>CAWUFW010000873.1:3025000-3455833 GCA_963921515.1 Calotriton arnoldi | reverse complement strand
CGCCTAGCTCCGGAGCTCCGCGTCGCGGCGGAAATGTCGCTGTAAATTTCGCGGCAAAAAATCATCTTTAGACATTGAAGCAGAGAGTTTCTGGCATCGGAACCGTTCCTGAACAGCCTCATATGCCTGATATGGGTGTCCTCTCTGTTTTTTGAGGTAAAACCTCTCTTTATTGCTCTGACTCCTCTGCGGCCGCCATTTTGGATTCCCTGTGAGGATTTCCTCGCATTTTACTTCAGTTGCCATGCTGCTTTCCTGACTTATGGGTGATACTTATTAATTTCTCTATCAATTTTTACCTGACCAGACCTATTTTGGTTTTTGTTAACAATAGTGCTGTACTTTTAAACTGTTTGCGCATACACCTGTGGAGCCTACCTCACATACTGTGAGACATTTCACTTCCTCACTGGTGTTTTCCTTCTACTGCACGTAGTTGTTTCCTTCCCTGCTCTATGGGCAGGAGCAAGAAACTATTACTTACACAGAAGAGATCCACTAATCAGTCTCCAGTGTCAGTATCTTCTCCCTCTGCTCCTGTAATTAGGAATACTACTACTATGGCGCAATCCAGCTCTTCAAAGTCAACAACTTCGTCACCAGCGACAATTAAACCGCAAGTCTCATCTTCCGCTAACAAACGCCTCAAACAGGACCCTCCTTCTCCACCAAAGCCTGCTTCCCCGATTTCTCTTGACACTATCTTTGAGGAAATTCGCGCTTTGCGCCCCTTTATCGAGGAGACTAATTCACGCCTACAGACTATGGACACCAAGTGGGCTTCTATGGACTCTCGCATTTCCACAGTGGAACAGCAGGTTGATGAACTTCAAAGTGTCTCTACAAAACTAATTGTCCTTGAGAAGGAGGTCCTTTGGTTGAAGAAATCAGCGGAGGACTTGGAAAACAGAAATAGGCGCAACAACTTGCGCTTATACGGTCTTCCGGAGAATTTAGAAGGTGATGATCCAGTTCCCTTCTTTAACAACTTTCTCATAAAACTTCTGGACCTCCCTGCTTCTACAAATCTGAATATACAGAGAGCACACAGACTAGGCCCTCGTTTGTCCTCTTCAGCTGCTCCCTCCAAGCCACGAGGTGTGATTTTTCAGTTTTTGAGGTTCACGGACTTGCTACTGGTTTTAAATGCAGCTAAGCACAAAAAACAACTTGTCTGGTCAGGTACTAAGTTATTTTTATCTCAGGATGTTTCCTCTGCAACGGCTAAACGGCGGAAAGAGTTTTTGGATCTTCGACCCCCTCTGCGCATGCTTGGAGCTCGATATGGACTTTTTCACGCATGTCTATTCAAGGTTACCTACCAGAATAAAACTTCGACCTTTGAGGAACCGGCAGAGCTGAAGAATTTCATCCAGTCACTTTCCACATCGTCAATGGATGTTTCTGGCCCTCTCTCTTCTTCGTCCTCTATACCTTGACTTTTTTCTCTACTGTTTTGGGTTTACTCAGCTTGGTCTTACTCAATGTTTTTTATCTTTTAAGGTTACTGTTCATAGTTATATTGTAACACTATGTTGTCTTATTTGGTTTTTCATCATTTCTTTTACATCCTTCTTTGTTTATAGATACTTTTTTATCCTCTAACGCATTTTTTCTCTCTGTTTCCTGTTTATCGCATATGTTCTCCGCTGTGACGCTTCCTCCCCGGTTAGTTGTGCCGTCTTCCTCGTGTCGCCACTCCTCGTATTCTTTCTTTGTCTTCCCCTAAAAGGTACGTATCACAGTCGTCATCCTCTTTGTTTTTTCAATTTACATTCCCTTATTGCATTAGTGGTTGTCATGTACTGTCTTCTCTTACTGTCTCTTTCTCCACTTTTTCCTTTTTTCAGTCCTTCTCCCTTTTCTTCTTCCCTTTTCCTTCCCTTTCCCCCTTTCTCTAATGTTGTACTCATATTTGGATTGTAAGTTTAACTACAGTATTTATTGCATCTCTGTTAATACTATACGTTTTGTTGTTGTTGTTGATTTTTATATATTTTTGACGGTTCTACATTCAGAGTTATTTCTTGGAATGTGAAAGGTTTTATTAACCCTATTAAGAGGCAGAAAATGTTATCGCATCTTGCCTCTTATAACCCTGACCTGGTTTTTCTGCAAGAGACCCATCTGACAGACATTGAGGCTTTAAAATTGAAGAGGAGCTGGGTAGGATCAGTTTTATTCTCTCCCACCTCTAATAAGAAAAATGGTGTAATAATTCTATGTCATAAGAAATTAAATTGCAAAATTGTTTCGCAAGAAATCGATACAGAAGGTAGATGGATATTAGCTAAGTTGTTAATTAATAATATTTCTTTGACCGTTTTTAATGTTTATGGCCCCACCCACCCTGATTGTTCCTTTTGGCCTATGATCACACAAAAATGTATTCAGTTTAGAGATGAAAATTTCATTTTAGGAGGTGACTGTAACCAAGTTGTTGACCCATTCCTAGATCGCCAATCACAGACACGCTTTACACCCCATAGATCTCATAAACAATTTCTGGATACTATTTCCCAAACACATCTTGTTGACTCTTGGAGGCTCACTCATCCCGATTCCCTTGACTTTTCTTTTTTCTCTCCCCCTCACAACTCTCTCTCCCGCTTAGACTATATCTTTCTTTCTCAATCCTTATCTCAAAACTTTCTATCCTCTTCTATTGAACCTATCGTTATTTCTGACCACTCCCCAATCATAACTGACCTTGACCTACTTCCGCCACATCCCAGGTCCTCCCGCTGGCGTTTCAACAACTCTCTTCTACTTGACCCTTTTTTCTCTTCTTCTTTCACCACCTTTGCTGACGAATTTTTTGACATTAATAATGTCTCTACTTCCTCCCCTTATATAATTTGGGACTCCTTTAAGGCTACTGCAAGGGGTTTCATTATAGACTTTGTCTAAAAAAAAAAGAAACGTTTTCTCCAACAACATAAAGCCACCCTGGCCCACATCAAGGTTTTAGAGCACAAATTTTATACCTCATCGGGCAACGCAGTCCTTCCAGCCCTGATTCGCGCTAAATTGGCATTCAATAAAACTTTGACGGACAACGCTTCTTCCATACTTCTCCGCAGTAGTGCTCGGTATTATGGTGGTCGTAATAAAGTTGGAAAACTTCTAGCAAACTATCTTAAATCTCGTAAAGATCGTATGCTGATTGATTCTGTCTATTCTGCGGACGGCTCTCTTCTTCAGAAGGATCAAGATATCCTTAACGAATTTAAACTGTTCTATGAAGATTTATACACCCCGGAGTCCCCTACGTCTAGGTTCCCTCATTCAATCCTATCTTGATGGAATACCATCCTCATCCAATTCTCATCTTAATCTGTCTGGTCTTGAGGTTGACCTTACTCTTAATGAACTTTCCTCTGCTTTGTCCGCTCTAAAGAAAGGGAAAACACCTGGCCCTGATGGTTTTTCTGTTGAATTCTACCTACATATCTCTAACTTACTCCTTCCTAAGATTTTAAATCTCTTTCATTTCTTTTTCTCTCTGGCAAAACAGAAGGTACCTTTCAAGAAGCCACATTTGCCTTATCCATAAAGAGGGACGGGATCCTATGTTTTGCAAAAATTATAGACCGATCTCTTTGGTTAATGTAGATTACAAACTTTTTGCCAAGACACTTGCTTTACGTTTAGATCCTCTTTTACCTCATTTGGTTGGTAAGGAGCAATGTGGTTTTGTCAAAAGTAGGTTGACCTCGGATAATTCTCGTCTTTTTCTTAATGTTTTAAACAAAGTCCCCTCTCTTTCCACATCTTTAGCGGCCATTTCTGTTGATGCTGAAAAAGCATTTGACAGAGTAGATTGGTCATTTTTATTTACATCCTTGAAATGGCATGGATTTGGTCCCAAATTTATTTCTCTTATATCTTTGTTATATTCAGCCCCCAGAGCGTTAACGGTCGTGTCTCGTCCTACTTTCACCTCCAGCGTGGTGTCCGTCAGGGATGTCCTCTTTCCCCTCTTCTTTTTGTTCTTGCTCTTGAACCCTTTCTTTCCTCAATCCGCAACAATGCTTCTATTTCTGGTTTTTCGTACGGTGAGCAGCATTTAAAACTCTCTGCTTACGCAGACGACATCCTACTCTTTATTTCCGATCCTGACAAATCCATTCCCCCTTATTACAAGAATTTGCTTCCTTTTTTCTTGTTTCTGGTTATAAAATTAATTCTGACAAAACAGAAATTCTTCCCCTCACTAAATTCTGTCTTCCTCATTCCTTTTCTTCCACTGGGTTTGCATGGAATAGTTGCAAAATCAAATATCTAGGTATATGGTTCTCCAATTCTATTGCCTCTTCTATTAAATTAAATATGACTGCGACCCTGTCTCGGATTGACAAATTACTTTCCTCTTGGAATCCTCTCTTTCTTTCATGGTGGGGTCGGTTGGACTCAATCAAGATGATGGTTACTCCTATTTTGCTTTATACTCTCTCTATGCTTCCTGTTCACATTCCCGCCTGCTATTTTAAACAAATCGATTCTCGTTTAACTAAATTTCTTTGGCAAAATAAAAAATCAAGGATTTCTCTCTCCTCTCTTCGTAGGACAAAATCTAATGGTGGTGTAAATTTTCCTAACTTTCGTTTATATCATAAGTCTTTTTGCCTTCGACAGGCCTCCAAGTGGCTCCTCTCTGACTACTCCCCCTTCACTCTCTTATGACTCTCCATTGAGCGAGCCCTATCATTACCGTTCTCTTTAAAGGAAGTCTTGGCCTTTTCTGCCAAAACTCCTCTTACCTCTCTCCCATTGTTTAAACACACTTGTTCTCTACTGAAACCTTTATTACATTCCAATCCTATCTCTAGAGAATCCTTTTTAGAATCTCCTATTTGGCACAACTTCCTCATTACTATTAATGGTAGACCTATTTTTTGGCACTCTTGGAGATCACGGGGTATAGCCTGGGTCAAAGACCTTTTTGATGGTCTAACTCCTTGTTTATTTCCCCAGTTTCAATCCACTTTTCAATGTCCCCGCTCCTTTCTACAGAAATGTACTGCTCTAATGACGGTCATTCTTGATACTTTCTACTCTCTTTCTTCCTCATCCTTTCCCCCTGCCTCTCATTCTCTTCTCAAAATTCTTCTCTTAGCACCTAAAGCATCTCCTATATATAAATATTTCTCAGCTCCTAATCCAGAACGTATCAAAACCAAGTTGGAACTTACATGGGAATCTGACCTGGGATGTGAATGGTCTATTATTTTTTGGGACAAACTTTGGTTGCGTTCTCTCAAAATCTCTCGTTCCGCTTCTCTTACTCAATCTATGTTCTTTCTCTATCATAGACTATGGGGTCGATTCCGATTCGGGCCGGAAAAAGCACCGACCGACTCGGAGCCGGAATTTATTCCGACCGACACGTACCTGTGGCACCCGACACGCCAAGTACGATGCAAGGCGTGCAAAATCCGACCGACACGTACCGAACCCAAGCCGAACGACCGAGCCGCACGGAAAACAGCAATCCGGCCGGAAAAACACGCGAATCGAACCGACCGACACGCACCCGGAACAAATCCAACCGAAACGTACACGCGAACTCCAAACCGCTAAGTACAATGCAAGGCGCGAAAACCACGACCGAGTCGAACGGAGGACAAGCCGTACGACCGACACGCATACCAAACCAAGCCGAAGTAACACAAAACACCGCGACCGACGCGTACACAGCATAGAAAACTGCACAAACACAGCGTGAACGAAACGGAGAAGACCGTACGAGACAAATGCAGGGTCCGACTCGGTCACAAGAACGTTTCCAACATGCACAAAAAGTACTAAGGAAAAATACACAAAAAAAGGCCAAACAAGCAATTACAAAGCCAATAAATACTGGGGGGTGGGGACAGAGAACAAAGACACACCCACAACTCCACCCATATAAAGGACACAAATCCCAACCATGATCCTTTGCAAATGCCATTCAACTGCCAGCACGCAACAGACAGCAACCACACACCCACAGCTCATCCCTCACACAAGCCACACACCATCAGCACACCAACAAATAGCTACCTCACATACACCCAGCAAAACACACACCCACACACCCTCACCTGCACACCAACACACACATCACTCACCATCACCACCCATCACCATGCCCCCCAAGAAGAATCACAAGTTCCTAGATTGTGAATTGGAAGTCCTGGTAGACGAGATCCTCAGGGTAGAGCCACAGCTGTTTGGCACACTGGTCCAACAGACCCCCATCTCCCAGAAAACCAAGATGTGGGAGAGGATCATCAACAGGGTGAACGCACAATCACCATGTCTGCGCACAAAGACTGACATCCAGAACAGGTGGTATGACGTGCGCAGGAGGGTACGGGAGCTGCTCAAGAAGGACTACCTGCTCAGCCAATACACCGGCAGTGGCCCTCCTGCCAAGCCAGTATACCTCAGGCCCTGGGAGGAGAAGGTGCGGGCCATCCTTCCGCCAGTGAGCGTCTATGGACTAGAGAACATCCCAGAGCCTGGTGAGTACACAACAAATGTACACAATATTCTGCCACAATACACACACACATCACTGTCAAGGGGAGAGTCAAACCATGCACTCATAGCAATTACACAGCAACCAGAACAGAATCATCCCAAAATGTGTATGTCAGTCAGATAAACACAACACATGCCATCTCAAAGTTACATTTAACCGTGTCATCACATGTACAAACACAACTACAACTACAGCTAGGCAGTGGCACAAATAGAACTAACAAACACATCCAGACATGTAGCCACCACTACAACACCAACACACAGTGAAGACCACTCAAAGGAAGGAATTCTGTGTATGCTGGGCAAGTCAGTGTAGCCAATAGCATCATGGGAGTCGTAGTCACACATATTGCTCACCCCCACAACTGTCCCATCAACACCACCCTGAACCATGCTCACATCACAGGGAGTGGATAAGGACTGACAAGATGGCTGACACTGGCCACTGCTGTGGGGAGCACAAGGCCCTGCTGGGAACTGTGCACCAACAAACAGCACAACACCACTGCCTGACATCCTGAGAGACAACTTCCACTCCCTGCAATGGAAGCACGTTCCATGGTGGGATATCTGGCTGGGTGGGAAGGAGGACTCGCAGCACTGACCATAGTCACAAGCACCTCCCCTCACACTCCCCTCAACACAAACTCCACAGAACCCACCTGGGAGAATGCAATGCCTCACATCCTAACTCAAGATCCCACAAAGAACCTCCACCCTGGGTAATGTAGTGTGAAGCACAGGGACACTCTTGGGACTTTTAGCCAAACAACTGCCAGGACAACACTCCCAGCCATCCTGTCAGCACAGGCAGCCCACCCCACAGGGAAGCAGAGTCAAAAGGAAGGAAGCATGGGCATGCTGGGAAGGGGGTGGAGGCAATAGCATGATGGGAGTAGTAGGCACAGATATCGCTCAGCCTCACAACTGGCCCATCAACACCACCCTGAACCATGCTCACATCACAGGGAGTGGATAAGGACTCACAAGATGGCTGACACTGGCTACTGCTGTGGGGAGCACAAGGCCCTGCTGGCAACTGTGCACCAACAAACAGCACAACACCACTGCCTGACATCCTGAGAGACAACTTCCACTCCCTGCAATGGAAGCACGTTCCATGGTGGGATATCTGGCTGGGTGGGAAGGAGGACTCGCAGCACTGACCATAGTCACAAGCACCTCCCCTCACACCCCCTCAACACAAACTCCACAGAACCCACCTGGGAGAATGCAATGCCTCACATCCTAACTCAAGATCCCACAAAGAACCTCCACCCTGGGTAATGTAGTGTGAAGCACAGGGACACTCTTGGGACTTTTAGCCAAACAACTGCCAGGACAACACTCCCAGCCATCCTGTCAGCACAGGCAGCCCACCCCACAGGGAAGCAGAGTCAAAAGGAAGGAAGCATGGGCATGCTGGGAAGGGGGTGGAGGCAATAGCATGATGGGAGTCGTAGGCACAGCTCTACATCCCCCACCACATGGCCCAGCAAGCTCACACTCACGCATGCACATCCCACAGAGAGTGGAAAGGCCCATCAAAGATGTCTGACACTGTTGCTGTGTCGTGGGGAGCACAAGGGCATGCTGGGAACTGCACACCAACCAACAGCAGGACACCACTGTCAGCCATCTTGCCATTGCTCTCACACCCACACACACTGAACTCCCCACAAAAGCAAGTAAGTATGGGAATGCTGGCAAGTGGGGTGGAGGCAATAGCATGATGGGAGTCATAGTCACAGACATAGCTCACCCCCACAACTGTCCCATCAACACCACCCTGAACCATGCTCACATCACAGGGAGTGGATAAGGACTGACAAGATGGCTGACACTGGCTACTGCTGTGGGGAGCACAAGGGCATGCTGGGAACTGCACACCAACCAACAGCAGGACACCAATGTCAGCCATCTTGCCATTGCTCTCACACCCACACACACTGAACTCCCCACAAAAGCAAGTAAGTATGGGAATGCTGGGAAGTGGGGTGGAGGCAATAGCATGATGGGAGTCATAGTCACAGACATAGCTCACCCCCACAACTGTCCCATCAACACCACCCTGAACCATGCTCACATCACAGGGAGTGGATAAGGACTGACAAGATGGCTGACACTGGCTACTGCTGTGGGGAGCACAAGGCCCTGCTGGCAACTGTGCAACAACCAACAGCAGGACACCACTGACTGACATCCTGAGAGACAACTTCCACTCCCTGCAATGCAAGCACAGTCCATGGTGGGATAACTGACTGGCTGGGTGGGAAGGAGGGCCGGCTGTCAACCAAATACAACCAATGCAGACCATGTTCACACCCCAACAAATACATAGAAATGCCCAAATAATGCAGGACAATGTGCTACACCAATATCAACCCCTGACTGTGACGACTTAGGACAATGCAATGTACAGGCCCGCACCCAGAGGCACAGTCACAACTGTCAGGTGTGTCAACCATTGATGCCTGCAGAAACTTAACATACATTGTGTGTGTCTCCCAAAAACAGGTGATGATGGGGACACAGCAGCAGACGCTGAGGAGTCCCAGTCCCAGGCTCAAGAGGATGCGGAGCTCACTGGTGTCGTACAGCCTCTGCCCTCCTCGGACGAAGAAGACCAACCTGGCACATCCGGTGCATGTCAACATGCAGCACCAGCAGGACCACCAGCTGCAGCACCAGCAGGACCACCAGCTGCACCCCCTGCACCCACCCCTCCAACGACTGTCACCACAAATACCATCCCTGCCGACATGGACAGAACAAGGAGCAACACCAGCACAGGGACCCTGGACCAACGTGGGGCCATGGACACCACCACCACCACCAACCCCCAAGGGGGACCAGGGTCATCTGTGCGTGCCACTGCACGCACTGCACATGTCGGCAGGGGTGGTGGGAGGGGTGGGAGACAGAGGTCGCTGCTTGCAGAGGTTGCTGGTGTGCATGATGACCCACAACTGGTACGCATAGCCGATGCGTACCAGTCCAGCACCGGAGATCTCAGCCAGGTAGTGGGGCTCCTCAGAGACATGAAACAGCAGCAGGCTGCCCATCATGCCCGCTTGGACTCACACATGTCCCGCGTGGAGTCCAAGTGGGACGCACTGCAAGAGATGACGGCGGTGCACAGGGACATTTTACAATGCCTCCGCCAGATGAACAACAACCAGTCTACACCTCCCTGTGTGCCAACAACATCTGGTGCTGAACAAACTGCAACTGCCACAGGGAGGGAGGATGACTCTGGCGGAGAGTCCCCTGCACCGCAGCAGCCTGTACTTGAGGGGCCCCCCAAAGAAGAGGGGTCGTCCGAGGAGGGGCAAGTGAGAGGCCGATGGCCAAGTGCAACTCCCAGGAAGCCTGAACCTGTTCTGGATGTTCACCTTTGTGCACAAACTGTTCACCCTGTTGACGGCAACACAACTCCCACACATTACATGGGGAGTACAAGTTGGACCAATGTCTCAGACAACTGTGGCCCCGATACTGGGGATTTTGTCTACCAGGACTTTCAATTCACCTAGGAACTTCTGATTGCAAGATATATGTACAGCACTAACCATCCTATGCACTATTCACACAAATGTATCACAATAAACACACTAATACACCATACTTGCCTCTGTTGTGATTCCAACGTGGGTGCTGTCATGGGGATGATGAACTGCAAAATTACACTGTGTATGCGAACTGCAACAGCAAGTACAACACAGGCATGTGAGTAAAGGCAACGTGACACATATGAGGGAGACACACCACCAGGGCTACACAACACATACACACCTAGGCCATCTGACTCATTGCCTACACTGATGTTGCCAGGGAAGACGGTGCAATGCACAGACACCACACCTATTCCCAGTTGTAGTCAAGTAGCCCACAGGTGCAGTAAGCAAATGGCAGTCAAATGTGTGACCACAGACAACGCACATCACAAAGTGAAGCACAGGTTTATTACACAGTTGCAACATGTCGTAACCACTACAGATGCAAGGTAATCCCACCTGGCAGCGGGCACACAGTCAACAACTGTAGAAGGAAGGAAGTCCATGGGTGTTGCGCACATCACCTGTAGGGACACAACAGCTACCACCCTGGAAGTACAATCACGTCGTCGGTGGACACAGTTGACCAAACGAATCTGAAAGTACCCTGTGAAGGACAGAAATGACACACAGTCAAAAGCAATGGAGAACAGGACAGAACAGCAAAACTCATGCACAATACATGTTACAAGATACCCACCCAGAACCAAGTTAGCATGTCAACACTGTTGGGGAGTACAGACCACCTGTAAGCACACATCGCTACACACATCCAGTCAAGTAGCCCATGGACACACTCCAACAGCACCAGAGCACCACCTACACATATCATGCCAACTCACATCATTGACATGACACCTCAGGATACTCACATTCAGCTAAAGAAGTTGGTGATGAGCTGTGTGCGGACATCACCCTCATCATCATCATCATCACTGGCATCGTGGTCCAGGCCAGGATCCTCCACAGGTGGCGGATGTTGGTCATTGTCATCCT
This sequence comes from Calotriton arnoldi, assembly GCA_963921515.1. Taxonomy (NCBI): domain Eukaryota; kingdom Metazoa; phylum Chordata; class Amphibia; order Caudata; family Salamandridae; genus Calotriton; species Calotriton arnoldi. The sequence goes on along the minus strand of CAWUFW010000873.1, from coordinate 3,444,749 downwards.
GGATGAGAGGCAACTCCTTCCGCACTGCCAGGTTGTGGAGCATGCAGCAGACGATGATAATCTTGCACACTTTCGCTGGGGCATATGGGAGGGACCCTCCTGTCTTGTCCAGGCAGCGGAAGCGGCTCTTCAGGAGACCAAATGTCCGCTCAATCACTCTCCTGGTCCGACCATGTGCCTCATTGTAGCGCATCTGGGCTGGTGTCACAGGGTTCCTGAGGGGTGTCAGCAACCACGGCATGTTGGGGTATCCCGAGTCACCTACGGACAGACAAGTGCACATTAGCTGACTTGGAAAAGTGGGCGGAATACTACAGATCAGATCACACACAATGGCACAAAGTCAGTACACACCGACAAGCCAGGCACGCTGGTTCTGCATCTGTGCCATCATCCTGGGGATGCGACTACTCCTCATCACAAAGGCATCGTGTGCTGAACCAGGGAAACGGGCACACACGTGTGTGATGGTCATATCCGCAAGACACACCACCAGTGCATTGACCGAGTGGTAGTGCTTGCGGTTACGGTAGGCCTGCTCCTGGGCCTGTGGTGGTACCAAAGCCACATGTGTCCCATCAATGGAGCCAATGACATGCGGCATCCTCCCCAGGGCATAGAAGTCACTCTTCACGTCAGTGAGTCGTTGCAGTCTAGGGAAATAGATGTACCGGTTCAGGAATAGCAACATTGCCTCCAAAACATCGCGGAGCACACGGCTCAACATGGTCTGTGACATCCCACCAGCAGTCGCCACAGTATGTTGGAAGGTACCGGTGGCAAAGAAGTGTAGGGCTGCCATCACCTTCACCTTGGGGGTCAGCGCTGTAGGATACGGCCGGCCAGGCTGCAAATGTGGGGCCAACTGCACTGCCAAATCCTCAATCAGCTGCCTGGTGAAGCGGTACCGTCGGATGCTGTCCCGTTCCACCATCGTTGCCAGGTCTGGGAATGGTCGATGGACAGCAGGAGCCCTGCAGTGCAGAGGAGAAGAAAGCAAGATTGTCAGTCACCCCACATATGCGGCATTGAACACACTCAATATCACAACATACATCATCATGAGGCACAACTACATGAAGTGTGCAGTTCCGTAAGGACATGTATGGTACATACATGGCCAACATCTGTCATCACGGTTCAACAAGTGGCATCAATAAGTCCCAGGTTGGCCCATTGGATATCATGAGGCCGTGTCACAGTTCCCATCTCCTGCTGCCGTGTCACAATCACCCCCCACAGTGACATGTGAGGACAGATGTGCCCCAGGCATCACAGCTCAACGACAGGTACATTCCCAGGGACCCTGTATTGCCACATGGACACTGGCATTACATGGAGTATCAGGTATACACCACAGCAAAACAACCATGACCCCCACAGGTAGTGGTCCCACTTGCCACTGCAGGACAGACATGGACGTCTGTGACACACACACGCACAACATCAAAGTCCATGCACACACAACGTGGATGTGGAGACTGCCTCCCATTGTGCACATGAAATCAGAGACATTGTAAACACTACATGCACACAGACTGTGGAGGACCATCACTATTGTGCCACTGGGACACCCTGGCTCAAACATACCGTCCCACATGGGACTCACGGGGTATGTGACATGACATACACATACACCACCGTGAAATGTGACCATGGCACATGCACAGATATGAACAGTTGCACATCACAGTGGTCATGTACACGTAACACCCAGGATCCTGTCCCCCATGAACACGTGCACAGCCTGGGGGTGGCTGCCCCCAGGTGACACCCACAGGACAACATGTACACCAACATACACACAATAGGAAATGCAGCCTTACATGCCTTATGATACAGTTTGGACAGGCTGTCGTGTTGTAGGTGTGCCCCTCACTCCCTGGGAGCTATCTGTGGCTGGCATATGTTCATCTGAGACAGGCATGGTGACATATGCCAGTCACTTGTACAGGGATGCGTTGAACAGCAATGGACCGATCGGTGCCCCCGGCCGGCCCATTGCATTCAATGTGTGCAGGTACGCGTTGTACCCCTGTACGCGTTGTACCGCAATGGACCGATCGGTGCCCCGGCCGGCCCATTGCATTCAATGTGTGCAGGTACGCGTTGTACCCTGTACGCGTTGATCAGCAATGGACCGATCGGTGCCCCCGGCCGGCCCATTGCATTCAATGTGTGCGGGTACGCGTTGTACCCCTGTACGCGTTGATCAGCAATGGACCGATCGGTGCCCCGGCCGGCCCATTGCATTCAATGTGTGCGGGTACGCGTTGTACCCTGTACGCGTTAACCGCAATGGACCGATCGGTGCCCCGGCCGGCCCATTGCATTCAATGTGCGGGTACGCGTTGTACCCCTGCACGTTGTACCGCAATGGACCGATCGGTGCCCCGGCCGGCCCATTGCATTCAATGTGTGCGTGCACGCGTTGTACCCTGTACGCGTTGATCACGCAATGGACCGATCGGTGCCCCCAGCCGGCCCATTGCATTCAATGTGTGCGGGTACGCGTTGTACCCCTGTACGCGTTGTACGCAATGGACCGATCGGTGCCCCCGGCCGGCCCATTGCATTCAATGTGTGCGGGTACGCGTTGTACCCCTGTACGCGTTGATCAGCAATGGACCGATCGGTGCCCCGGCCGGCCCATTGCATTCAATGTGTGCGGGTACGCGTTGTACCCTATGCAGCGTTGTACCGCAATGGACCGTCGGTGCCCCGGCCGCCCATTGCATTCAATGTGCGGACAGCGTTGTACCCCTGTCGCGTTGTACCGCAATAGACCGATCGGTGCCCCGGCCCATTGCATTCAATGTGTGCGGGTACGCGTTGTACCCCTGTACGCGTTGATCAGCAATGGACCGATCGGTGCCCCCGGCCGGCCCATTGCATTCAATGTGTGCGGGTGCAGCGTTGTACCCCTGTGCGGCGTTGTACGCAATGGACCGATCGGTGCCCCGGCCGGCCCATTGCATTCAATGTGTGCAGGTACGCGTTGTACCCCTGTACGCGTTGATCAGCAATGGACCGATCGGTGCCCCGGCCGGCCCATTGCATTCAATGTGTGCGGGTACGCGTTGTACCCCTGTACGCGTTGTACCGCAATGGACCGATCGGTGCCCCCGGCCGGCCCATTGCATTCAATGTGTGCGGGTACGCGTTGTACCCCTGTACGCGTTGTACCGCAATGGACCGATCGGTGCCCCGGCCGGCCCATTGCATTCAATGTGTGCAGGTACGCGTTGTACCCCTGTACGCGTTGATCAGCAATGGACCGATCGGTGCCCCGGCCGGCCCATTGCATTCAATGTGTGCGGGTACGCGTTGTACCCCTGTACGCGTTGTACCGCAATGGACCGATCGGTGCCCCCGGCCGGCCCATTGCATTCAATGTGTGCGGGTACGCGTTGTACCCCTGTACGCGTTGATCAGCAATGGACCGATCGGTGCGCACCCATTGACAATGGCCTAGCCTGGCAACGGACGCGTTTTCGAAATTCGAACGAGTCGGTTGCTGGAAATTCAGTTGGTCACCCACAACAATGTTGCAAAATCATGTATGTCATGAAGTTGAAGATTTGAAGGATGCTGTGGGCGTGTATTGGTGCTGCTATTCCATGGATTGGCCAGATTCAGAAGATGCAAACGACTTGGACCTATCACTTTGGACACATGGGACAGTATCTGCCTCTCCAGCACATATATATTGCTGGCTGTTCCCCTGAGAGCTCACTTGCCTGCACTACATGCTCCAGGACGACATCTGCCACTGCACTGCTGCTGTCTCTGCCCCCTCTGGACCCTGCAATGGCACGTACTGTGGAGAGAGCCCCAGCCTTCAGCCTTGAGGAGAACCAGGCCCTGCTGGACAGCCTACTTCCACAGTACAGCAAGCTGTATGGGACACCAGGGGAGCAGGTGAGTGTTCTGTGCACTGCCTTTCTGAATGTGCATTTTGTCTGACTAGCAAGGCTGAAAGTCTGCACGCCACTGGCTAGCAGGCTCACTGAGTAGTTGTCACCCCCATAGTGTGTAGTGACATGCACTGGACAGGTATGGTGCAGTGACAGTGCATTTGAACAAGGTTTTACTTCCCATGCAATGATACCATGTAGTGACTTCTGGCAAACTGTCCATGGGCAGCGTTGCACTGCCTGTGTACATCATGTGCCCCTGTGATTGAGACATGTATATACAACTGTGTCATGCACGGATATGTTGCATGTGTAGTAATGGCCTTTTCACTTTGTCATCCTGACAGGTTAATGCCCATCGGAAGCAGGAGATCTGGAAGGACATCGTCCGGGCTGTCCGGTCCGTGGGGGTCTACAAGCGCCGGATCCGCAACTGCCAGAAGAGGTGGCAGGACCTTCGGGGGCTGGACCCGGAGGATTGCACGGGTCCAGCTGAAGCTGTCGCCTCCTCGCAGGAGGGGCGGAACACGGACCCTGACCCCCACATGCTCCAGATCCTGGCGGTGGTGTTTCCAGACCTGGATGGGCAGCTGAAGGCCAGACAGCAGCAAGGAGGGGGTGAGTCAAAGACTGCACTGTGAACTCTGTATTACATGCTATGTGCCCTCCTCTGGCCTGGTTCAACTGCCACAGTACAGCAGTCATGTTGTCCAGGAGCCATGTCCCTCTATTGTGCACTGCCCACTCCTCATCTGATACCCAGGTGTGGCCCTTACATTCAGGGAATTGTGTCACTTGGGACTGTGTCCTTGCAGTTTGCTTCACTCAAGGTGGGGGACAGCATCTGTTTCCCTAACTCTGTTGTGGGCATCATGGGTGGGTCCATTGTTCACACAACGCCTGTGTTCGGACATGTAATCTGCGTGTTGCTTTGATATGCGGTCCACTTGCTGAGCTGAGCCACCACATGTGCCTGGGGTATGTGGCACACGCCCATGCAGCGGGTGGGAACAATGTTTGGGCCCCAGGAGTGTGCAGATTACGTGTGTCACACATACATAGCCAGCTATCCACTGTCCAGGGCTCATCCCTCATTCATGTGGGGCAGGACAGTCATGCCTACTCCAGGCCATGCAATGCACTCTGTACTCCCACTCCCGTGTATCAGCTGACACATTGTGCGCAGTGATTTGACCCCTCAGGTGTCTGCCTCTGTGTCAGTGTGCTGTGGATTTGTTGCCAGGACTGCTGGGGTGTTTCTCGGTAGGGGCTCAGCATGCCACTGGAGATGTGACCATAGGAGACGATACTTGTGTGTCACATAGGTGTTTGCTCAGCTGCCCGTGCAGACTGGGGTATGCGAATGTGGAGTTCAGGCAGCTGTTTCCCATTCACAGCAGATTGTGAGGGGCTCAGGTTCAGAGGGTAGTGTCACAGGTCTCCCATATGTCCAATCGGTATGACCTGGACAGATGAGGGTTAAGATGATGTGTTGTGTGGGGAATGTACATGTGCACTTGTGCAGCTCCAGGACTTGCATTCCCCATGACCTACTATTGTGACACAGTGCAGAGTGTTGTTGTCTGGCTGCCAAGTCATACATCACTGAGACAGTGATGTATGACTTAGCAGTCATGCCTCCGCCATGGCATGTGTCTACTTATTGGTGATCCTGCAGGGGAGTGACATGTGCTACATGCACACCATTGTGGCGATGGCTATCAGGACATGGGTGCATCATGGTGTCTGTCGCTGGTATGCATCACATGCATTTCCTATTTGACTCTGGGCATCCCTTTCATCCGGAAACCTGTACTGACTCAGTGGCAAGAGTTGTGATGTGTGCATGTCCACATGCTACACCGTGTCCTCTGCACTGTCCAACTACTGTGTAGTTGGTGCATGTGTCCACACTGGGGTGTTGCTATCCAACAGACACCAGACAGATGGGTGCAAGGCCATGTGGGATGTGAGTGCCATGGTTGGCATCAGACTGACAATTGGCTTCTCCTGTTCAGTTAGGGCACTTTTAGCAATGTACAACTAATGATGCCAGGGCTTGCTCTGTAATGTGCTGTGCTCACAGTGGTGTGTGCGTTTGGTGCAGGTGACTGATGTCTGTCTGTTTCCCCATTGTTTGCAGATACATCCACGGCCACGGAAGGGGACAGCTCCACGGACCAGGAGGAGCCGGAGAGCCAGACTGGGTCAGCAGCCGAGGAGTGGTCGGAGGGACCCAGTGGCACGGAGGGCGAGGGGAGCCACACCGAGGAGTCCTCAGCACCATCCACCTCAGCTGAGGACCAAAGCAACTCGGAGGATGACTCCCTTATGGAGGCGGGTGTCAGCAGCCACCACACCACACCCCAGCTAGTGTTGCTGTCCCCGCCACCACCAGCACCACCACCGCCCTCCCATCGGCTCCCATTCCCCAGGTCCGTGGAGGCTCCCATGTTCGGGAGCGTGTCTCCTTTGGGCCAGGCACCGCACCCCTGCCCCTGTGTCCCCTGCTGCCCTGAGTGAGGAGTCTGTGTACCTCCTTCGCCAGCTCCATGTAGGGCAGACAGCCATGCTGAGTGTCCTCCATGCGCACACCGCTCTGTTGACTCAGCTGGTGTCGTTCATGGAGGGCATCTCATCGGGCATGTCTGACCTACAGAGGGGCAATAGGTCCATGGACTCCTCCCTGACAGCAGCAGTGTCCCTCCTCAGACAGTCCCTCACCCCTCCTGCCTCTGCTCCATCCACACTCCCCAGCACCTTACCCGTCCCAAGCACACACACACCGGCACAGGCACACACCAGCACACACACATCCAGCACACAGACACACACGCCACAAACAAAATGCACACGCACGCACAGTCAGGGGACTGAAACCAGACTCACAGGGGATGGGGCCCTGGAACACACACACGCATCCACGAGCACTGCGCAGTCCTCAGTTGCCTCTCCCTCCAAAGCACCCTCACTTGCCTCACCTGCAACCCCAAAGACCCAGCGGCTCTTCCTCAGTGACCTCGGCCTCTTCCCCTCCGATCCAGCTGATACAGCATTCAGGGGAAGAGGAAGCCCACCCACACGGAGCAGAGTGCCCCTCGCCCCCGGACACCCTCCCCAGGCGCAGACAGACTGAGGCCCCCACCCGCAAGTCCCCCGGAGTCGTAAGAGCAAGACCCCGCCGCTGCCCTGCAGCTCAGGCACCAGGTCTCCTTCCTCCATCCCTCAGGCCCCCACTCCACAGGTGCCCCCACCACACCCTGCCCCAGGTTCCCCCACCCACAGATATACCATCCCCAAGAGGATCCGGCCTTCTCCCCCTGCCACTTGCTCTCCCGGCACCACACCCCCCGCTGCGCTTGTCTGTGCCACTGATGTGGTGAGGGTGTCCTCCCCCTCTGTCCAGCCCACCTTGCCTGTTCCCCATTCTCCTCCCCTGGTGGTAGGCACTGCAGTGGAGTCCACTACCACCCTGTCTGACTTGGGCACTGCAGTGGCGGACCTGTCCACTCCATCTGCAGGGTCCACTGCAGTCGTGCCGGCACCCACAACATCTGAGTCATGCCCCCAGTTGTGCCGGCACACACCATGTCAGACACCTCCACTGCAGTTGTCAGTGGCTCTCCAGCACCCACCACCCCTTCCCTGCTTCCTCCTGGTGAGCCCTGATCCTGTCCCTGCGGTGCCTGGCCTGCCCCCGGTTGCCCCTCCTAGTGGATTGTCCCTGGTTTTGTGCAGGCATGCGTAGGGTGACATCTGCCACTGTCACCCTGTTTGGACTGTGACAATGGACTGGCCATTGGCCTTTGTGTTTTTTCTGGACTTTCAGTTTTCATTACACACATATGCTGAATAAAGCAACTTTCTGTTCTCTAGTGCTTATGCTTCTGATGTACATGTTGTTGATGATGCTAACCATGCCCTTGCTGCAGTGATGATGATATTTGGTCTCATGATAATGAAGTGTTACTGTGCAGGAACCCATGTGGTCCAGGGGGAATGTGTCCTATCCTGTGGTGTATCCATGTCATCCATAGCAGCATCTGAGGGTGTCATGTGTTCAGTATTTGGCAATGGGATTTCCTACTTACATTAGCAATTTCACATCTGTGGCTTCCACCCCTGCACATCTGTTGTGCCTGCCATTGTTCAATTCGTCTACTTCCCTGACCGTGTGGCCATCTCCACTGGACATGCAGGTTTGGGCATCAATGGGGAAGGACTCATCTGTGTTGTCAGTGCAACATTGCTATACAAGTGTGTTGGATCTGTGCTGATGATTTCGTTGGCACTTCCATGACCAGGCTGATGTGACGGGAGCCTTCATTTGGTGCTAATTGTTGATTGTGTGACCAAGTGCTCAGCTGACATGATGGGGCCCTACTGAGGCAACATATGGCACAGCTTTCCTCACACAGGAGTGGAGTCCCCTCATGGCAGTGTGTACTCCTGTGACATTGCCTGCGCCCAAGGTGTGTGTTGTATGAGCATGTCTGTGTGTTCACTTCCGTTTAGCTGTGCATGCTGTGATCCCTAGTGTTGTACCTGTTTGTGATGCTTGCTGAGTTGACCTATGTTCCCCCAAAGTCTTCTCCCTGGGTTCTCTGTGATGTGGGTGCATGGCACATTACTGGTCATCAGGGTGTCACCCATAGGTGTGTTTGCTGTCAGGGCTGAGTTTGTGTGCAGACGCAGATGGGTCACAGTCAGGTTTCCCCTTGGCACTTGTTGCTTGCCCCTGACATGTGATTTCCAGTTTGTGTTATCTTTCAGTGATTGTGACACGTTGTGTGTGTGACTGCTGGCACTCCTCAGGGTCCGGGCTGCAATGTTGGTTGTTGTCTATGTGTGTTCTTTGTGGGTGACCTTGGCTTCTTCATTGGTGTGTGACTGTGGCTGGGATCCCATTGGTTGGTGTGGTATTGCCGTCATGTCCATGTACAGCGTAGTGTGCAGTGTGTCAGACATTCAGGAGTCTTGTTGAGTGGCCATGTGTGATGTGTTTCTGCACCTTGGTTCCCACCCACCACCCTGGAATAGTCATGGGTGCATGTGCAATGTCACCAGTGCATGTGTGCTTCACTGCTGCACATTGTTGGAGGTCGAGGGGTGTGGTGTTGAGTGTGTGCAGATGAGAGTTGTTGCCCGGCTAGGCCCCTGCCTCCATGTTGGCCTTGGCTTACTGGCCATGCTGATTGATTTGTGCTTGTGTAGGTGTGATGGTAGTTTGTTGCTCAGGACACATGATTGTGGTTCACAGTGTGAACGACATTTAGCTTTGTCATCACAGTGGGATTGTAATGCAGCCCAGGTTCACCACATTGTGGGGGCCCTGGGGGTAGTGCTGTGGTGTGTCTGTGTCTTGCTGTGTCAGTTGCTGTTCCTACGTGCCTGTGTGACATGTGTGATTTGTGCTCCCTCTCATCTGACAATGCCTGCTTGCCCACATAGGGGATTTGGATCCATGAGTTACCTTTGTGTGGCACTGTATGCACATCTGTATGATTGGTATTCAGGTCTCCTCATGTGTTGTGTGGTTGCCTGGGGACACTGGCACCCCCCTCACCTGTTGTGTATGATGTGCAGTGTGGGTCTGCCTGTTTGTGTTTGTGCATCTGCACCACTGCATTGGCATATCTTGGGTGTGCCATTGGCTGTATGTAGTTTGGTGGGTTTCCCCTGCTGTCCCTGGGACTCCTAGGTCATCGGTCAGCACAATGATCATGGTTTGTGTGTCCCATTGCTGCCATGGTATGGTATCTGTTCACCTCACATCTACAGTCTCCACAGGGTATCTGCATTTGTGTGCCCATTGGTGCAAATATGTGGGTCTGCATTCTGATGGTCACTTCTGTCATTGTGTCATTGATGAATGTTGACAGTGTCAGCCCCCATGGGTGTTGTTTGCCTGCACATGGCCAAAGGTATGTCTTATTTGCACTGCAGTATTTGCCTCCCCAATTTATGTTGCAATGGGACACATGCACTACTTTGCCACTGATGTGTTTTATGTTCTGTGACCAGGAATCATCCATGCAGTTTGGCAGTTGCAGCTCTTTCTTTGTCAACACTTACATTTTGGTCACTGTGATGATGGGGGTTTGGACCCCATTGCCACACTGTTCAAAATGTGCTTCAGCTATGGACCCCACACTTACATTTTGGTCACTGTGATGATGGGGGTTTGGACCCCATTGCCACACTGTTCAAAATGTGCTTCAGCTATGGACCCCACACTTACATTTTGGTCACTGTGATGATGGGGGTTTGGACCCCATTGCCACAATGTTCAATATGTGCTTCAGCTATGGACCCCACCCTTACATTTTGGTCACTGTGATGATGGGGGTTTGGACCCCATTGCCACACTGTTCAAAATGTGCTTCAGCTATGGACCCCACACTTACATTTTGGTCACTGTGATGATGGGGGTTTGGACCCCATTGCCACACTGTTCAAAATGTGCTTCAGCTATGGACCCCACACTTGCATTTTGGTCACTGTGATGATGGGGGTTTGGACCCCATTGCCACAATGGTCATGGCTGCTTGCATTGTGGGGGCCACACACATATATGTGTGGCACATGTGATAGGGGGTCACATTGTATGTTCAAAGTCATGTTCAGTGTTGTAGGCATTTGACACAGTCTACACACGCTTGTCATGGTGTTGGGGGATGTCTTTTTCTTGCATTCCCTAGGTTGTGGTGTGCTGGTTGTGTCATGCATTGTCCATCCTATGAGTGGGGGTGGTGTTGGTGGTAGGCATCCAGCCCCCCATGGGTAGAGGTGGTAGTAGTGACAGGCATCCAGCCCCCTGGGTAAGGGTGGTAGTAGTGGTAGGCATCCAGCCCCCTGGCTTAGGGTGGTAGTAGTGGTAGGCATCTGGCACTCCCTGGCTAAGGGTGGTAGTAGTGGTAGGCATCCAGCCCCCCCCTGGGTAAGGGTGGTAGTGGTGGTAGGCATCCAGCCCCCCTGGGTAAGGGTGGTAGTTGTGGTAGGCATCTGGCACCCCCCTGGCTAAGGGTGGTAGTAGTGGTAGGCATCCAGCCCCCCTGGGTAAGGGTGGTAGTGGTGGTAGGCATCTGGCACCCCCATGGCTAAGGGTGGTAGTAGTGGTAGGCATCCAGCCCCCCCTGGCTAAGGGTGGTAGTAGTGGTAGGCATCCAGCCCCCCTGGCTTAGGGTGGTAGTAGTGGTAGGCATCTGGCACCCCCCTGGCTAAGGGTGGTAGTAGTGGTAGGCATCCAGCCCCCTGGCTTAGGGTGGTAGTAGTGGTAGGCATCTGGCACCCCCTGGCTAAGGGTGGTAGTAGTGGTAGGCATCCAGCCCCCCTGGGTAAGGGTGGTAGTGGTGGTAGGCATCCAGCCCCCTGGGTAAGGGTGGTAGTTGTGGTAGGCATCTGGCACCCCCTGGCTAAGGGTGGTAGTAGTGGTAGGCATCCAGCCCCCTGGGTAAGGGTGGTAGTGGTGGTAGGCATCTGGCACCCCCATGGCTAAGGGTGGTAGGCATCCAGCCCCCCCTGGCTAAGGGTGGTAGTAGTGGTAGGCATCCAGCCCCCCTGGCTTAGGGTGGTAGTAGTGGTAGGCATCTGGCACCCCCCTGGCTAAGGGTGGTAGTAGTGGTAGGCATCCAGCCCCCCTGGCTTAGGGTGGTAGTAGTGGTAGGCATCTGGCACCCCCCTGGCTAAGGGTGGTAGTAGTGGTAGGCATCCAGCCCCCCCTGGGTAAGGGTGGTAGTGGTGGTAGGCATCCAGCCCCCCTGGGTAAGGGTGGTAGTTGTGGTAGGCATCTGGCACCCCCCTGGCTAAGGGTGGTAGTAGTGGTAGGCATCCAGCCCCCTGGGTAAGGGTGGTAGTGGTGGTAGGCATCCAGCCCCCTGGGTAAGGGTGGTAGTGGTGGTAGGCATCTGGCACCCCCATGGCTAAGGGTGGTAGTAGTGGTAGGCATCCAGCCCCCCTGGCTAAGGGTGGTAGTAGTGGTAGGCATCCAGCCCCCTGGCTTAGGGTGGTAGTAGTGGTAGGCATCTGGCACCCCCTGGCTAAGGGTGGTAGTAGTGGTAGGCATCTGGCACCCCCTGGCTAAGGGTGGTAGTAGTGGTAGGCATCCAGCCCCCTGGGTAAGGGTGGTAGTTGTGGTAGGCATCTGGCACCCCCTGGCTAAGGGTGGTAGTAGTGGTAGGCATCTGGCACCCCCTGGCTTAGGGTGGTAGTAGTGGTAGGCATCTGGCACCCCCTGGCTAAGGGTGGTAGTAGTGGTAGGCATCCAGCCCCCTGGGTAAGGGTGGTAGTTGTGGTAGGCATCTGGCACCCCCTGGCTAAGGGTGGTAGTAGTGGTAGGCATCCAGCCCCCCTGGGTAAGGGTGGTAGTGGTGGTAGGCATCCAGCCCCCTGGGTAAGGGTGGTAGTTGTGGTAGGCATCTGGCACCCCCTGGCTAAGGGTGGTAGTAGTGGTAGGCATCCAGCCCCCCCTGGGTAAGGGTGGTAGTGGTGGTAGGCATCCAGCCCCCCCTGGGTAAGGGTGGTAGTGGTGGTAGGCATCTGGCACCCCCATGGCTAAGGGTGGTAGTAGTGGTAGGCATCCAGCCCCCCCTGGCTAAGGGTGGTAGTAGTGGTAGGCATCCAGCCCCCTGGCTTAGGGTGGTAGTAGTGGTAGGCATCTGGCACCCCCTGGCTAAGGGTGGTAGTAGTGGTAGGCATCCAGCCCCCTGGCTTAGGGTGGTAGTGGTGGTAGGCATCCAGCCCCCTGGGTAAGGGTGGTAGTTGTGGTAGGCATCTGGCACCCCCTGGCTAAGGGTGGTAGTAGTGGTAGGCATCCAGCCCCCTGGGTAAGGGTGGTAGTGGTGGTAGGCATCTGGCACCCCCTGGCTAAGGGTGGTAGTAGTGGTAGGCATCCAGCCCCCCTGGGTAAGGGTGGTAGTGGTGGTAGGCATCTGGCACCCACTGGGTAAGGGTGGTAGTAGTGGTAGGCATCCAGCCCCCCTGGGTAAGGGTGGTAGTAGTGGTAGGCATCCAGCCCCCTGGGTAAGGGTGGTAGTGGTGGTAGGCATCTGGCACCCCTGGGTAAGGGTGGTAGTAGTGGTAGGCATCCAGCCCCCTGGGTAAGGGTGGTAGTAGTGGTAGGCTTCCAGCCCCCTGGGTAAGGGTGGTAGTAGTGGTAAGCATCTGGCACCCCCTGGCTAAGGGTGGTAGTAGTGGTAGGCATCCAGCCCCCTGGGTAAGGGTGGTAGTGGTGGTGGGCATCTGGCACCCCCTGGCTAAGGGTGGTAGTGGTGGTTGGCATCCGGCCCCCCTGGGTAGGGGTGGTGGTGCGCATTCAGGCCCCTGTGTGCATATGTGGCATTGGTGATGGGCATCCCGCCCCTATGGTGCTGCTGTTGCTGGTGTAAGTAAATTCTGCATCCCTCTGTGTGTGTGTGATGTGTCGTGTACGTGTTGTATGTGTTTTGTGGTTGGTGTCTGACTTACCTTCTGCGCCGTACGCGTCCGTGCCTGTTCCGGTAGTAAATGTAGAATATTGGTATGATCGGGACGAAGGGATTCATGGTTGGTTCGTGTCGTTCGTCTTTCTCGTTGCTTCGCGTCGTCCTCGTCGCGTCGTCCTCGTCGCTGGCGTGTTCGCCTCGTAGCCGTGGATCGTGTTGTGGCGCGAATCGGAGCTTATGTGCGCCTCTCCCGGATGCTTTGACGTGCTGTGCGTAGCGACGGGTTCGGCGCGTACGGAAAGCGCATCGTACTTGTTCGGCCGGACGGAGCTTCATTTTCCCTTCCGTGCGACTCGATTCTGCGTTTCCGGATTCGCCTCGGTCGGAGGACAGGACCTGGATTGGGTGAGTACGACTCGGCCGGATTCTGTGCTGTTGTGCGCATCGTACTTACTCGTTCGGCATGCTGTACGGATCGGTCGGGAAACAGGCATTCGCATGGCTTTTTTCCCGACCGAATGGTATTGGGTGCGCCTCCGAACGAGATCGGAATCGGCCCCTACATCTTACTCCCACGTCTATTGCTAAATTTTCTCACTCTACTAATACAAACTGTTGTACCTGTGGCTCCCCTAATGCCGACCTTCTTCATCTTCTTTTTCTCTGCCCTTCAGTCTCCTCTTTTTGGAAGAAAGTTTGGTCTTGTGTGTCTCGCCTATTTAATATCTCTATTCCCTATTCCCTGCCCCTACTTTTCTCTGGAAGTCTCTCTGATTCCATAGACCTTCTCTCTCATAAAAATGGTCTCTTTGACCTCATGCTCGCTTTGGCTTTCCAACACATTACTTTCAATTGGAAAACACTAACAAAACTCTCCATTCAACACTGGTGGAACAGCCTCTGTCATATGCATCGACTTGATATTGCTTTTGCCTCCTCTTGTAAACCTGTGCTCAATAGAGATCTCTTTTGGCTACCTCTTGTCACTTATTTAGATCATTTAGTATTAACTGATAACACTCGTTTAAATGCTGAAAATTTCAAGCCTCCTTGAACGTTTATTTTCTTCATTCCTTACCTTTTACAGTTCTTTGATCACCATGTATATTAACTTGATTAGTTTTATCTTTTTTATCCTGATGTAAGATGCAATTTTCTTAAATTTTAATTTATTAGATTTGAAATGTTTACCTTCCCTTTTCCCCCTTTTTTCCTTCCCTCCCCCTTATTCCCTTCAAAATTTAAAATAGCTTTCTTTTCTTCTTTACATAAACCTCTCATTTGATATGTTTTTTCTCTCAGATTGCAGTAAATTTGTATCATTGGTTTCTTGTTATTTGTACTACCTTTATTCGAAATAAAGCTTTTTAAACATGAAAAACTGCCCACACAGACACTGCAGTGGCAGGTCTGAGACTTGGTTGCAGGGCTACACATGTGGGTGTCACAATTAGTGCAGCAGGTCCACTAGGAGCATTTGAATTACAGGCCCTGGGCTCACACAGTGCACTTTACTAGGATCTTACTATTAAATCAAATATGCCCATTATGGATAACCAATCACAATCATAATTTACACAGGAAGCACTTGCACTTTAGCACTGATTAGCAGTGGTAAAGTGCCCAGAATTCTCAAACTAGCAAAAACAAAATGCAGCACACAGTCAAAAACAGAAGGTCAGAAGCAAAAAAGACAGGGAAAAAATACACCAAAGATGCCCGGTCTAACAGTTGCATACATCCTCTGTGGCGTTATTGAGGAACTGTATCGGTTTCATTGAAATTGAAATAAATTCTGAATACTATCTCTTTCTCAATGCTTCAAGTCGACTACCAAATGTCCATGTGACCAGTGGGGGATTCTGTTTGATGACTATCCCAAGAGATTGAGGTTTAAAAATCCCTTCTGGATTACCACCATAACTGGAGATCCACAATAATGTGGCACCTGTAGCATTATGCATGTGTGATACCAGTGCTTAATTTTTGGTGGTGGGATCCACCGGCACTCATTTTTGGAGACCAGCACTTATTTTTCCTTATCAGACATCTATGGAGAGCAAGAGAGGGAAAAACTCACAGAGGGGGAAAGAATGAGGAAGAGAAAGAGGGAAACAACTGTTACAAAGGGAGAACGCAGGAACCTGCAAGAGTGAGCTAAAGGGGCAAGAAGTGTCCGGTAGGGAACTAAAGAGGCACTGGATATGCAGCCTTTGCATCTAGTTAATAGAAATTTAATCAAATTGGATGTGGGATTTTGAGCAGAGCTTTGGGCACTGGCACTCATTGTTTTACAATTTAAGCACTGTGTGACACTTGAAGGTGGGACAGCCCTGCAGTGGCACTGTTTTTTTCCCATGGCATGTTTTGTTGGTTAAAGAAAAGTCTCTGCAGCACTTGCTGGCACTTAGCATAACATGCCTCCCTCTGCCCTGTTCATGCTGCATCACATGCCAAAACTGACAACACAAGAGAGCTTTCCCTGGCAACTCGGTACGTTTCAAGTTTCTAGTTTATTTATTTGATTTAGTTCTCTACTGAGAACAACACATTTTTAAAAAAAAGATAAAAATACATTTGTTATTAAAAATTGATAAATGATCATTCTAGTACAATTTTAAAAATGTTTTAAAAAATTTAAACAGATTATAACACACAAATTCATGAGGAGGTGACTTAAGAAGCTAAATCAAGCTTTGTACGGTTGTACTATTACATCTTGTTTGAATTAATTTTAAATACCGCTTTCTGGCATCTACCACTGTCAAATTAGGGCAAACAAACAAAACATGCTTCAAGTCTTGCACACCTCCGTTACAGAGGTCACATATACAACTGACATTTTCGTTAAAAATCGTCTTAGAGGTAAAAGATTTAAAAGGGAGAATCCCAAGCCGAAGTAATATAATGCATCTCCGGACTCCATGCCTTAAAGTAAAACGAGTATACTGTTGCACTTGTTTATATTCTGTAGTCTCTGCATAAGGTTCATAATGGTGCAATTTAGAGCAATGTTGAATATCAAGGTCATAACTTATCCTCGGCGTTAAGTGTTTTAGGAAGAGCCTCAAGTGCGCAGGAGTCCAAGATTTCAGCAGTTCAGTTGTACAGTTCGATAATTTGAGTGCAATAATTAAGTTTTGACTAAAGACGTACTTCGGTGATCCTAGGTCGAAAGTCTCTGTTTTTAGTAAAAAACTTAAGGTGCCTTGTTCTGCGTGAACAAGGTTGTAGGCCCATCTTATGATGTTGGTAATCCCTCTGGCATATGAGCTGACTAAAGAAAGCTCGAGGCGCAGAGCTTGTGCAGGAACTGCTTGGTGCACTTTAATCAGTTTCCGAAGTATTTTCCCTTCTTTAAGTTGTATTTGATGCCATTGTCTTATTGGTATATATTCGAGAGCATACGATAGGATAGGTGGAATCTTGGAACTAAAAACCTGTAAAAGAGAAGAAAAATGCCTGTGCCCAGTGGAGAAATATAATCGTTGGAGGGCCCCGACGTGTACATCGGCTTTACGGGCCAGGTACTGCAGATGAGGCGAGTTTTGTAAAGTTTGTGTAAATATACGCCCTAAGTAGGTGTATTCCTTCACTGCTTCTAGCAGTTTTCCCCCTAGAGTCCAGTTGTTTTTTGTGCATCGTTTTCTTCCTCTGAACGGAACTATTTTCGTTTTTGTTATATTTGGCACTAGAAAGTTTTCTTCTGTATATTTGGTAAGTACTTGTAAATTCCTTTGTAGGTCGAATGGGGTAAGATCTAAGATAACCACGTCATCGGCGTACATCATGATATGGATTTTGCATTGTGATATTTTTTGGGGAAAATTGATGACCTGTGTAAAACATTCCGGAAGATCGCTGAGATATAAAGAGAACAGGAGGGGAGCTAAGAGGCAACCTTGCCTAAGACCATTTGGTGTAACTATTGGGCGAGTGAGTCCCTTCTCTTTCCCCATTTGTACTCGACACCATGTTTCCGAATATAGTGATGTGATTATATGAAGCAGGTTGTCCGGGATTCCCAGTTTTCTAAGCTTGCTCCAGAGTGTGGGTCTATCCACTCTGTCGAATGCCGTCGTGAAATCGACAAAGACAGAGTAGACGACCTGTGATTTTGAGACCACGTATTTGTCTATTATTGTTTGTAACACCGCTATGTTGTCGGTTATAGAGTGTTTTTGACGGAACCCAGCTTGATTTAGAGGGATCAATCCGGTTGAATAAGCCCACTCTTTAAGATGATTCAGGACACTAGCCGCAAAGATTTTCCCTGTTGCGTCCAGCAGGGCGATCTGTAGGTAATTGCAGGGAAGCAACCGAGAACCCTTCTTATAGATTGGGATCACGATGCTCCCCTTCCATGATTTTGGGATTTCACCAGTGGCATAGCAGTGGGAGTAGAGGGGGGCTAAAAACTTACTCCACTCTTCTGGGTTACTTTGAAGTACTTTTATTGGGATCTGATCCGGACCCATTGCAGCAGAAGATCTTGCATTTTTTATGTAATATTCAATTTGCCGAGGTGCTGGAGCACCGTTGTCTAGAATGTTTTCCCCTGGCTTGCTTAATACATGGATCGAACTTTCTTGCCTCGAGTTTAATTTGTATAAATTATGTAGGTATGATTCCCATTCAGTTGGGGGAACTGGTGAGGCTTGCAGGGATTTTTTTGTACCTGTTTCTTTAGCAATTAGGCTCCAGTATGCGCGATTGTTTTTTTGTTTGGCTGCAATCTGAATATCGACCCATTTTTGATCCTCCTGAATTTGCCGCTTTTTTTCTTATTCCCTCCGGCGACGATTTTTTAAAATTTTGATTTCTTGTTGTCTATTTTCTGAAAAATGGAGGAATTGCGCCCGAATTAATTTATTCAATGCAGTTGCTCTTTTGTCTAAGATCTTTCTTTTATGTTTTCCTGGTTGGGAGCTTCGATGTTTTAGGCTATGCAGGGATTGCACTATTTTATTTAGAACTAATTCGAAGTTTGTTGTTGGCTCTGAGGAATGAATGGTCTGTAATGCTTGTGCAGTAGCAATTCGGTACGTACTTGTGCACATCTTAAATTACATGTTTCAACACATACTGCAAGCAGAGATTACAGTGATTAGAGAAAGCCCCAATGCTTAATTTGAGCCAGTGGTTTTTGGTGCTCGGCACTGGCACTTAATTGTCAACACCAGAATTGTAACAGTCTGCCACATGGTGGCGTTGTCTATCTAATTTAAAAATGAGCACAACAACAGTTGTTTATTAATTCAATATACATTCAAAATGACTATTGACTGCTGCCCAAGCCATTCTTATAGCTTTGGAGGCCTGGAATAAGCTGAATTGTCACACTTGGAGTGTGAAGATTAGTAATTGTGTTGGTATTGGAGTTGCCCTCGCTGGGAGGGGCAATGTGTGGTGCAAGATGCAGTGGCCTCCTGACGAGAGCCTGGCATGTACTTTTTTTTTTATATTTTACAAATTAAGCGCTGGAAAGCCCACAGTTAAAAGTAAATTTATAGTTACATTGATAAATATGTAAATTAAAATAATATTGTCAAGCATTCATAAATATGCATGCTTACATCTGGCTTTATCAAGCGAACAGGAAGGCGAAACTGGAAGTTCACTAGTTCCTTCTGGCACTGGAAGAGAAGGCTTCCATTTTTGATTGGGCAGTGCTGTAAACTGCTCAGCCTTATCAGCCCTGTTCAGCCTTTTTGAAAACACCTGCAGATCCATTACTCCTGACAAGAGACTGCCGGATCATTGGCGCCCGCTCATTTATGCTCCGACTGCTATGGGATTTTATGAATATTTTACATTCACGCGGCTCTTCAAGCGTGACCCACGAAACTGCCAATGGCTTTTACCCTAATTTCGTCAAAGTAAATTGTAGGGCGGAAACTGTCTTCTTATTTCAAAAAGTAGGTCAATGCTCGGGGACATATTTAAGAATTCATTGCAAGGTAGCGCACGTGACCTTCGTGAATGTTATAAAAGTGCACAATGAGTCGCTTCTCTCAGTATCTCCCTTTTTCCTGTGCCCCTCCCCCCCCCTTTGTCACCTCTTTGTCATCCCTGCAGCCAAATGCCATTGTGTTCACTTTCTATGCTTTACAACATGATGTTTCACACACATCTTTGAAACACTTTTTGATCAACACGGCATTCAGGTTGGGGGACAACATCTGTTATTTATACATTCCTGATATTTTCATTTGTAGATTCGTCGGTTGCCAAGGCGGTTTGTTTTGCAGCATCAGAAAACTGAAATTAACAATGTCAACGGCCTTCAATACTTTTGTGATGACCTGGTATATAAAAGTTTCATAAACTTATACAGCAGACCAAAGGAAGTAATAATTATCTGATTTCCATTACTGCCTTCCGGTCGCTCTATTCTACTGCTGTGGATTCAGCCCACGTATGCCCCAGTTGACTTTCAGAGGCTTTTTTAAGCCATGAGCAAAGAGGAAAATTGCCCCGGCCCCCCCACGTTCCAAGGGACCCTCTGGAAAAAGTGAGTGGGCCAGTCTAAGTTCCTGCTGCTGTAATAACGTTGCACATACAAATCATCTTTTTGTAATTTGGCAGCCGAGCATGCTTAACAGAAACTTATGCCAGATTTACTAAGGGTTTGTACCAAGGAAAGTCATGCAAAGTAATGCAAAATTGTTGCAATGGTATTTATGTTCTAGCACCAATAGTGCTTTGCACTGTTTTGGGCCACTTTGCATCAAGGGGAGTTATTTAGCTGTAGTTTGGGTGGATTATCACAGGCACACATTTATTTTGGCGCACAGCCCAGGCTATGCATCAAAAAATAATGCCTCCTTCAACCAGGTGCTAACATGGAGAAATATTTTCATTTTTCCAAGTATTCCACCTATTGCACATGTGCTGCACTGTGCAGCACAATACAGTATGTGGAATGTTTAAGAATTTGTTTAGGTATGATGCATGTGATGCGATGGTTATCTGCCTATTACTTGCCTTGTTTACAATAAAAAGATCTTTAAAAAAAATGATTTGGGTATAGAATTTTGCACTGGAAGAGTATGCTTACACAAATCCTGTGATACACAGAACTCACACACCTGCGCAGCATGGTGTGTGGCACTAGGCAGCCAGTTAGTGCCCCATTACAAGGGTAGTGAGCAGCCGCAGGGCATATTTAATAAACATGACTCTGTGCTGCTTTCTTCCCCTTGCACAATACAGCACAGGAACTTTAATTGCTGCACTGCCTTCCACTAAAAAAATAATAAATCTGCCCCTTAGCGGGCATGTCTGGCCTGCTCAAATGAATAACGCTAACACTCACTATCTAGTGGCAATGAAATTGAAAAATAATCTTTCTGTGTCATTTCTGTCTCCCCCTCTCTTGTACCTAAAGCATCTCTGTCAACCTCTCTCTCTCTGCTTCTCTGTGCACCTTCATCCTCTTTATCTCAGCTCTCTACTTCATGTTAGTGTACCTCGCCTCGCTCTCATTATTCCAAATATACCTCACTCAGCTTCATCTTTCTCTACCTCTCTCTTATAACCTTGCCCTTCTATATATCACTCTGTGTGTCTATATCTATCACCCTCAATCCACTTTCGCACCACCTCATCCTTTTCTCTGTACCTCATTGTTCTTTTTCCATCTGACCTCACTATATTGGCTCCCCTGTCTGCTTTACTTCTCACACGACCTCATCTCTATCTTTATCTCACCTCTCTCCATGTCTCTTCTACCATACCTCTCTACCTTACTCTTCTTCTTCTTCCTGGTCCCTTTCTGTGTCCCAGGATTGAGCGGGACCCCCATCAGATTGTGGTGGAACTGTTAGATATGTATTTACATATTATGCATTTAACCTTTCCCCCTGTTCATCTAGAAGCTCTATAATTTTGTGCCAGTTGTATTGCACTTTTTTTCTTTTCCACGTATTATTGTTTTTTGTTGAGGTTATAATCAAAGGAGAATGAATCACATGTCTTACTTTTCCAGGGTCTTATGATCTTTGTTCTGGAGACCCTCATTCACACTAACGCAGGGTGCGGTATATGTTCCTTGTCCGCTCTGTCTGTTAGTTGAATAGCATCATCATTGGGTCTTTATCAGTTGAGTTTTCAGTTCTCCAAGTGATCTACGTTCCTCCACCTGGAGGGGGGGGGCGTCTGGTTTCAAGACAGTTGTGATAAAAAGGTGAGTAGTGTCAAAATGGGTGACTTTAAAATGACCTCCGTTCCCTTGTTTGGTCTTTTATTTGGGCAAACAAGGGCCGAAACATGTCGACCTATCACTACCTAACACCAGGTGCGGTGGATCATTAACACATCCACTTGAGCACCACCTACTAATTTTTTTAACATTCCCTCTTCCCTGTCAAATAAAAGACCAAACAAGGGAACGGAGGTAATTTTAAACTCACCCATTTTACACAACATATACCGCACCCTGAGTTAGTGTGAATGAGGGTCTCCAGAACAAAAGATCGTAAGACACTAGAAAAGTAAGACATGTGATTCATTCTCCTTTGATTGAGAGCATATGGAAGCCGAATTAATCTCCGCTTCTCTCTCCCTCTTTTGATTCTATGGTTTTGTTGAGGTTAGCCACCAGAAGTTGGGCGGTACTGGCAAGACCAGGATTCATCAGTTGCTTAAACATGGACTTCACTGGTCACTTTAAAAATGAATTGATTTGTTTTAAATGTGCTTTTTTGTTGAAGCATGTGCTCAAAACTGCATAAGGTTGCTTTGGGTTCCATGATTTTGATTCACCTTTTTTTCAACGCATGATCAATTTGTTTCTGTATCCCACTATGTATGCGATACCTTCCTTTTTCTGTTTCATTCGTATGTGAGTTTACCCTCCTCCCACAATATCACAATAAATAGGCCCTGGTCTTCATTGACAAAGAGTTTTCTCCTTCCACATAAATCATGTAAAGTGAAACTGTCATCTTCTTCCTTTATTCATGCCCCAGTACAATCAACATATGCACCCCCATTTTGCTGCAGTTCAACTCAAGATGGGGTGTGATGGTAAAAGGTCAAAATGTGTTAATTAGTTCTAGGCCCTTTCTACCCACCACATCAAAACAGTATCTCGGGGAAAGATCTTCTAATTTATGAGCCTGACCAGGATAATGGTCAGAAACAACCCACAACTGTTGGTAGGTCTTGGCTGGTTGGCGCTAACTTCAATGTCTTGTTGGACTACAGTAACCACCATTCTGTGCTTTTGAGCTCTGCTGTTTGTAGCTCATGAACTAACTTGAAGTCTTGGGTTATTACATGTGCAGTACACTGTGCAATTTATTGTTAAAACAGGTGCAGACTGCAGAGCTCCTTTCTGCACATGCGGACTTGTTGATGTGGCCACTAGTGCTGATATGGGTCAGACATTATATCTCTGTGGCCCAGACTGGATCCACTTTGCAGTGCAGCAACACCCTATTCTGCCAACTGAAAAGCAATACTAGACCCTCTGTGCAACTTTGGGCCTCATGGGGCCGTCTTGTTGGATGTTGCAAGCCTCTTAATCTCGCTTTCTAAAAATCTTAGGCTCATCCTTTCCAAAGGTGGTTCTCCATCGCGAGGCTCTCTACCATCACATCATGAAGGTGACAAACCTGTTGTTTCTGCAGGCCAATGAAGTCCTAGAGGTGTGCTGTATATCAAGGTCTCCTTCCGGAATTACTGCAGCGGCTTGTAGGCATTACACAACACATTTAAAATGCTCTGCAGCGGAAATATGTCAGGTCACCCAATTATCAGCCTTTTTTTTAGGTCGAGCCTGGGCAGTGCATGCGCTGCTCTGCGAGGCATGCTGTATTAGAGTATGGACTTGAAGTCTGCCACTCTCTGCCCATATTTTTCATTGGCTGGTGTCTATGTCCTTTATAAATGCTGGCTTCTGATTCGGTAATCGGCTTCTTAGCCCTTCCTTAGTACCGCCTCATCTTCATTTGCAACCTCCCATGATGACTGGCCCTTTTACTTCTGTTGTTACATGGTCTGTGTTATTTATTCTGTAAGCACTATTTTCTTTAATGAGTTTCTCCTACTGGAGGCATGACATGCTTTCCTGCAACGTTCAGCTCGCCATTCGCGCTTTCACTTTCCAAGCAGCCGGGACAATGGCGGCCGCTTTTTTGCAATGCAATTTGTCTCGCATTTACAAGAGTTTGAGCTATTGGCATTGTAAATGACAATAGCTTAAACTCTCGCAAATGTGAGACCATTTGCTTTGCAAATATTTTTTGTGGTTGTTTTCAAGCGCCTCATGCCGCGCTTGCCCGTTAATAGAGGCCACGACCCTTTCTTTACACGAGTTGCATCTAAAGAAAGGGGCGCAGCCGCCATTAAAATGAAAGCGCTGTTTGGAACACTTTTACAAAAAAAGCTTTTGTTTTTTAAACAAATGTTTTCTTGGTAAAAACACCCCATAAGGTGCTTTCCCTTTAATGGCAGCCACGCCCCTTTCTTTAGATGTGGCTCGTCTAAAGAAAGGGGCGTGGCATCTATACACATGCAAGCACGGCATGGGGCGCTTGGAATAAAAAAATATTTGCAATGCAATAGGTCTCGCATTTCGGAGAATTTAAGCTACTGATATTTACAATGCCAATAGCTCAAAGTCTCGTAAATGCAAAACCTATTGCATTGCAAATGCTTGTTTTTTTTTACATACTGGGGCATTACCAGCATGCTGAAAATGGCTAACTAGGGGGGTAGAGCTCAGTGTCAGTGGTAATCCTGCTACCAAGTTTTTCTTCCAGATTTTGCACGAAATATGGAGGGACCTATGAAGTGTCGGTTTTGCTGCTATTCTGAAAACATCTTGATACAGACATCATCAACTGCTTCAAAGGAGGAAGACAAAGTTAGACTTTTTTTTAAGACCTACTGGAGTCTGAGCTCTCTCCTTTGAAAGTGTATAAGAGAATCTTGCTCTGTAGATCAAAGTACATCCTGTGAAAGGGTTCTTTTTGCCTGCCTGTATTTTTACACACGCTTCTTGCAAGCCTTGAGCTGTACTGTGATGTGTTCAAGTCAGCGCGACAATGGTTTCTTTCAGACTCCGTCAGGTGCTGCTTGTTTGCAGTCTACACACACCACAGGTCAAGGAGGAGCCTGGAAGGCCGCACTCAGAGGAGGCGATGACGGTCTTGAGAGAGTGACTCATGCGTTCCAAAAGCTACGCTATGTGTACTTGGTTCATAAGTTTTCGGGGGTATATGACTCACACAGTATTATTATTATCTGAAATCACTTCACTAGTCTTCTGTATCAGAATCCACTGCTGTACTTGTGCATTTGAGGCTGAATGCCTGCCTCTGCCAAGGTCAGAAGAGGCCTGCCTGTCCTAGATCTATGATGAAGCTGCTCCATAAGCTGACCATGCTTTCTAAAATATTTGGGGGCTTATTTACAAGGCCCTTGCGCCACTTTTGTGTCATTTTTAACATGGGAAAAGTGACGCAAAAGTGGCGCAAGGGGCTTGTAAATCTGCCCCTTCGTTTCAAGGTGTTCCTGAATGCCACAGGAGGAGGAAATGTGTTTACATTTACAAGCTGCTACTTTGTTATATTAATTTCTGTTGAATTGCCGGAATGAGGGCTCCCACGGGTGGTATCCATAGGATGTCCACCCTGGAGAGCTTCGGAGGAATGGTGCAGCCCTGGCCCAGGGGTATGGCCATTGGTCCATTTTGCGCAGGGGGTGGGTCTTATCTGACGGTTGGTTGCCATCTTTCCCCCTGGGTTTCTTCCGATGCTGTGGTCCTGGTAGGAGGTAGGGGTTTTCTTCTTGAAGGAATTATTGTCTGTCTGATTTAAAGAGTCATAAAACATCACTGAGAAAACTGCAGTGGTGAGGGGGATACTTAAGGTGCTGTGTGAGGCATGCAGGGAGGATTTAATAAAGCCTGGAGTCATGTCACAGACTTGGGTGGGCATAGCTCGCCTCAAAAGGTCTGCTGCCAGTGGTGTTGCGGCAGCTATTCTAGTATGTGTGCCGCCACAACAAAAAATTAGGATAGGGGCTGAAACACATCAAGAAGAGTCAGTGGGGGCACAAAGTTCTAACCCCTTGCAAAGAGAAGGAACTGAAAGTTTACCTGCCGTGGGTGAAGCTGAAGGTGCTGTGAAAGTAGGTGGGGGCAGCGCTCGCTACCGCGTAATAAAAGGGCAGTGTCCAGCCAGGGAAAGACATGCCTGGGGTATTTCAGTGAAGAGAGCACCAGCCCCGCCCGCAAGTCGCACAGTGACGGGGAAGACAAGGCAGGCGGTGCCAGATCGCTCGCACATGCTGATAAGTGCGAGCACTCGCCTGTCACACTACCCCGAGGAAAAAGGGCAAAATAAAAAGATCACTGTCAGAAAATTTAACAGTGCAGAGTATGAAAGATCGCTTTTGAAACCTAATTTAATCCTACAGGGTGATGTTGTTGGATGGAGAGGTGAAGCAGTGTATGTGGCAGGACAGAAGACTGATGAGGCAGTGGGTGAGGTTTATTACCAACCAGCATTAAAATCGCAGTTGTCAAGAGACAGAGGGCTGAAAGTTCAGGTTATTGAAAGGGAGAAAAAAGGTGAGACTTTTGGAAAACACTACAAGAACAGAAAGGAATTGTCAGAAGGAAGATGGGTGTAGGTGGCTGGGAAGCCAGAAGCAGGTCAGAAGGAATATGTAGATTGGTCAGGCCCCAGGACTACAGGCTCAGCAGGCTGGGACGACCTAGGGCATCAGAGGGAGAATGCTGCGTGGCGACAACAGATGCAGTGGAAATGAGCAGCCAGGTTTGAATCAACTTGGGATGTTCGGCCTGATTGTTCGGCCTGAAGAGAGGGAAAGGTTTGGTGTAACCATCCCAACAGTGAGGGAAAAAAAGACTTTGTTGGCGGCGTGTTTAATTGCACACTAAAATTAATTGGACATTTTTTGATGGTGGTGTAGATGATGGGGAATGTCTGGGTATGAGTGGTTTGAATGCAGAAGAGGACATGGAGTGTGAATTAGATTATGATGAGGAAGATGAAGATGAAGAGTTGGAAGAAAGGTAAAAATACCAAAGTGGCAAGAATGCACTGAATCGAAGACCGCTCAAGGGGAAGAGAGAAAGGGGGGACAGCTAATACTTTTTGAGAGCATACTGAGTTGCAGATGGTGGAGTCACAGCTAGAGAAAGGAGAGATAAGAGGTCATTGGTGGTGAGCTCAAGAGAGGGGCGAACATAGGCAATCATCTTCAGAAGCAACGAACATAGAGCAGGTGAGAAACAATGGTGGAATAGTTGGGAGTGGGGTAGAAATAAGGAGGTATTCACAAAAGTAGACAGAGGGTTTGGTACAGGTTCAGTAGATAAGGAAGTAGGTACCGATCCCATGCCAGAGGAGGCAGCAACATCACTCACAAAAGGTACGGATGATTTTAAACGGAAAAGTAAAGTTACAGGTACAAAAAACAGTGACAAATCAAAGTAAAAGATAAGGAAGAGAAGTCGAGGGACGATGAGACGAAGAGTAAGGCAGAAGGTTTGAAGAGATTGCCATATATGGGTGTGTCTTTGCCTCTGGTGGTGCACTTGAATAATACGACTAAAGAAAACATTTGGAAAGGAGAATTTGGAAATGTTTACAAGCTACTACACAGGGAAATACAGACAAATGAGGGGTCTAAAGAAGAAGCTTGGGAGTTAGCTAAGAGACCCAGGGTCCCCACAATAATAGACACATGGACGTCAGCATTTGTAATATATGCAAGTGTCTATTGTGAGAAATTTCCAGAGAGATCAGTATGAATATTCAAATATATGGATACCATAAGGAAGGCACACATGGTTTTTGGGGTGTATACCTGGTTATATTACGATGAGGAGTTCTGGGCTAGGATAGTTCTGAAGCCAGAAAAGCCCTGGAGAGAAGTGGAGAACGAGCTATGGGAGCAGTGGATGTACTCCCAGAGGCCGCCTCCGACAACGCATACAGCAAGTGGACTGGCAATCCAATATCAGCCGTTTCTTGGAAAACCCACCTCAGAGTGAAACGGTCAGGGGTCGAATCTGGGTGCATGCTGGAGTTTCAATAGGGGCTATTGCACGATGAACCCATGCAAATATATGCATGATTGTGCAAAATGCAGAGGTAAGCATACAGTGTTGTGGGGAGCAGGCCATTTTCAATGGCAGTGGGAAAGGTAAAAGTATAAAGGATTTTACACCAGTTAGGCTGGAATGTTTTAGCTATTGGCTTAAGTTTTACCCCAACAGGGAGGAAGCGTTAAAGTTGAAATGGGGATTTAGAGAAGGTTTTGGCCTAGGTTATCGGATCCCAGACAAAGGAGATTTGCAGAGAACTTGAAGTCAGCAAAAAATAGCCAAAAATTGTGAAACAGAAGCTGGAAAGAGCGTTAGCGGGTGGGAGGATAGCAGGTCCTTATACATTTTGGCCTTTGGAGGAACTGACGATTTCTCCTCTGGGGGTGGATGAAGAACACCGCAGGCGAGTTTCGCATGATTCACCACCTCTCATGGCCTGAAGGTTTGTTGGTTAATGATTTCATTGATTGAGAGGATACTTCAGTGCAGTTTGCTTCAGTTGACATGGCGATGGCTTTAGTGAGAAAAGCAGACCTTAGTGCTGAGTTAGAAAAATGTGACATCAAGTCAGCCTTTGGACTCCTCCCAGTTCATCTGGTTGATTTTTCCTTGTTGGGTATCCAGTTTGAGGACAGGTTGTAAGTTAATAAAGTTTTGCTGATGGACTGTGCGATTTCTTGTTAGTTATTTGAAACATTCAGTACGTTTTTGCAGTGGTACTTTATGTTCGGGACTGGTCAAGAGGTTGTTTCGCATTACTTAGATGATTTTTTCTTTATTGG
This sequence comes from Calotriton arnoldi, assembly GCA_963921515.1. Lineage (NCBI taxonomy): Eukaryota > Metazoa > Chordata > Amphibia > Caudata > Salamandridae > Calotriton > Calotriton arnoldi. The sequence goes on along the minus strand of CAWUFW010000873.1, from coordinate 3,416,539 downwards.
TGCAGGAGGCACGAATGAGTGCTAAAAAGTTCTGTCCAGCTGTCAGAACATGACAGAAGAGTTGAAGGCTTCCACTGGCCCTCGAGAAAATTGAAGATCCCAGCACATGCTTGGTCTTCTGGCATTGAATTGGACACATTTAAAATGGAGGCAAGGCTACCTGGACAGAAGGTCAGAAATATTTTTGCTTTACTGGAAGAAGCAATGGTAGAAACTAAACTCCAGTTACAGAAGATTCAACAATTGCTCGGTCATCTTAACTCTGCATGCCGCGTAGTAAAAAAGGGTAGGGTGTTTTGTCGCCTTCTTGGTTTTGCTATGGCAAGGGGCTAAGTTACCACACCACAGAATTCGGATTTCAGCAGTGATGTGAGCAGAGTTTGGTTAATGTTCTTGAAAGGTTTCAATGGTATCATTATGTGGTTTTTGGATGGGGACTTTGGATGGTTCAGATATTCTCAGATGCGGCAGGTTCTGCAGGTTTTGGTTTGTTTTGGGAGGGCAGCTGGTGTGCAGAGAAGTTTTTGAACTTTTGCCTTTGTGGTAGCTCTAGCTGTATGGGGGAATAAACTTGAGAGCAAAACAGTCACTTTTCATGTGGATAACAGAACTGTGGTGATCTGGTCAATAGGCAGAAAGTAAAAAGAAAAACGTATTTTAAAGTTGCTGCAATGTTTTTATGCTAGGCTGCTTGATGTATAACATTGTATTTAGAGCCAAGCATGTGCCAGGTGTGGACAATAACATTGCAGACACATTGTCTCATTCACAGTGGTAGAGATTCCATTGTTTGGTACCCAGAACAGACTTGTAGAAAATGCAGCTACCGCAAAAAGTCTGGGACCTAGCAGAATGAGAATGCTGGAACTGGTAGAAAAAAATATTGCTGTGAGCATTAGGACTTGAGATCTTGGGAAGAATTTTTGAATAGTGGTGCGACATACAAAAGTCAGGATGAGTATGGTTTAATACTGCAAACAGAAGACGTACTATATTTTGTCATGAATAACATAGATAAAAAGATTTCACCCACAACAAATGCAGGAAAGTTACCTGGTCTATGTTTCTATGGAAAGTTGTTCTGGGGTTATGAACACTCAGCTGGCGAGATTGGAAGATGGATGTTACAGGGAAATGCCAAGGAGAGCAAGCGAGGTCGCCTTCACAGGGACCCTATTTCTATGAAAAAATTGTTATTGCTGATAAGAGGACTTGCTGAGGTCTGTTTTTCTCCTTTCTAAGAGTTACTGTTCAGGTTATGCATGTCATGGTTATTTTTTGGTGCTTTTTGTGTGTCGGAGTTACTGGGCAGAAGTCGATCAGGGGGCATGAGGGTCGAGAGCATCACAATTACAGGTAATGTGGTGAGAACTTTCCTTGAGTGTTTAAAAATGGATCAGAGAGGTAAAGGGGCCAGAGTCTTGTTGTACAGGATTGGTGAGTCGGCATGCCCAGTGGATGCTTGGACGGATTTTAAGACAGCAGGATGGGCCATATCAGATCTAGTTTTTTGGCATGAGGATGGTTCTAGGCTGCAGGCATCCCAAGTACTTGGGGTCATGAGAAATGTTTTGCTGCAAATAGGATAAGACCCTCTCCGTTTTTGCACTCATTCTTCCAGGATTGGTGCTGTTTCTGAAGTGGCCAGGTTGGGGTTTTGTTCGCAGGAAGTGAAGAAATTGGTTAGATGGTCATGGGACAGTCATGGGACTACTGCTTGTGCTACATAAGACAACTAGGGAAGTCTTAGTTGGTTAAATTGTTAACTCTTGTTTCTCATTTCAGGTTGTGTGACGGGACCGTCTTTGGCGTTGTTTACTATTTGGATTGTGGGACATTAATTCGTAAAATCGGTTGCAAAGCAAACAGAAAATTGTCCTTTCAGAAAGAAATTGGGTTTTCATTGTGATGAAATCAAGATTGACTGGTGGGGCGGGGGTGCATGAAGTGGGGTCAGTTGTTGCCATGTTTATCAAATCTGGTGTCTGTGAGTGTGTGCCCAGACGTTTTTGCATTTGGGTGAGAATGATCTGGTGCAATTATCAGGATTGGGATCAATGAAAGAGATGAAGAAGGACCTTGACTTGATTGGTAGAATGTGGTCAAGGATGCATGTTTTCTGGATAGGATTAATTTCTATAAGATTTTGGCATGTGGCGATTAAATTCACTGCGGTGGAGAAAGCTAGAAGAAAGGTCAACAGAGAGATGCAGTGGAGTGAGTTGGATCGAGCACAAGTATATAAAAAAGGAGGACTTCATGTTTTACAGGCAGGGTTAACTTAACATTCTTGGGGAGTGAATTTATTTTACTTATTGGAGCTCCGAGACTGTTTGGCCATGGTGATAAAAAGATGCTGTTGGCAAAATTAAGGCTGTTAGGCTGACAGCCAGCTGTTTAGCTTCCAGGATGAAATGGGGGCAGGCTGTTGTGGCGACAGCATAACAGTGATGAATTTCACTCCAAAGAGAAAGGGGGATAGGGGAACAGGAAAAACTCCCTGACAGGGTTTTTTCCTGGAGGAAGAAATGGAGGAGCTTACTACAGGCTGGAATGGTTGGGGGCATTGCAGAGTAGTCCCTGATAGAGGGAACACAGGAGAGAGATGGTTGGGTCATGTGTGAAGGTCAGTGAATGAAAGAAAGGGGATAGTGAAGAATGAATTTTTGGATAATGGTTTGGGGAAGGTTCTTGTTGGGAGGAAGGTTTAAGGGTGGGGGGTTGGAAATGTTTTTTGTTTTATCGAGGAGGGATTTTTAAGGAATTGTTAAGTTTCAATCTGAATACCTGCCCTAATAAAGTGGCCTTTTGCTCTCACCTGGGTCTGGTTTATCTCTGCGTTGCGCACAATGTGTTTTTGCTCTACTGAAGAATATGGGTCTTGTGAGTGTGTGAATGCTGTGCGCTGGCCCAGAGGAAGCAACCCCTAACCCTCACCCTGCCTGACTGCCCTAAGGGTCGAGACCTAAATTGGAGACTTGAATCCCCGATTTAGCTGCTGAGGTGTGTTGCCCTGGACACTTCCTATACCAGAACCTCAGGGTACAGGCTGAAAGTTTAACATTGCAGCATCTCAAACCTGGTTTCTGTGTTATCCCACACTGAGCTTGGTGCCACTGAAACCCTCCTGAGGCCGCCCTTGGTTGTTTCACTGTGTTTGCACCAGAGAAGACAGTGCGTGTCTGACATTGACCGAGTAGCCCATGCACTCCTTGGTGGTGACGCAGCCAAAATTGTGCCTGCTGCAGCAGCCGTGTTGAGTATCAAAGGGGTAACCCACAAAAAACTACCCAACCCGGGTAAGTATTGCAGTACAATCAAATAAGTGGTCGCGGTAGCAACTCTTGTAACAAAACGAAAATAATATAGCATTCACCACTCTTATTATTCTTTAAACGCATATATCCATTTTATTCATGGATTATAGACATTGAATGCAATTTTAGTCAAAGCATTAGGTATTGGCAACACAGTTGTTCCAAAAATGACAGTACAGTATGTATTTACAGTGCTCTTGGTGTAGAAAGAGAAGAGTAGGGTTGGGGGATGGGTAGTGAACATGTGAGTGAAGGACAAGGAAAAGGTATAGTGACATATATACATCAGCTGTATTTAAATATAAGACCTCTTCAGCCTAACAAAGGTCAGTTGTTCCTAGATGTAGACATAACTCTGAGTAAACATCCACTGTTAAATCAATTTTTCATCAGAGCTTGTGAAGGAAGTGTATGTTGTCAACGTTTCGACCCCTAAGAAGGAGGGTTAGCTAGATCCTCACGGTGGGGTCTTCATCAGGACAGGGCTGAAAAGAGCACTTAGAGACACAGCAGGAAGTGTCCGCTGTTCACTCGGCACAGAAGGGCTCGGGAAAGCTCCTAAAGGCAGGGAGAAACACAATGGGCTCGCGAAAGCTCTAGTTCAACAATAAATGTAGACGCACTACTGAGGTTATCCAATCTCTCGCAGTGGGAACTGATCCAAACAATCGGAAAACAGCTACAATGACCGGCCGGCCGGTTCACCTTGCTGCTATGAGGAATTTACATTAGTTTTATCTCAGGAATAATCCTTCTACCCAAATAACACGGGTAATTCATGAAGAAATGTAACCATTTATTTATAAAGTTTATTTATTTATTTATAAAGTTTTGTATAGTGCAGACAAGACCGTAAAGGGTATCAGAGCACTTCACATTATAGGGTGAGTAGGATACAGTTTGTAAAAAAAAGACATTTGTTACATAAATGAGAGTGGCAAGGTAACGCTGGAGTTAATGGTTGCACAACAATGTAGTGGTCAGGGCATCGGGATAGCGGACAGGTGTGTAAACAATAGGACCTAAAAGTCACTTAGGCCAAAAACTTCTTTATCAGTATTGTTTTCACTTCTTTTTTAAAAGAAGAGGAAGATGAGATTCGGCGGACATCCGGTGTGAGAGAGTTCTATATCTTCTGGGCGAAGCCAGAGAAGGCTCTGTGACTCGTTCTCTTTTTGCGGAAAACCTGTGGTCTCAGTAGCAGTGAACTTGCACTTTGTGAGGATCTGCATCCCTGGAAAAACTCTAGCTTTTGAGCCAGATAAACCAGTTTAAGGTTTTTAGTGCTGGGGATATGTGATAATTTCTTTTTGTACCGGTTATCAGTCTGCCGCGGCATTAAGGGAGGCCCTTAGCGGGGCCAAAGTATATTTGGGATCTGGCCTCGGCAGTACAAGAGCTTGGACTGCCATCTTGAAGTCGTCCTGAGGTAGGAAAGGTTTGAGTTTCCTTAGTGTACTCATCTGGTATTTAACTCCCTTGGTGGCATTGCTTATATGATTCTGCATGTTCAGGTTTTTGTCTGGTGTGATTCCAAGTGATTTATCTAATTCAATAATGTGAGCAGAACAGTTGAAGGCTGTTAGCTGTTTATTCCAGAGGTCGATCTTGGGAGAGTGGTTAGGAGGAGCGATGAGGAGGAATTCAGTCTTGGAGGTGTTGAGCATTAGGTGGTTATCAGTGAGCCACTTTTGAGTGTTCATCAAGATAGAGTTGAGTGAAATGAAGTCTTCTGGTGAGGAGATTTTCAGGTACAGTTGTGTGTCATCTGCATACATGTGATAAAGAATGTTCGCGGAATTCAATGAATTTGCTAGTGGTTCCATGAATAAGTTGAAGAGTATAGGTGACAGTGCGGACCCCTGTGGAACCCCCATATTGACTGCGGAGGGCTGAGAGAGGGATTGATTCACCTTGACTCTTTGGGTTCTGTTGTGGAGGAATGACGTAAACCATTGCAGTACCGGCCCTGAAAGGCCCATTCTCTGTTCAAGAATGGAGAGTAAGCTGTCGTGTTTAACAGTATCGAAGGCAGAGGATAAATCAAGTAGAATCAGGAGACAAGAATCATTTTGGTCTAGCATTTTTAAGATGTGTCCAAGATGTGAATGAGAGCGGATTTGGTGCTGTGCCCTTTACAAAAACCAGATTGATGTTGATCAAATAGTTGGAATTCCTCGATGTGTGAGCAGAGTTGAATTTGCACGCACTTTTCTAGGAGTTTCGCAAGAGTGGGGATGTTGGAGATAGGCCGGAAATTGTTCAGATCAGAGCTGTCTGAATCAGGTTTTTTTAGAATGGGGGGGTCACCTGTGCTATTTTTAGGCAGTCCGGGATAGAGCCTTGCGATGGTGAAGCATTAACAATCTTTGCCCATAGGGGGAGGAGTGTCGCTTTTATTTCATTGAAGATTGGAGGTGGAAGTGGGTTGCTGAAGTGATTAGATGTGTTGATCGCTAGAAGGATGTTGTAGATGTCACTATCACTGAGTGGAGTGAAGGTGTGCCAGGGCGCATTGTTCTTAAGGACATCGCCAGGGGGACCGAACCCATCACGGCCCAGAGAGGCGAATGGAGGAACTATCCTTGTAACTATCCTTGTAACCATGGTTCTCAGGGCTTCATTCAGCAACAACAGTCCCATAAATGTTCTACTTATCTCAAATTTCTGTGAAGAATCAATGAATTCATTATAAAGCACATTTGAGACAAAATAAGAAAAGTAAGTAAAGGCACCAGTTCTGCTTCAGAGGCATATATTAAAATTATCTGAACCTCATTCATCAATAAGTGCCACACAATTTCAAACGGTGCTGATGGCGCAGTGCTCTGTGAAAAGCGAGGCAAAGCATAGCTGCGCACAGTTAGCTAAAAACATGACTGAACTCTCTGTAGTGTTTTGTGTCTTAAAAATAAAAAAAAGAGTCCAAAGCGGTACTCACAAGTTAATATCCAAACAGACTCAGTCCAGTATTGTCAACAGTTCAACTCTGGGTGTCATCAGGATGATGGGATACCGTCTGCTTCAATATGAAACAGATCAGACAAAAAAAGCTCAAATACTAGGTTAAGCAATCAAAATCTAGAAAGGGTTCTGGTTCCCTTCAGAAATGACAATGCTCCAGAGGTGATTGCCTACATCGCCAGGAAGGAAAACACGTCTGACAAGAGCATCCACCAGTCCTTGATTCATGGCGTCAGAAGTTTGGAATGAAAATTCTGTTCCTAGAGTGACAAATTGCAAATTAGTAGTCAATAAATGTGCATGTGATCTAGTGTTTCAGTTGTGCGAAGCATGAGGGAACTCCATTACAGTCATGGGTGGTACTTTCATCACAGCTTCGAACAGAAAAAGGCAATCACAAGCAGACGTAATTAGCATTTCTGTGCTATAGGCTACTCTCTGGTTGGCACATTCATCCGTGATGATGAACATTGATATATCCTTTTGTAGGTGTTGAAAACCATTTCTGATAAAAGCACTACAATTTTGCGAGGCATCGAAACATGTTGATTAATATGACATGCAGGGTTTGAAAAACAGGCATGTCTGTTTTTTATCTTGTGGATGCAGTGGTGGCAGTGTCACAAATGAAGTCATTCAATAATGAGTAGCCAACCCCCACAATTTTAACCCCTTACAGGTTTCCTTCTTTTTTCAGATATCTGTGTCCTTGCACAAAAATAGCTTTCCAAAGAGGGCAGCATAGCTTCTAGGATATCTCTTAGTCCTAGGTAGAGGACGTGATGATGAAGCATGCAACACAATGTGGTCGAGGGTCCATCATTCTCTATTTGTTTTTATCACACTCTATTTCCCTAGTGACAGTGGTGTCCTAATTCGTCTTAGGTAAGCTGTAACAGTGTGTTTGAATATGTTTTGACAGCATGTTTTCTTTTTATTTAGTAGACGCCTAACCATAACTTTATTCTACAGTTACAACATCAGTATATGTTATTATAATGAAGAAAAGTGCCTGTCTGCCACTTTATGTACACAGCCACCCAGGGTAAATTGATAATTTACTGCTTGTATCATGTGTCTTATCAGTGGTGTAGCTAGACCTTTGGCCGCCCGTGGTGTTCCCTGTGTTTGCCGCCCTGCGGTGGCCACATGTAAGAGCAGGGGTGCTGGTGATTTCTGCGTTTGCCGCCCCGTGACCGCCACAGGTAGAAGCGTGGGGGGAGGCTGCCATCCCCAAAACTCGTGCCGCTCGGGGCGGACCGCCCCCCCTCGTTACGATACTGGGTCTTATGAGTTAATGCATCTCTTGTTTTTGCAAGTGTCTGTTTACCTATGTGCATTGCTCCTGAATGTGTGAATTTCACCCATGAGTTCATCACTGATGTAACTAGTGACATGTATGTGGTATTTGTATATTGTGAACCAATGTAGCAGTACACTGTACAGAGTCAAAAGCAAGGATACAGTCAACATGTGGTTTGAGAGGTTGCTGGTTTGTGGCCCTTGACTGCATCATGATGTAGTGTTCGGTTAAAACATACGACTTCAACTATTTGTTTAATTGGATCAGGGTTGAGGCTGTCCTGATAGATATTGAGACGATGTTCCAGACACTGGGTGCATAGATGGGCAAGACGTTTGCCTTGTGTTTTGTTTCCCACCCTTGTTTATCTCCAGTCTGCTGGTGTCCTGGCTGGGGGTGTGCCGAGAGCCACCAAAGGGAGCGAGCTGGACAGCCAAGTACACAGAGGTGCAGATTATAATGGCTGTGCCAATGATACTACTGGTTTTAAAGATGGTGTAGGCCAACCAGGAAAGCCAGTGGAGTACCATCACAATGGATTTCTTCAGGCTATGGATGAGAAGTGCTGTGTCGTGCTGGATGCTTTAAATGGGAAGGGGGGTTAGTGGGGACGTCATGGAGTAAGGTGTTTCCACCACCCAGATTTGAGAGCGCTAGTGCTTGAAGAGCAGTTCAGAAGATGCTTTCTTGGACCAGGGGTTTCACTTTATTCAGAAGTTGTCTTTGTTTTCTTGGGAAGGTGTTCCGTGTGGGTTAGGTTGATGTTAAAGGTGGATCCAAGAAACAGTATAATGTACTTCTGTTTTCTGCAGGTGCTGGGAAGGAAAGAATGTCACCCATTGATTAATAAACTGGTCAATGCCCAGAGGTAAACATCAAGGGGTGCTCGACAGACACGGGGACCTGGCCACATTATTCTGTGTTGCTATCTGCACATCCCCTTTTCCTGAGCACAAGGGAAGTCTGGGCTGGAGAAACATCAATTCTGTCTTAATAACCAGTGAGGATTATTAAGTTAATTCCCTATAGTTTATTTAAAAAAAGCCATTAAAAACATAAGCATCAATAAAACAATACAAATCATGATATATAGTGCTACAAGAGATGCATTTGCCACAGAGAAAACTAGCAAGTTGCTTAGTGCTAGTTCTATTAGTAGACAGATTACTTTGATGAAGGAAATTATAATTCCAAGACCATATGCTATTAATGTCTTTCCTTTAACATATGCCACACAACATCTCAATCCCAAGCAGGAAAGCCAAAAGCAAGATAGCATCCCCATTCAGCATGTGCCACTGTGCATGTTGTCCTTTGAATCCTTTCTGCATAAACTTTGATATAATTGAGACTGTAGGAAAAAGTTATTTTTGCTGCACCAGGGAGTGGCCAGATCGGAGCCCTTTATCTTCTCACCAAGCCATCCGCCCTATGAATGATCTGTAGACTAGTAGGGAGTTGGGTTTGTCTGTATCATTTTTGGAGTATGGGTGCATTTCAGATTGTTGTGTTGCATTTGCCCTCAGGCTTTGTTTGGTACCTGCAACTGGGACCGTGCCTAGAGGTTTTCTCATCATTTTGTAGTTGCCGGCCTACCCACATATTCATCTTTAAACCACGTCTTCCTTCTTTCTTAGGGATAGAGCACAGGCTGCTGTTTGAATCACTCATTTGCTACTGTAGTAGCTTGAAGCCCTTTAACATTGCTCAGCCTTTCAGCATACAGCTTTTTTCTTGAGTGTCTGTGGCTGCATCTCTTTAGGCTCAGACTACTCTGCTGGAGTACACACAAGAGTAGGACTGAGATCATTAGCTCCCAATGTGACATTGTATATAGTTATCACTTATTCACTTACATTAAACATTGGTTTCCTCCTAATTTTAATGAATGAGGATTAGTTTGATATATTTTATGTTTTTTTGGTTTACGTAAAAGAGGGTTATAGTCTTTATTACTGTGTTTGTTATTGTATATTGCCTGGATTCAACCTGTTTCTCTTACCAGAGGCGACCCGTCTGTCCACAATCCACCTCCATTTTCCATTGAGATGCTGAGCCCAGCCGTAAGACCCACTTATACTGATGTCATTTTTCCTCATACTGAGGATGTCGGCACAAACACCATAGGAGGAACTTACCACTCCTCTTCCTAAGTACCCTTTGTAAGGGCCACGTTCTGCCTCACTGAGCACGTCATCCTAGAAAGGCTGCTGAGTCAGAATTACTGCTCTTAACCTGCTTTCTTGTGAAATGCTTAGCACCCCACAAAATATTTTTTCTGGCCCCTCAAAACAATGAGATAAAATTAAATTCAACACACCTGTCATTGCATTTCACGCATGGCTTGAAAATAATACCTGCAACATCTGCTCTAGTCTTTTGAATGATAGTTCAGTTCTATGTGGTGGCGATCATTAGCTGAGTACAAATATTTGATTGCTGCCAAAAGCGGAGTTCATATTTTGCTTCATCATGACTAAATACATTCAATTTTGTGGTTTGTATAAAGTGATTATTGCCCCGCATGTTGATAGGTAGGGTGGAAAGCTACCAATAAAAATGTTTTGAAAAAATGAACCTATGAGATAATTAGTTTTTTTAAATTTGATCATCTGGAAGCCTAGGCCCCATAAAAGGTATTTTTCCCCTGGATCCAAAAGATATACGGCTGTTTTTAAGTCAATTTGGGTTCCAGTTTCACTTAGGTTGGACCCACAAAACTTGCATTTATAAAAAATAAGTGCTTGGCAAGAAAATCTGTGATGTCAGACTTTCAATATTGCGCCGGGAGTATGCAGTATTGCCCTATTAGAAAACATATAAAGAAAGTAATTTGTGGTACTGGCACTAATGTGAATGTTGCATTGTGAACAGATTGGACATTACACGCAGCACTACCACAACATTGGCATCTCTGCAGTTAATCTTCACATCCAGTGGTGGCTGACACAATGAAGAGGTGATGAGGCGGGTGGAGGTGGCGAGGGGGAGAGGAGGGCGTGTGTGGGTTAATAATTATAATAAAAAACAACTTACCTGAACCTGCCGGCTCGGTGTTCTGCAGCAGACACTAGGACAGCAGCAGAGACTCCCTGTCCAAACCCCTCACTGCTCTCATGCTATGAGAGCAACGCAGGGATTGGCCTGAGTGGGCAGGTTTGACGCTCCACTCAGGACAGGGAGTCTGTGCTGATTCTTCAGTGCTGCTGTTCAAAACAGCTGGGTTAGAGAAACCTAATTGTGCATGTGTGTTTGGCCGACCTGAGACTCCTGGCCAAACACACATGCGCACTTAGAAGTGCACATAGAACTCCTCCTCCCCCCTCACATGCCCCTGCCCCGCCCTTCCCTGCACACGCTGGCTCAGCCAGCAGGTGAAAAACGATGTTAGAATATCATTTTGTTTTTCACCTGCTGGCTCTGAGCCAGTGGGACGACGCTCCTCCTCCATTGCGGAGGAGCCTCCCCTGTTCACATCTCAAATCTGTTTTATCACAATTATTGCATGACACATATTACCCTGAACTCCCATTGCCTTCAGTTTTTTGCCACAACCTAGCACTTACGGCAATAAAGTGTGTTTTCACTCATCCACATTTTCGCTCTCTCTTGTTGACAGACCACATGCTTAAGCTTAAAAAGTAATGTTGGAAGAGGAATACATTCCGTGGATTTTCATTAAATATCCAAACTCTGAACTATAAAACATTCATTTATTCTTAGTGAGCATGAACTTTATTAACATGGAGAAAAAAATAAGAAATGTAGTTCACAAGGATACATTGGTGCCACTCCACCTGCAGGAAACTGAAAGATAGGGCCAGACTGGGCACCCAGAGCAGTCCTGGCAAATGTTGTCAGATCAGCCCCCATATGGTGCAGAGCGAGCGAGTGCAGTGAGTGAGCATGACCACTTGAAGAGGGGCTTGGGGGCTATTCCCCAAAGAGAATATGGGAAACAATGGCAAAAATGGTGCATTACATAACACATTTTTCATTATATAGTCAAATGTATTTACTTTTAAAGCATAGTAAATGATGTCATACCCAAAGACGTTCTTACAGAGAACACAAAAAACACAAACCAGAGAACAAAGAACACAAAAATAGGACAAACCAGTCCCCATTCGGTCAAGCGAGCGCAGCGACCAAGCCAAACTACTGCAAGGAGGGTTGGGGTCGGAATGTGGGGAAAAATTGCAAAAATGGTGCATCTAATTTTTCATTACATATTGAAATGTGTTAACTTCAGAAGCATAATAAAAGTTATCTTCAGAGTGTCTCAGTGACCCATAATGTTCACTCTGTTTAACATGTACACCTTCTTTTAATTCACATCTCGTCCTTTTGCATATCTTACACCTCATCTCTTTCCCCTTCAGCACCCACTTTTTGCTCTTTCCTGAATGCACTTCCTCACATCTCCCTGAATTCACCACACTCTAACTCACAATACCCCAATCAGGGTTAATCACTTCATTTTCTTTCACTTTTGACTTGCCAATTTTTTGATAATTGTGTACTTCCTTCACACACATTTATATACAAGGGTAACATGCTACACGAAAAATAATACAAAGACACATTTTGGAAAAACCTAGCACCATTAGGTAATGCAAGATAAAGTAAAACACAGTAGCGGCCCGTGGTGGGAGTGCTGCCGGGCGGTGACGTGGGGCGGGGGAGGGGCAGGGTGGGGGGTAGTAAAGTATGGAATATGGCCGTATAGAGGTAAGTAGACATATAAATAAATAAAACGAATTTCGTTGTGCGCGCTGCATCGCATTTGGCGACACCCACAGCAACACCCATGGAACGCCCCTTTCATGTAGTGTTCTGCATGAAAAGAGTACATATTTGCAAGGCCATGAAAAGCCATGTAAAGTGACTTTGTGTGGCCTTGTAAATATGCTGCGGCACATTGCACCAACGGAGTGTAAAAAAAAAAGACGTTCCAGCTGCGCAAATGTGCTGCAAAATGGGCCGCCCGTAGCAAAATCGACCCCCATTTTCCAAAACCAGCCCCCACCCTTCCAGCCTCCCAGGGAAATGCCTGATGCCCAATACGGCCAGTATAGTGATGTTGAAGGAGACCAAAATCCGATTAATATGCTGAAGTCGCCTTAAATCAGCTGGCAGTGTCTAATTTGCCACAGCTAGTGCCTGATTGTTTGCTACTGAGTATGTGAACCCTTACTGCTGATCTAAGATATTGGACTGTTCAAGTTTGAAGGGTTCAAGTCCGAATTCTACTTTAAAACCGATTTCCTCAGAAGTTCGTCAATAGCCGTGACATAGACAACTACCATGCTGTTTGATTCTGATCTTAAATTGCTAAATATGTTGTCATGTGGAAGGTTTCTAGTACCAGAATACACTGGGGACTTACTGAAAATTAGCACTTGATCATTAACATTGTTGTGAATTGAAAGACTGCAAGTAACAGAATACACTGGGGTCTCATGCGGACCAGTATCTGACTACTATAAATGTTGAAAACTCCTTCCTGAGCACAATTTCTTTCCTTTCAGCACTCCTTGGTGAGCACTGCATTTACTTACTTTCAGAGGGCTTGGAAGTTCTAATTTAACGTTCTTCTTAGACATTTGGAGCACTTTCCTTGGATGAAATAAATAAAATTTATTAAAATGTATTTATTAAATTAAATAAAAATTATTGGAGTCACTTTACAAAGCAATTTAAAAGTACATGACATACTACTTTAGGAGTACTTCTTCACGTACTTGTAAATGCTTTGAGCTCCTATTAGTAAAAGTGTAAAATGATCACAGTCCTTTTTAGGTCGAGCCTGAGCCAGCGTGCAAGCGCTGCTCTGGCGATGAGCTGTTGTAGTACAGTACGGGAGAGAAGCCCCGCCTACTCCCCGCCCATATTTTTCATTGGCATGTGTCTTTGTCCTTCGTAAATGCTGTCTTCTGATTCCTTAATAGGCTTGTTAGTCGCTCCTTAGTACAGCCATGTGTTCATTTGTAACCTCCCATGGCTACAGGCCCCTTTACTTGGTTGTTACACGGTACGTGTACTATTTTCTTTATTGAGTTTGTCCTACATTAGGTACGACGACGTGCTTTGCTTACATTCAGCAGGCCATGCCCCCTTTCACTTTCGAAGCAGCCGGGACAATGGCGGCCATTTGTTTGCAATGCCATAGGTCTCGCATTTAAATGCGAAACCTATAGCATTGCAAATATGTTTTATTTTTTTAAAATAAGTTACCTGCAGACCTTTAACGTAGATTTGTCCTGCGGACATCACTTCCGGTTTGAATCCTTCCCACAATTCAACTATTCGTGCCGGGGAGGCTTGTGCTTTTGTGGCCTCGTCCCTTCCGTGCTCAATTTTTTTTTTGTTCCGCTCGCCAGGCGGGAACTCCCCACGTATCGCAGTTTTGCTGCTATTTCCACACCAATTTAGCTGTCAAAATTAAGCTCGTGAGGTAAGAGATCAAGGGCCGAGGACCTGGTAGTGGAGGTTGTGCCTGTACATGAAGATGGTAGAGGATTGCATGTTGAAGCGATGGAGCCGATTGTGAAGCGTCTTGTGGGAGGAGGCACAAAATGGCGGCAGAGAGCGTGCCAGTCTCATGCACTTTAAAACACCAGCTGCTTGCTTGAAGCACAATGAATGGATAGCGACACACGGTGGGCGGGGGAAGCATTTTAACTACGAGTCAAATGGGAAATCCAGTGGATTGCTTATATTGGGCTTGTTCAAATGTATTATTCTGAATCCGTGTTGTCCCTTGTTCCCCGCTGCTCTTGTAGTGAGCAGCTAACTAGCTCATGCTGATGTTGGCTGAAAGCGATTACACTTTGTAAGTTGAAAGTTGGTGTATGCTGATGCATGTACTTCACAACAGTGCAAGGAAGAAGAAACGTGTCCCTGCAGTGCCGCCTATTACAAGTCGCTTGCGTTCTGTAGGGTTTACTGTGTACGTAAGCAATGTATATTTGCAGGTGGATGAATGTCATTACTAGAATCGGGGTGACTGTATTTTATGGAATGCCGAGTAAAGTGATACTTAATAGTTGCAACAAGATGCAACATGTATGTTAGACCTCGGTCAAGCTGAACCGACCGTCCTATTACTGATGGCCTATTGTAAGGAAAGGTGTTCAAAAGAGTTGTTTTAACAGAGATTTCTGAGATCCTAGGACAAACAACCTGTTGTCTGGTATTAACTGCATTCCATTCAAATTTCATGCGAGGCGTTGAATCTGATACATTTGCATGTTTGATAGAAGCTGTCTGTGAGTTAGGTATCTAAAAACCACATGATTTCAAAGAGATTCTGCTGTTGTCAGTGCTTACATGAGATGCCTCTGTCAGAGATGAGAATCACTGCTCTCTAACCTGCCGGTGAAGAGGCCATTTCATCAAGAGCCCCATTGAGTGTCAGCTTCGCTCCTCCCTGTGCGGAATAGAGAGAGCTTATTGTGTCCTAGTGTTGTTGTCGGAAGAGTGCGGGGACTCAGGAAACCGCTCAGGAGCTGCTGTTTCCCTCTCGTGAACACCGATGGTTCACCTTTTGGTATTAAGAATGTCCTGTCAACGTGTCTGTCTGCCATGATCCTACACTAAGTACTGTCCTTACACTCAATCACTGCAGAGACTGCTACTTTAAGAAGTTGTTACATGAGTTATTGCTTGCTAACCAAGAACAAGCATTTGCAATGCAATAGGTCTTGCATTTGCAAGAGTTTGAGCTATTGGCATTGTAAATAGCAATGCCTTTTATTTATGTGTTGGTTTTTAAAACATAAATAAAAGGCATTGTCATTTACAATGCCACTAGCTTATACTCTTGCAAATGTGAGACCCATTGCATTGCAAATGCTTGTTATTTTTACTAATTGTGTATGATTATTTCCTGAATATTGCCATTTCAAATGTTTTGTGGCCAACACACAAAGGCATTTAAGAATACATGATGTACTACTATAGAAGTACTACTTTGAGTACTCATAAATGGTTTTAGAATTGCCCCATGATTCCTTACAATAGGTTTATTTACGTATTAATTTATAGATTTATATAGCTTGAACAAGAACTCAGTGGTGTCAGAGCACTTTATATGTGTGCAGTTACCAACTGCATACGATCAGTTTACTAGAGAACAGTACAGAAAAGAGCATATGTTTAGAGCAATGGATATGCATTATATGTAGAAACTGAAGACAGAGCATAATAGTTCAGTATCAAAATTTCCAGTATATGGTTTAGAACCCATAGGTAATAAGGCAATGGGCCCATACCTAACATGGCTGCCAAAGTCACATGATGTTTCTTCGAGATATAGTCTAGTTAATCCCTTTCTTTACCAGTCAAAGAGTGCTGCTTCCTGTGGGGTGCAGGTGTGCAATTTATAGCCTCTTCCTGGGCAAAATTGCTTCACCTTTTCATCCACATTGGAATGGGCTCATGGTATGATGCTGCTATCGGGGGGGGGGTGCCCAGATATAGAACACACAAAAGGTGATGGGAGAAATGTTTGCAATTAGTCTAACCACTAGCAGTAACTCGGGTAGCATTCCAACACGTTATTCTTTTGCCCACAATGCCACCTCAGTTTGAACCCAGCCATATGCAAATCAGTCTTGACCCTGCTCCAATAGAAAGAGTCCTGCCCGAACAGTCAGGTCCTCTCTGAACCAGAGCACAAGCAGCCAAAGATCAGTTTCAGCCTAATTGGGCATCTTTTGTTATATGTAGCTTGGTTCCAGTGGCATAGTAAGCACAGGACCCACATTTGGGCATACCCTCGACACTTAGGGCAGACATCAAACACACAAAAGATGACGGGAGGAATGCTTGCATTTGGCTAACCACTGGCAATCGCTCGTGTAATATTCCAACACATTGATTTCTTTTGCCCACCTTGCCACCTCAGTTTGAACCCAGTCATATGCAAATCAGTCTTGATCATGCTCCAACCAGAACAGTACAGCTTGAACTACCAGGCCAGGTCCTCCCTGAATGGGAACACAAGCAACCCAAGACTGGTTTTGCCCTGATTGCTGCTCTTCATTTGGGTGTAGCTTGGTTCCAGTGGCAAAGTGAGTGCAGGAATCACTTCAGGACATTCCCTTGCCGCTTAGGACTGACATCAAGCACACAAAAGTTGCATATGGCTGTATCTAATCTGAGGTGGCCTGGTGAGCAAAAGAATGATGGGTTGAAATGCTATCCTGAGAGATTGCCAGTGGTTAGAATTATTGCAAGCATCCTCCAGTCACATTTTGTCTGTTTGGTGTCTAGATATAGTCTGTCCAATGTATGTTCTGGGTTTTGTGCTTGTCCCACGAAGGCAACACCTGGCCAGTCTGACTCACACCACAGGTTAAGTAGCTTGGTGTGAGACAATACTCACATCCCCCATTCTCTGCTGCTTCATCTCATACTGGGAGCATCAGGGTCACTGCTAGGAGTTAGGTTAACTATTGTGTAAGATGAAAAGAGCTTCAGGATCCTGAAAGCATTCTGCAAAGGAAGTATTAATGTAGGTGAGGAATGTCTGCTGCACTGATTATTTGACTCCGAGCACCATGCAGATGGTCAGCAGGGCTTTCCAAGGTGCATTAGAGGAAAGTCCTCTCCTTAGCAGTGTTCTCCTCATCAGCAGTTAAGGGTACACCATTTTCAAGCACAGTATGTATGAATGTCTACCCAGCACTGAAACTAAAGTGCATAGAGGGACTGTGATGTTATGTGCCTGTTTTCTTACAAGCAAGTCTCCTTACCATAGCTCTCAGTGATCTGATTCTATCTTTAATTAAAGAAAGACGTCTGTTGAGTTCATGCTTTTGCTCATATTTTGTATGCATATTTTTAATAATAAAAAAAGTCCAGCAACAATCAAGAATCGCAGACTACTAGATGCACTCAATTAAAATTATGAAAACAATAAGCAAACGGCAACGCCAATCACAAGCAAGAACACTGTCAGGGAGGTGAAGTCCAGCCTGGCAATAACCTTTTGGATACACTATCCTTCCAGTGCGATATATTGTAGGTGACACAACCACTATCTATTTGAATCCTAATTTTGTTCACTTTAATTAGACCACTCATTGATAAGCAAGGATTCTGGCCCTGCGCCCAGGAGCCCTGAATACTGTGACTCTCTCCTAATCAGTACAAACAATTGGTTCTGTCAGATAATTCTTTTGTTAATCATATGAAATGTTATCATAGAAAAGAAACATTGAGGTTCAGACAACCCAATTACTTAAAATGATATATAATTGATTAAGCATTGAGGAGCTCCATGTATGAAAGATGAAAGAAAGTGCTTGTGCAGTGCATCAAGAGAAATAGTACTCAAACATTTGTACAAAAACAGTTGACATCTTCATTAAGCCTGTCCAGGTTATTCAAATTCATAGTCACTCACTGGTAGGCCAAGTAAGTCAGTACATAAATTGCCCAAGACCCAGAATTGATTGGTACAGGCTGAGTGTAAAACCGTCGACGTTTTGACACCCTTAGAAGATGTATGCTTGTGCTACATCATAGCTGGCCTTCATCAGGACTGTACATGGAACAGCCTGTGTGTTAGATTATATCATATCTGTCCCCATGTGAAAATGATTACTAAAAGCCTATGTGCACTTGGAAACCAGGATTTGACTCACCTGGAGTAGGTAAAGGGGCTGAGTGTCACCTTGTTTGCAATAAAGATACCCTGTGCCGATAAGAGGACAATAACCTTGCATTATCAGGATAGACAGCATAAAATGCTCATCCAGCATATCACCATGAGAGCTTCTGCATATATAAAAAATGATATATATCATCAGGAAATGTAACTCACCCACTGTTTAGGTGGGTAAAAAGATTATTTGTAAAGCAGTTACCCGATCCGGTAGGATTGCGTGTCCAACTTATTATATTGCATTCAAAAGCATCTAACTAGACGAACAGGGGATTAAAGAGTAGAAGAGAGCCCTGTGATTTCTAAAATCTTGGAGAAATATGAACTAGTGGAGATATGCCAACCTTGCTTTGCAGAGAACAGCTGTCGCTCAAGGTAATTTTACAATGGGGGTGCAGCATCCTTGCTCCTAAAGATAATGAAAAAGCAGTACCACACCTCCTAATCGGGGCAGAATGTAACGGTTGTGCCAGACTCAAGATTTTGAGTTTTGCGTTTTTTGCCGCAGCCCAGCCAGTTTGCCTGCACGAGTTCCTTGTTTTAATCCAATGATTTGTTATGAGATACACTTCTCCTTCCATTACTTCTCTTTTCGGGAACTATAATAATAATGTAAACATGATTGACTTTATATTTTGCTTTTTAAGTTTTATTTTATGGTACATTTACAGTGATGAAAACATACAAGAGTATCATTGGTTAACAGAACGGCAAGGCCAATATGAAATAGTCATCAAATTTACACTTCTAACTGTATCTCTCAGTCTGAAAACAGTTCCATGCTTCGAAAAAGCACCTTCCTCATGCAATCAAAACGCAAGTGCATCATACACAGTTTATATATACATATGTACATTTGATGATTTGTACAATGTTGGTTTTCCCAAAAGCAGATAACCCGCCTCTTTGGAGGTAGATTTTGTGGACATTAATTAGCGTCTGAGAGAACAGTTGGAAGTGGAGAAAAGCTCCTGGGTTGGCCAACACCAAAGAGCCACGAAGGTCAGTGAACCATCTTGGGAGACTCAGTACTTTAGGCAGCATATGTATTGGTGCTGAATCTGCACTCTGATGCAGTCTAAGGTATATTTACTTGACAACACTCTGTTATATAGATCAGTGTCACCATTCAGACACCGGTGTAGTTTAAAAAAGCTTGGTACACACAAAGGAACTTATTCAGAATGCCTTTATCAGAGAGTAAGGCAGGCTAATGCTGTTATATAGTGGAAAATAAAAATCAAATAGCCGAACAGCCATGCAGTCAAACCTTTTTGTAATTAAAAACATTTTGCGATGTATGTCCCACATTTCACTGGACATCCCTCACACCTCAATGGTCCATGGACATTTGCTGCAGTAAGCTTGGGAAACTTCAGCAATGTTTCAATTTGAAACCACATCTCATAGAAAACATGTTAATCAAAGAGGAAAGAGGTAATCAAAAGAATATTTTTAAAATTCCACAAGTTTCCTAGTGTTATTTGTTCATAATGTACACCAGGCTTAAAATGTGAACAGTTAGATCTAGGATTTCAGAAGTCAGAAAAATTAGTAAATATTATGCACATATTGCTTAATTTATGGCATGCCGTAGGTTAGAAATGTTTTTGTAGCATTCAAACACGTGTACATTTTGGTCATCCACAGGTATAAACGACACATGTAATTTACAAGTCTTTGTAAGAATGGGTCACTCAGTGGATGTGGAATATTTCACAGCTGTCTCACCTACAAATACGGTTTTAGAGGTTCCTGTTCAATTCCTTAATGTTAGATGATCTATTCTATTTCTTTGAAAGATTCTGCTGACCGAGCAGAACCATTTGGCTGATATCTCTTAAGTTCTAGATTATACACACATACATTTATTCCTCTATTGGTCATTTTCTCTGCTTCTGGCCTATACAGAATAGTGAAACTCAATCTCTTGTGCACATACATTCATTAAATATTTAAGAAATTCGATGTGTTCATAATTAGAGAATTAGGGAAGAGCGGACTAGAACTACAGATTGTTGGTTTTCCTCAGTGTGGTAAACTACGAACGCGTCTGGTGCTAAAGCATTCAGAAAACACCCTAAAAGTGTACAGTGACAGCTCTTAGAAGGTTCAGTCCCTTATTCATTCTGCCAGCAGAATATCACAATTTGACTCAATATCACTGCTACTTTAATTGCCCCATGAGAGAACCTACATTTAGGGGCCACCACTGTACTGCTGAAACACTGGCCATGAACTCCTACTTGTATACTGGTCTGGTTACACTACCTTTTACATGTTTAGGCATACATTATACTAAATTAGGCTACTAGGACCGGCAAGTCACGGTGAAGGCGATCTATACATTAGAATATCATACTAAAATAAAACATTTTAAAAATACTTCTCAGTCATAACTATATCAAGGTAGCATGCACTGCTAATGGAAGTGGCCTCTATGTGTGTATTTGAAGTGTCTTGTTGTACACTGGCTTTTGTTGTAAGATTGACATTGTTTGGCTCATCCATCAAGAGCAAAGTCTGTTTTAGAGATGAAATCTTCATGATGGGTGAGACGTTTCAAATGTCGCTTCTCTTAAAGGAATACCAAGCGTGGAAGGTGACGATCTCTGTCCAGGATACACAGTCAATGCACACTTCGCAGTGTAACGCATGGAGGTAAGTGAGTTTAATATGTATACATTTGGTATGCAGTTGGATACTGAAGTTTTATTGCCCCCGGTGTGATGAATACTGAACAAGAGCAGACATAGAACCACATCCTCAGTGGGAACTATTGAGAGCATTTGTCATCTTTACAGCCCTGGATTGACACCAAAGGAACTGAAAGGAGCAAGCCAAAAAGGTATCAGTAAACTAATGCAGTTTTAGACACAGTTGCAAACGGTTGGTGAGTTTATGAAGGTAACTTTCTTCCTGCTCGATCACATTTGATTGCACAACCAATTATGTAACCATATTTCCTTTGTATAATTAGGTAGTAAACAGTCCTAAGTAGTATTTGAAAGTTTACTACTCTGCAAGATCCGAAAGTGGGGAGATGTGAGATATGGACAAAAGAGGTTAAAAGTGCTCCTGAGTCTTGACATTGCTTTTTGTCTCTGATATATTATTTCATTTTAGACACGTTTCCCTTTGAGCATCATACTCTTTGAATGCTCACACTGTGGACATTTAATTGCCTTATTCTATTCCAGGGTATAACTTTCATGAAGGATGTAAGTTGGGGATGCTTACCCTTACTTTTTTGGAAGGCCTTTAACACAGATATTGCAAGAATTCTGCTGCATATTGTTTTTTGAGACATATTTGTTGATAAAACTCATTCAGCTCAAATGGCAGTCAAATGCTGAATATTTTGTGCTACTTAATCACACAAAAAGGGGTACCACTGTTATGTATTACTTATTGGTAGGCTCATTCCCATTGTGTGTCTTTGTGTCCATAGATCGATCGATCGATCGATCTATCTATCTACCTATCTATCTATCTATCTATCTATCTATACTAAATATTTGGAGAGCAAGAGTGAGAGAGAGGATGAGCAACAGGACCGCCATGTGAAGGGAAAATATGTCTCAACAGTAGATATGAAATGTACATACACAGATATAAGCTGTGTTAGGAATGGGCTGATCTCAATGCACACTAATACTTATAGCAAAAGGAGACCTTTACCTGTCACCTAATTTTAAAAATGACAAATATGGCTGTGCAGTAATTGTGCAGAATGACACCATTGATAGATTGAAGTGTTTAAATGATATTCTGATAAAAATAACGGTGTTTTAATGATATTCTGATAAATGTGATGAATGCAGGGCTGATCCGTTGCCAGTATGTAGATTGGAAACTGTCTCACTGGATAAAATTCAGTAGAAGTGAGGGAACAAGAGATTAGAGTGTCTATAATTTAAACCCACTTCTGGGACTAGACTGGCCAAGCTGTTTAGGTCCCCCCCACCTCCTAAAACACCATTAAATGTCTTGGTATGTGGCTAGATAAGTCCCTAAAATTTGACCATCAGGCAGTGAAGTTTGCGGCCACTTGCTACAGTTTTCTTAGAATGCTTCGGAATATTCTCCCTCTTCTCCCCTTCACTGCCAGGAGATTGATGGTTCAGGCCCTTATTCTATCCCGATTTGACTACGGTAACTCCCTTTATCTGGGAGCTCCAAAGGCTACGATAAGGAAACTTCAGGTAGCACAAAACTGTGCCACACGAATGCTGTTCAATATTCCTAGAAACCAATTGGCCCGACAAGCTTTGAACTCTTTGCACTGGCTCCCTGTTTCCGAGAGAATCAATTGTAAATGCCTCTGTATTGCCCACAAGGCACCGTGGGGCAATGGACCTTTGATCTCCCGCTCCTTGCTTTCTTTCTATCTCCCTTAAAGAACTCTTTGCTATTCCAATGCATATCTGGCAAAAGTACCCTGAGTCAGGAGGGAAAGATTCAGAGGGCGCTCCATCTGATATAATGCAGCTATACTCTGGAACACCCTCCCCGTCTTTGCGCTCTGAAAATCAGCTACATCCCTTTTGAAAAAAGGCTTAAAACTTGGCTTTTTCAGAACATTTCTCTGTAACGGAATATTCAACATCATCTTGATATTTCTGTGCAGCACTTTCAGCGCTGGGATGCCTATGGGTAGCTACGAGCTGTAGAAGTTCTCATTTATTATTATTATAAAAGGTCTATTTTGGGGTGGCTTGCAAATAAGTGAAGGTACTAGAGTGTAATTAGGCCAGAAGCTGTCCATAAGTTGCCATTACATTTAGTCAGCTGATTTAAGAAAGTGGAATGGAGGAACATTAATTTGGGCTCTGCTCCTCTCTTACGTGAAAACCAAAATCTCACCCAAAGTTATCCCCAAGAGACTTGGAAGCAAGGTTGATTCTGACATCAACTCATCTGAATTGAAATCGGTACACACTTGATATAAATGTTTGTCAAAGATTACAGTGACTTCATTTAGTATTTGGGAGTGACAAAAATCACCAGTAGGAGCAATCAGCTATTCCATTAGATGCTGAATATGCTTTAACTCTTAATTTGGCCATAGCTTTTTTTATTTAGAGCTATGAATAAAATGATCTTTGGAGGTGGTTGGATTGTCATGATGAAAGTTCTCTATGATCATGACGCTGGAAGTGTAAGTATTGATGACTTAGGACCTTATTTAGAGTTCACCAAACTGGATACTCAATCACAAATGTAATGCATACTCTGTCTTCTGTGTTACAAGTGCTTTATAGCTTATGACGCTTGTAATATGGCCGACAGGATATCCTTTATGTTTTGACAAAGTATCTCAACTGCCAAACTTAAAATACATCTCTTAATTTCAAGTGAGTTCCCCTCCTACAGAGGAACCAATCCATATGCCCTGCTCTAACTGACCATGTTCCCCATCCTGATTAACCATTATTGGCCTTTATCAAACCAAGACAGTGAATCTGGTGTAACTTTGGATATCTAATGTAGCCTTGCTGCCTTCTATGTTCAGGATAAGTTGCTTATGGTGTGGTCATGGGACCACTTATGATACAATCGATCATTATAAATAAAATACATATATTTCAGCCTGCTGTATCTATAAACGCAAATTAGACCAAGTCAAAGCATTGCTTTCTGGTGTAGGAACGGGAGTAGAAACAAATGATTGAGGCTCCATTTTTATTACCTTTTAACAATGCAAATATTATTATGCGAAGCACTGTGCTATAAATGATAAAATGAATTTCGAAAGAATAGGTGACTAACATCAAATAGCCTGAAATAGTAAATTGGCAGTCCACCCGCCGTATTACGAATACGGTGGTGGGACTGCCACAGGACCACAGCAACCACCTGGGATCATAGATCCTGCAGCGGTGGAACGGCTGGAAGAGGCCCTAATATACTGCTGGTGCCACTGCGGCACCGCCAAGCATATTAGGAGTGTCCTCACCACCACAGTTTTCATGGAAGTTAGGCCGCCATGAAAACTGTGGCGGTAAGGAAATATAGGGGGCCCTACAGGGCCCCCTGTTGCCTCACGGCAAGGGGTGTCTGCAGGGGGGCAATTGTTGTCCCCTGTGTGCAGTCACCCCCTTTCTTGCACGCCATGGACTTTACCGTCCAGCCATGCAGGAACGGGCTTTGGCGTTCCCATTGTGATGCCATTTTAATATGCACCGCCATGGGAACGCCAAAGGACTGCTCGCCAGACCACGAGATTACTCATAATCTGGCAGGTGGCCGGCAATCTAGTTTGGCAGTCCCTGAGCGGGGCACTGGCATGGCGGCCCGCTCCAGGACTACCAAACTCGTAATCAGGCCCTTACTCTTCAAATGCAGGTGAATAGAGTAAACACGTCTGCTGGATTCAACAACTTCCGTTTGTGAGCACTACCCACCCTAGCTCACCTTGGCTATGGGACCTTAAAACATATGCATGCAATAATGAAGAATCAAAAATGAATTTTTTTCAATAATGCCCAAAATACTGGAGGCTTTTTTCCCCCTCCCCCCTGGGGATAAAGTACTACACAACGACAGACTTCAGGCTCTGACAAAATAGCTGTAGGATATGTTGGAATTGTTTGCACAGGCTTAGGTGCATTTGGGGTTAGGGCGTGGCAGGAGCCACACTCAAATACGTTTATTGCATTTGAGCACTGAGATGAGGCTAACATGAATGTGCATAGCTTTATGCACAAAAGTTCTATTGGATCCTTCCCTTTATCCTTGTAGCACACAGCGCTACATTGAAAAACTGCATCTTGGTCTAGTCTGGATGTGTTTCAGCATTGTGTCCAATTCTGATCTTGGAAGAGTCTGTCCTGTCTGAGGGGGCTTGAAAGGCAGGCACAAGTTCAAGGATTACATTTTAGGTTCTTTCTGAAGCTAATGAGTTATTCCTTTTTTGATGTATCTGGTGGTGCTTTCAATTTGGAGTTCTGGGTTCAGTAAGGAGTCTTGTTTGCTTAGGTGTGTAGATAACCAGTGGCATATTGGCGGCTGAAGGGCATTGGAAGGACTGGACTCTGTACTTCTGAAGCGTCCTGTTGTGTTATGGTGGGACTGTTTTGCAGAATCATGTGTTACTTGTCATCATGGTAATCCTTGAAGTGAAATGTGTTCTTAGCAGCGGTGCCAAGGAAACTTGTTTATGGTACTTCCTGTACTATGCTTGACTAAGGTACAGTTGAGCTGCACATTCCTGTATGTGTTCCTTTGAAGAGTCCTCTGGTGAATGATGTCACAATATATCGAAAATCCCATCTGACATTAGCAAATAAATCAGCACTATGGAATGCCTACTGTAGGTGATTGTTAGAGAAACAGGTCCTGGTACAGAGGACTGTTTTTCCCCTAAACTAGATGGCCTCTTTAAAGCCCGTCAACCCTTTCATTTTCAAGAATCCTGTCACACATTCTCATTTCATTATGTTTATTTCTAAATTACATTGGGATGGTAAGATGGAAAGTTATTGCTCTCATGATTCAGTAAAATGCGTATTAAAACACAGCCATAAGGGAGTATTCTGTTGGCTATTTACTGTTATAGCAGGGTGAGTTGAACATATGTATTCAATGATAGATTTTCATGCCATCCACAAAATATAAATTTATATACAATGAATATAAATGTAAGTTACTTATCCTGAAAATATGGAATGTATCCAGCCCTCCTGGACCTGCTGAAAATACACCAAATCGAGATTTCATTCATTTTATGATCCCTCCGTGCTTTGCCTCTTTGTGTCAAAACTGCAGAACAAGGTTTGAGGTGTTAGACCTCTTTTGAATTAAAATGCCTTTAGTATTTAGCGGGCATCAGAAATGTGTAGAGAGAAAAGAACATCTTTTAGTTGTTCCCCACAATTTGTTGGTTGTCTTTGCACAGCCTTTCTGACTTCAATTGAATTTATGCTAGTCAGGTGTGCTGAGTTCTAAATCTGCTCTTGTCTTTGATATGCACATTGCTCATGATATTTCAGCCCTTGTTAACTGAATTCCCTCCCATATAAAAGCCCACCCAACCCTGAAATATATAAAAGTCTCTTATAGGCCAGTATTAGAATCTTGTGCTCTGATATCGCAACCTGCGAATTTCAGAGAGGCCATCGTCCCGGCAGTATGGGTCCCCGCAGGGACTCTCTGCCAGTCATCGCCCAAGAGTGCCCGCCCCTCCCCCGCCAGCGCTGGTGGTGCTGCTGGAGCTGCCACTGCTGCTGCTGCCACTGCTGCACCGGTCCTCATAAATTGCCACCTCGATCTGGAGAGAGACTGAGTTAAGGAAGGAAAAGCAATGGTAGACATCAGATAAACATGAAACAAGCCTTAGGTTCAGACCTTATTGCTATACATATCATGTGGATTGCTCTGTGTATTGGCTACCCTCTCCTCCTGGTAAAATGTATGCCCCTCTGTGGTACGATCCCAATGTAATGACTTGTTAAATCCCCTGTTATGATGGCAAGATGCATCCATATAAATGGAGGTACGGTTTGACTTACCTTGTATTGTATTTCTTGGCTACCTTTTGTCTCTCCCGGGTCAAGGATAGCACAAAGATACCTTGAAGTGCCTAGAAGGAATTATGTTTTGCAGAATGCAGTACAAACAAATTCATCATAAACATTAACTCACCCCTTGTTGGTGAATTTAGGAAAAGGAATAATAGCACCCAGTGTGGGGTGGGCATATTGTGGCTATCTGGAAAAAAAATCGCCTTTGACCTCAGCACTGTAGTACTTGTTGATCGTGTGGTATAAAGCATTTCTTGTGCTGTAATCCAGGCACAGCATAGCATAACCTACAATGGAGATGCTTTTTTTTTTTTTTTAGTTTAAACAGAAAGCTTTATTCCAAAAAAGAATGCAACTAGGTATACAGAATCAAATAAATAACAGGATATTGATTAACAGTAATTGAAATAACAATATGTAAATAGGGAAAAGGAAAATAAAGGAGCCTTGAAAGTAGTTGCATAAAAAGAAGGAGGAGGTTATAGTAACTATAGAGAGAGAAGAAAAAGAAAAAGAGGGGGGAAAAGGGGGAGTAATAACATAAGTAAATATACAATCTCAATAAATAAGAAATACAATATATTATATGTAAATATCAATAATGAAAAAAATAATGGCTGTAAACATGATATAGGAGGAAAAAGGGGGAAGGAGATCAATAACAATGTAAATAATTGGATACAAAAGATAACCAGTAGAATAGATCAAAGTGGTTTGGGGACTTCTTCCATCCGGGGTTGGTGTTGGGTAGTTGCTTGTGCAGATGTATCAAGAAAGATAGTTACAGGGGACCAAATATGTTCTCGTTTCAGAAGCAAAGACATAGGAAAAACATATGCACGGTCTAAACGATGGTTATAACAAACGCTATACCACCAGGCTTGAAAAGAAAGTCATGTGGATTGCTTCCAATTTTTTGTTATTTGTTGGAGGGCAATTGCAATCAGTAGATCCACTACCTCTGTATTACAGGAGAGGGAGAGCCAGTGATCAGATAATGTGCCTAGAAAAATATCGATAGGTGAGAAAGAGAAGTGAGTGTGAAAAATTGTATTGATCTGGGACCATACCTTCAACCAGAACTGATGGGTAAAGGGACAAGAAAAAAGCATGTGAAATAAGTCAGCATGTGTAGCGTTGCAGGACCAACAATTAGAGGAGGACATAGAGTGAAATTTATGTAAGTTCACTGGGGTAAACAGAAGTCTGTTGTAAACAAAAAAAAGTGTCTGTGTCGTGCAAGCTGATCTAGACGTTTTACGAATTTTAAGCCACAATTTGTCCCAAAAGGTAGTAGACCATGTCGTGTGAAAATCATTTTCCCATTGAAGTTCAATGCGAGTTTTAGGTCTATCTGTAGAAGGTGCATTCAGGGCTTTATATATAGAGGAAGCAGTAGGATGAGCACTTAGAAGAGGGAGAATATTATGATGAGGTAATGAGGGAGGAGGCAAAGTAGATATTGAAGACAAGGAAGAGGAAAGATGGTGAATCAAGACCTTGAATTTAGAAGAAAAAGAAGAAGATAACTTGTAAAGAGATTGTGCTTCAGAAAAAGTAAGAAAAGTGTCATTTGAATAGAGTTGATGAACCCAAAGCAGGCCTTTATCCCGCCAGGTTTTCCAAAAATTGGTTTATTATTAATTTTAAGAAGTCGATTATGCCAAAGGGAAGAATTAAGAAATTGATCTCTACCTGAAAGGTGTGAGATCAAAAACGAGTGAAATAATTTATGAGAAGTTTTAAAAATAGGTAAAGATAAAAAATGAGTTGGGGGTAAGGGATTCATGGATAGAGAATGGAGAAAGGAAAGAAAGTTCAATGTCTGTCCATAGTGGAGAGGGAGTGGATGGGGATTGATGTAAAGTTTTAGAAAGTTGCTTAAGAAGAAAAACATTGTGATAAAGTTGGAAATCAGGGAAGTTGACCCCTCCTTGTGATTTGGAGCATTTAAGTAGAACAAGAGATAAGCGTGATTTCTTTTTATTCCAGAGAAAGGTAGAGAGGATAGAATTGATCTTTTTGAAGAAATGAGAAGGGAGAGAAAGAGGGGTAGCGGAAAGCAAATAAAAAATAACAGGGGCAAGCATCATTTTAATTTTAATTATTTTTATCCCACCAGGATAAAAATAAAGGGTGCCATTTAACGATAGATGAAGAGATTGTAGAGAGGGTATGAGTTATGTTTAAAGATAAAGTTTTTTGATAGAAGGGGCAAACCAGAGACCTAAATATTTAATTTTTTGATAATTCCATGAGAAATGCGTGGAAACAAAATCTTGTTTAAAACATAAAATATTGAGAGGGAGAATTTCGCACTTATCATGGTTTAATTTATAGCCGCACAGTAAAGAAAAAGCATTGACCTCAGCAGTGAAAGCTGGAAGAGATTGTTCCGGATTAGATAAATAAAGCAAAATATCGTCTGCATAAACACTGAGTTTAATATGAATATGATCATGTTGAAAGCCATGTATGTTGGGATTTTGTTTAATCTTAGCGAGGAAGGGTTCCAATGCAAGGATAAATAAAAGAGGAGAAAGGGGGCAGCCCTGACGGACTCCTCTTTGTAATGTAAACGGAGAAGAGATAGAGCCATTAGTAAAAATAGAAGCTTTAGCTGAGGTATATAATAGGGAGATAAAAGAAATAAAATTAGGGCCAAAGCCAAACCAAGATAAGGTATGAAAAAGGAAAGACCAATCCATACGGTCGAAAGCTTTTTCCGCATCCAGAGAGATAGCTGCAAGGGATTGAGGATATTTATTAGATTTATGTAATATGTTAAAGAACGTCCTGGTATTGTCGGCGATGTTACGTCCCTTGATAAAACCGGATTGTTCTTTACATATAAGTGAAGGTAAAAGAGGTTCGAGACGAAGAGCAAGAATTTTAGCAAATATTTTATAGTCAGTGTTAACTAGTGATATAGGACAGTAGTTTTTACAAGAGTGGGGATCTTTTCCGTCTTTGGGAATAAGGCAAATGAGGGCATCTTGAAAAGTACCACTAGAAGTGTTAGAAGAAATGAAGAAAGAGAAGCGAGAAAGAAGATGGGGAAGAAGAGAGTTTGAAAAATGGGAATAAAATTCCACAGGGAACCCATCTGGGCCAGGGGCTTTCCCTGTTTTGAGAAGTTTAAGTGCCTGGGAAATATCTGTTAGAGAAATATTGCGTTCTAATGACGAAAAATCTGTATCTATAGGAAATTGTTTATGTATTGAAGAGAGGTAAGTTTGTATAGTTGCAGAATCCGGGATGTTTTCAGGAGTGTAAAGAGAGGCATAGTATTTTTAAATTCGTCCAAAATCATTAGAGGTTTGGTTACTGGAGAAGAGTTAGAATCTAAAATATAGTCAATATTAGCACGGTCCTTCTTGATTTTGAGATAGGAGGCAAGAAGTTTGCCCGATTTATTCTGGCCACCATAATAACGAGCACTACCTCGTAGAAGATAGGCAGAGGCATTTTCTGTAGAAAGTTTATTATATTGAAATTTCTCTTTAATTAGATTATTAAGATCGGCTTGAGAGTTAGTGACTGTGTATATGGATTCTAGAAGTTTGATGTTTTTAAGGAGATCTTTCGCTTTTTGAGAATTTTGATGTTTTCTTTGGGCAGCATATGAAATAATAAAATCTCTAGATGAGGCTTTAAAAGCATCCCAGGTTGTGGAAAAAGAGGAGACAGAAGGTATACTTCATGTAAAAAAGTCAGTAATGAAAGTATTAAAGGAAGTGGTAAAATTTTGGTCAGCTAGTAAAGAGGTATTAAACCGCCATCTTCTGTTGGTAGTAGTGATTGGAAGCAATTCTAGATCTAAAATTACAGATGCATGATCAGAGATCAAGATAGAACCAATGTCTGCATGTAAAATGGACTGAGTGAGTGATTTAGAAACAGATAAGTAATCAATGCGAGATTGTGAAAGGTGAGTGGGAGAGAAAAAGGTGTATTCACGGAGTTGAGGGTGACAGAAACGCCAGGAATCTATAAGGGATCTATGTGTAATCAAAGAGGTAAAATGTTGATGCATTGGAGAAGGGACGAAGGATGTTTTAGAAGTGCGATCAATGTAGGGATCAACAATTAAATTGCAATCACCACCAAAAACAACATATACGGAGTAGAAATGGACATCAAAAGGGTGGAAATATGGGGCCAGAAATCATTGTCGGGTTTAGTAGGAGCATATACATTAAATAAAGTGATGGGTATGTCATTGATTTTAAGATTGAGAATTAACCACCGACCTTCGTCATCCGTGGTTTGTGAAAGACATGACACATTAAGTCTCTTATGACAAAGGATTACTGTCCCATTATGTTTGCTGGTACCTGGAGAGGAAAACACATGTCCTACCCATTGTCTTTTGAGTTTAAGGATTTCAGAAGCAATACAATGTCTGATTTGAGTTGAGACAAGTGGGTAAGGACTCTTTGTCATTTGATAGGAGTACCCAAACCTTTAACGTTCCAAGAAATAATACGTAACGTCATCAATCAACGATATAACAATGGAAGAGGACATTATAGCATAGTACAGCATAACAAGATAATAATACAGATATTGCAATAACTTGAAATTTGAAGATCGAACAATCGAACAATGAAGAGAAAAGAGGAATATGAAAAAGAGAAAGAGAGAAGATACAGGTAAAGAAAGAACAAAGAGAGGAAAAACAAAAACAGAAAGAAGAGAGAATGAGAAAAGAGAGAAAAGAAGAGAAGGAAGAAAGATAGAAAAAGTGAGAATAAAAATAGACTAACAAATGTGAACATGGACATAGGAAACAAGAAAACATACCAAAAAACTCAAACATGGGTGGAGGGTGTTGAGACCACAGGGGGAAGACGAACAGCCAGCCACGAAACTCCAAAGGAGACCACGAGGAAGTATCAATGGATAGCGGACTATACTACAATGGGTGAAGTAGGAAGACGGCACCTGGTAGGAAAAGACATAAGGAAATTGATTAAGCAGAATATATTATATGAACATAGTAAAACTATAACTGATTTTACTAAAGAGAAGAGAAACATCAAACAGAAGATGATCCTGCCAATTCCATGGAGTCTTCTCTACAGTTATCAAGAAATTGTTGAAGCAAAGCTGGGTCTTCATAGGTTGTTGTTCTGTTCTTGTAGGTTACTTTGAACAGGCAAGGATGGATGAGACCAAATCTAGCATTTAAGTTACGTAATGCCGGACGCATGGCTAGGAAGCTTTTTCTTTTGTCTGCAGTAAGTTTTGCATAGTCTTGTGAAAAGAAGAGTTGGGAGCCTTGCCAAGAGAGGCGACGTTTGGATTTTGCAGCTTGTAAGACCTTCAGCAAGTCTGTATACTCCAGAAAATATAATATCACACCTCTAGGCTTACGTTGCATGGAAGCATTTGGAGGGGAACGGCCAAGTCTATGAGCTCGCTGTATGTTCAATGATGGGGAGTCAGGGAATTCGAGAACTTGTGGTAAAAAAGATTGAAAAAAGGAGATAGGGTTAGATCCTTCAAATCCTTAAGCCAAACCATATTACGTCTGCTGCGATTCTCAAGGTTCTCCACTTGTTTTTGTAGTTGTAAGATTTCTGATTTCATCGGTTGAACTTGTTGAGAGGAAACTTGTAAGGAGTCCATTTGGAGTTCCATTACTTTAATTTTGTTATCTAGTGTGGACCATTTATCCTCTAAAAGCTTGCAACCTAGTATTGGTTTGTTCCATATGTGGCTTGAGAGCTCTGATCTCGTCCAAGAGTAGTTTCACAGAGATTGGTGGAGAAGATGTGGTTGGAGAAGGGGGAGTCTTTTTTGATCCTTTTAGTAGAAGTTAAAGTGGAGGAGGTAGGTACTTTAGACATATTTTTCCCATTTGACGTGGAAGAATATGGAGTAGGAGTAGTATACAAAGGCAAAGTGGTCATTGCGTTTTGAAGATGGGAAGGTATGTCTTGATCTGATTCCTCCATATCAGCTTGTAATATTGAAAAAGGGTTCGAGGTGTGAATTGTATTGGATGTGAGACGTGGAGATGGAATGGAAGAGGAAGACGCACCCCTGCCAGATTTAAGTCTCCCCATAGACATAGGAGATAGAGGTGGAAGGAGAAGTTGTGCGTAATAAGTATGTATATTCACTGACTTCAATAGAATAACAATTGTTGGGATAAAAAGTATTGCAAAAATGCCTGTTAGTTCCAAAAAATTGTAGCCATAACACTGTTCACAAAGGGTCACTTGACAAAAACTGAAAAAAAATCACTGAAGAGACCAGAAAAAAATAAAAATAAATAATACAACGCTTCAAATGGTTGAAGATATAAAGCAGTGCCAACAACGACATGTATCCATTGAAGAAATCATAAAATTGAGAATGCCTCAAAGAAGTGGTCGTAGACAGCAGTGCCACCAACGCTAAGTTGAAGTAAGAAATAAAATGGTGTGCGTGCGTTCAGTCACGAAAGCGCGCCGCACAGTTGAACAGATGTAAGCGTCATGTGGACTTACCACAGCTGTATATAAAATTTCAAAGTTGAGGAGGCAAGAAAAAGAACGTTGCAGGCATTGAAAATGGTGAAGTAAAGCTCCATGAAATAGGAAAAAGTTAGTGGAGAGATATCAGGAGCTTTGAAATGCAGCAGAGCCGGTAGCGCGAAAGTAAAAAAAGTAAATGGCAGTCGCAACTCCAGTCACGGAGGAGCGCCGCGCATTTTAATGGAAGTAGTGCTTCATAGGGGCTTACCGGTGTTGAAAATAAGTTCAATGCCTTCCACAGGCATTCAAAAGCAGAGTCTGTGTGCTTGTGCCGCCGACAAGGTGTATAAGATGCCTGTTCGCATTGGAGTCCTCGCGTCTCAGAGCGGAGCAACGCTACGGAGCCGCCATCTTCCACGGCGCTCAGACCACGCCCCCATGGAGATGCTTTTTGAAGATGTTGGAAAACACAATCTGTTACAATTTCATCATTCCACTTCTGGAGGGGGTAAGTAAATGGATAAACTACTGACTGGAAATCACCACAAAAACTCAGCCAAAGTCCCTTCATGACTTTTGTCTGCTTCCCATTTTAATCTTGGAAACATTGGAAAAACTGTTTTTGCTTCCATGACTACCGACCCCAGAATATACTGCCCAATATTCATAGAGATCTGGCATCCACTGTGCAATACTTTCAATTGGAGTAGTTTGTTGTACCTCAGCACTGGATTCTTTCTTCCAGCACTTCTGAGAGGAGGGAATTACACACACCTTTGACTAGTCTTGTGCAGCCAGTCATGTGACTCTCCCTGGGCTTACTGCTCCGGAAAATGCTTGTAAGCTGCCATTGTCTGAAGCTCCTTGTTCTTGTATTGAAGTTAGTTCCTTGGTGTACCAGATCTCTTTGCCTCTCTTTCTGACCAGTTCCTGCCTTGCTTCAGCTAGAGCCTGTGTCCTGTTCCTGTGTAGCTTGCTGCAGATTTCTTCAGCCCTGCATTGCTTTTGTTTTATTCCCTTGTCAGCCTTTTTTCTACAGCCAGGTGCAGCCACTGGACTGCTCCCTTTTTAATTGTTCCAAGCTGTTTTTTCTATTCATGCTATTATTCCCTTTGCTTATTCATAGTTCTTGTATTTCTCCCAGTCTCCAAGCTGCTGCTCCTTGCTTATGAGCCTTTTCTCTGTGTTTCTCTTGCAGTCTCTAGTTCCTTTACAGTTCCAGCCTCTCTGTTTGCCTTGGTTCCTAGAATTTTTGTGCTCGTCTTGCCTAATTTGTTCTGCAGTTTTTCCTTGAATCCCCTGCTCCTTACTATTTGCTACTGTTCTGAAGTTCCTTTCTAGTGCTTGCTTAGTGTACTCCTCTTGGGCTCTTTGTGTCTGGTAAGTGTGCTATTTTGTCCTCACCTCTGCATAAGTGTATTCCTTTTGTACTGGGGTTGCCTCCTGGTATCCAGAAGGTAATTTCTGCCCCATCCTTTGTCTTGTGTTACATGTCTTGAGTACATTAATTCTGACAGTGGGACATATCTATTTTGCAAGGAATCGCTGCTGTGTCTCCTGCTGGACATATAAGTGCTTGTCTTGTGTTTGTGTGTACAATCCTTATTTGAGCCCTAGGGTCCAGATACAGAATTACTTCTGCTGCCGCCTTTCTATGGGGTTTCGCAATGTTAACTACCTGTAAGAGTAATCTGCACAGAGACATTGGCATTCCCTGTTGCTGTGAGAAGTTCTGTGTCTTACCTGTGTACAAGTCTAATTGTGTGTTTGTTCATTATTGGTTCCATTTCCTGTTCGTTCCCATTAGGATTGTTTTACCTTCTCTATCCTGTTCCTGTTCTTTACCCTGTTTGCATTTGTTTTTTACTGGCGCATGCCTTTGTCTATTTCTCTGCCCCGGAACACTACTACCGTAGGCAGATATTACTCAATTTTGAGGGATGCTCCTCCTGGAGTCCTTGACACAATCTGGCATAGGGTGGGTGATGCAATGTGAAGATCCTGAGCCCAAATCCGAAGAATTTGCTAACTTCTTTGACCAGAAAATCAACTCCATTGAACTTTCTCTGCCATAACTACGAAGCTCCAAGAAGAACTTGAACCTCCCTTATTAATTCAAATAAATGTGGTTCAATTTTGCCCTTCTATCGAAAAATGATCCATTAAATACCATTTCAAAAGTAAAACCCTCAAACCACTTCATTGACCCAGTTCTAGGGAATAAAAATCCACTAGTATTTCTCCAGCCCAGCTGCTCTGTCAAAGGGGCCGCAAGGCTCCATACTGGCTGCAACTCTTTCAGTTTTATACTAACCCCTCAGAGCCCTACTCAATAACTCAAGGATCCTCTGTCATCAGTATGCTGACGATACACAGATTTACCTGAAGGCTTCCAGTTCCAACAGTGTCTCATACCTTACCCATACACTGAAAAATGTTCAAGACTGGATGGCTGCACACAGGCTGACACTTAAGGCTTTGAAAACAGAGTTTCTTGTCTTCACAATCAACTGTGCCATTTCAACCCTGGAATAATCTTTGTGGTGACCTAAACTGCAGACCTGCCATCACAGTAAAATGCTAAATTACTTGATTACATTCTTGACAAAATAGTTAAATTGCAAACACATATCGGTGCAATAGTCGAGTGCACATTTTCAACTGACTCTTCTTTGGGGGATTTGTCTGTTTATTTGTTTACAAGACTGCAAAGCACTTGTTCAGTCCCAGGTATTGTCAAGAATTGGCTACTGGAACTGATTCTTGACAGGACTACCTAAAGTACCCGTCGCCTCCATGAAGGCGGCACTACATGCACTGACACGATTCGTTACTGAATCCACATAATTTGACCATAAAGCTTCACTGCTTTGAACTCTATAATGGCTTCCGGTGGAAGCAAGGGGGCTCTAGGAGACTACATGTAGTTCTCATAAAGTTTGAAATACTTGCACCCTCTGATACGTAGTATTGACGGTGAAAATACCAGATTGACTCATATCTCTGCATAGTAGGGAAATGCTTGTTCAACAACCCCCAGCATTCAAAAAGAAAAGCACAATGATACAGTACTTTACTGGCAGTGTGACCAGAGGCTAGAATTCTCTACCTACAGTTCTCCGCACCCACACTGCTAACCTTCAAGATTGAGCTGAAACATCTTCTCTTTTACAGACTTTGCTTGTCTGGCTCAACTAAACGCATCTTTCAGATGCTGATTCCACTCTCTTCCTTGGCCCCTAGTTCCTAGCCCCCACACTCCCTTTTCCCTTTCCATGCTCTTACCCTAGATGATTTCTAGCTAGATGTCTTTCACTAGACTACCCCGTCCTGCCTTATCTCTTCAAAGTTTCTTTTATTTCACCATCCTCTTTCTTCTAGTATCCTCCCCTGATATATTCCATGTTGACAACAATATCTAATAGGGATATATCAAACCTGTGCAGCTTCTCAAATCCCTATCTAAATATTGCCCTGCACACGTGTTCTGCGTTCTGCAATTTGTACATCCCAGAGTGAATTGCCACGCGGTACTTAATTCATGGTT
This sequence comes from Calotriton arnoldi, assembly GCA_963921515.1. Classification (NCBI taxonomy): domain Eukaryota; kingdom Metazoa; phylum Chordata; class Amphibia; order Caudata; family Salamandridae; genus Calotriton; species Calotriton arnoldi. Next base: position 3,379,741 of record CAWUFW010000873.1, on the reverse strand, counting down.
TGGTTCCTGTGCTTTCATTAATGTTGTTCTATTGGCTTCACTGTATCTTCTAAGTTTGTTCCATTTTATCATTGCTCTTGGAAAGCACTCTAATGCCTTTGGGCCTAGTATGCCATACATAAAGGTGGGTATACAAATACGGTTGGTTAGTGAGGGTTGGTTCCAGTTACCTTGCACGCTTTAGCATGTGTGCTCCCTAGCTGCAGATCTCTATGTTATGCTTTACATCTGCATTCAGTGCTTATATTGTTCCAACAGTGGTGAGAAAGGTCACGTTTCAGATTTGTCAATGGTATTATCTGATTTTGCATGTTTTAATATGTTTAATAAATTGTCAACCACATGCTTGTTTCAGACCCTTTGTCGAGCTCCCCCTTTCAAACTCTCTTATGCTTGCAAAGCTTTGAGAAAGTTTTGAGATATACTCCTTGTTCCTAACAATGTGAGTGATGCTTTTCAACGAGATGCACAATGACAATACAAGTAACATTTTGTCGTTTTGTTTTTCTTCAATAGCAATTGCAATGCGAAGGACTGCTGCTTAGATTTTCATTCAGTATTATGAGTGGGCTGTCTATTTTATATCTGTGTACTGCAGTGTAATAAACTAACGTTTTGCCATTCCAAAATGTTACTCTACATGATAAAATAGAACTACATGTCATTTAATTAAGTTTATGTGCCTATTTTTCAGTTGTATTGTCTACCTTTTAAATAAATAAATATTATTATTTATATAGACATGTACAATTCATCACTGATCTAGTGAGGATATAAAAGGTTACTGTAGACTTTCAATATTCTGTACCCTGCTGCTCCGTTGTGTGTTGCTATATTTTCACTTTAGAACACTCACACATGCATACTATCTACTTTTTGTCATATCTACCCCTCTCACCTGCATATAATGCATCCGTTCTTTGTGAGTAATTGAGTATAGAAAGATCATGTGTACTAAACATGTATTGTGCATGCAGCAAGGGCTTGGGGTGACTAAATCCCTCGCCCCTTCCTTCTAAATGTGCCCACCTACAGCTAAATTAAATCATGCCCTAAGTGAACAAGGGTGTATGCCCAGATGTGGGTCCCTTGTTCACTGTGCCACTTGAACCAAGCTACACACGACTGATGAGGCCCAGTCAGGCCAAAACTGATCTTGGGTTGCTTGGATCTCCATTCAGAGAGGACCTGGCTTTGCAGCTTGGGCTGGACTGTTCCTATTGGAGCCAGACCAAGACTGATTTGCATATGGCTGGGTCTAATCTGAGGTGGCATGTTAGGCTAATAAACAATAGGTTGGAATGCTACCACAAGCCATTGCCAGTGGTTAGACTTACTGCAAGCATCATCCCATCACCTTTTCTGTGTTTTAACCACTTACAGCTAGCCACCAGCCCAATACATTGACCACACAGAGATGGTACCAGATATCTGAGCATATGGTATCTGCAACTCTGACTAGATCACATTCATATTTTTGAACCAATGCATTGCATACGAAAGGCAGCTCTGCTTGGTGTATCAATGAGCTGGTCAGTGATCAAGTCATAGCAGAAATGTGCAATTAATTAAATGCTAGGGTGGCAGTGCCACAAATATATGACAATCTGAATGCCAATGTGAATGAAACCAAATCACATGCACGAAGCTGCTTTTAATAGGGCAATCTGCAGGCATGGACGATGGCATAATTACAACTGAATTCATTTGTCATTTTTGCTTTGATATTTAGCACTGTCACACTGCCCTATAGTCCAGCCCGACCCTAGTCTTCCATATCCTGTATAATGTCTGGCACAGGTGGCCATGTTCGTCAGTCATCTTTTGCTGAAGCCATCCCTGTCAAAGGTGTTAGTAATTTCACTGGGACAGAGTTAGCCGAATTCTCTCACCGATTTTCCAGTGAAATCGCACCCAGTAGAATTTTGGACAATTTTGACTAGCAAACTAAAGGAAAGGGACATATGCATCTGTGTCTACTCACTAATGACAATCCTGAAATTTTCATTTGTGAAAAGTAAACCCACTGCATTCTTAGAGGACTCTGAGTAGTGATAGACAATGGGTTTTTATGAAATGCAAAGGGTCGGACTGGGACAGAAAACAGTCCTAGGCATCAAAATAAAAGTGGCCCCATTAGAGAATCAGATAGCTAAAAAGTGTCCCACGTTTACAAATCGGGGCAGTAATGTACTTGTGATGACACACTGTATAGGTATTTTGCAAGGTAATGAAGACTGCATGTATTTGTGCTGTGGATATATTAGGAAAATCAACTGTAAAAACTGGCCCACCCAACCATAAAACAAGCCCACAAACAGCCACAAAACCAGCTCACACACTGACCTGTTAGGTCAGTGTAGTAACTCGTGTCTATGCTTTTGTTTGGTGGGTTGGAATGTAGAATCTTGGGGATGTAATTGGAAGGCATAGAATGGGAACTCTGGAACGTGTCTCCTCATTCTGAGGTTGTCCTGTTGCGGTGCTGCATGCACTTTGTACGGAGCTACACAATAAAGAAGACTATTCATCTACACTGTCTAAGTGTGTTCATTACACTTAATTTGGCGACGAGCGGGATGTTCCCAGTACCCGGTGAGAAGAAGATATCACTGCATCTTTGAAACGGAGCCCTGCACGTGAAGAGCACCTTTGGCCATTGGACTTCAAGAGGAGGAAAAGAATTGCACCGAGTGACTGCGAGTGCATTTTTGGACGCTGACAAGTGAATCGGGGTGCGACGGATAGCAACATAGAAAAACTAAGTAAGTGAAATCCTCTTTAGGTACACTTCCCACGGTCATCTCCAACTGTCAGCCATTCATTTAAACCCCGCATTGCCGAGTCGAGCTCTCCGCGAGTCCTGGATTCTGTGCGCGTTCCCCTATTGTCACGGAGGTGAATGCTGGGAACGTGTTCATAAACACAGAAACAGGACTAACTGCATCGACGTCACCACGCTGTGAGGCCCGCACGGAGGCCATTTTGAAGCGTATTTACATACATCGGTAATTTAAGGACGCTCTTCATCCGGAACTCATATTATTTTTTTATTTTTCGCAAAGGAGCTCCTGATGCCACTGCTCATTGTTCCTGAATGACGGTATTTACTGTTATAACTTATATGGTTTAACACTCACTCACAAGGTGCATGCAGCGCTATTTGTACTGTGTTCAAATCAAATCAAATCAAATCAGCTTTATTCGGTTAGATAATACACAAACCATAAAAGCAATCTAAAATACATCATACATTGCTGCATATATCACAAACTCTAAAAAGGAATATCCAAATTCATTAAAAAGAGAGAAAAGGATGAAAAAAAGAAACCCCACACAAAACAAACCATAATACCACCTTGAAAAAACACAAGTTTCAATATTTCAGGCATCTTTTCAAGATAAAAGAAAAACCCAATATATCAAATAATTAATTCCATTAAAACCTTTAAACATAAAAAACAGTTATTAGATATTTATAAGAATATCAAAAATAAAAATAATTTAAAAAAGTCAATTTTCTTAATTCATAATGCATTCTATTTCAGGTATAAGCAAATTCATTTCAGGCTACAGACTTCGTTCTCATACTGTGTTCAAATTTTGAACACCATTTACGTGAAGTTTGGAAAAAGGACATTGCGCTTTACTGTATTTTATATTTAGCTAAATTATACTTACCCTGTTCAATCTCTGGCATCACTTACCTGGAACTGTTTCAGAGCACTGTTACCTTCACTCTAGTTAGCATTTGCTAATTAGATTCACGCCTATTCGAGCTTTCTGTTGATCTACCTAGTTTGAAGTAACAATGTCTTTGGACGCAACAAATACATCCACCACTGGAACCAGTGCTGCAGGTGATGGAAACTTTTCTGCCATGCACATTAACTCTCCGAAGGAATTTTTATCAACACCCGGAGAACCTGTGGTTACTTGGAGTGACTGGAAGGAGTATTTTCTTAACTATATTGCCAACATGGAAGACATCAGTGGTAGTTTCTCCCCTGAAAGGAAAAAAAGGATTTTAATGTATTCTTTGGGTCCTGAAGGGTTGCGTATTTACAATGAGTTGCAAAAACAAGAGAGACTAGGTGGTGATGTGGATGTTTTTAAAGCAGCCATTTTGGATCTGGATGATAATTTTTCTCCTTCTGTATTCATAGCTGTCACAAGACACACTTTCTTCCACCGGAAACAAGAAAAACATGAGGCAATTGAAGAGTATGTCTCTGCGTTAAAAAATTAGCGAGTAAGTGTAGATTTGCACATTTGCACGATGAGTTCATCCGAGACCAAGTTGTCATGTATACCAGGAATAAAAACATGCAAGATAAATTATAGGTGGAAGGCGAAGGGTGTTTGAAGGATATTGTTGCTATGGTAAAAAAAGCGGAACTCTCAGAACGTTGTGCAAAAGCTACACTTTCTCAGGATAAGAAGGAATCAGAGATTGTAGGCAAGATTTTGGAAAACAGGTCGGGGCAAAAAGGGTACCGTGACTTTAAAGTTGATAAAAAGAAAGGAGACTATGTTGAACAAAAGAAAAGTGGCAACTTGGTTTGTTACAGATGTGGTAGTTATTCAGCCCTCCGCTAGATATGAAAGATGTCCAGCCAAATCTGCAAAGTGTATGGAATGTGGGTTAATTGGGCATTTCTCTAGAGTGTGTAGACGGAAGTCTAAAAAAAAACCTAAAGGGAAAGTTGCTTGTGTACAAGAAGGGGAGGATGAGAGTTTTTCAAGCTCTAGTGAGGATGAGGTACAAGTCAAGTATGTTCAAAAGAAGAAAGTAGTACTTAACATTACTGATGAATCATCCTCGAAACCCTTATGCTTAATTTCCCTGGGTGGTATTACTGTCCAACTTGCTGCAGACTCAGGGTCTCCGTTTACAATTGTTTCCCGTGAGGTTTGGAAAAATCACTTCACAAAGAATATTGGGGAGTGGTTAGAACCAAATGACATTTCTCCTGAAAGTTTTACAGGGGAAAAAATTGACATGTTGGGTTACAGGACATTAGTCTTTCGCTTCAAGGAAAGACATTCTATTGGGAAACTCTACATAGCCAAGGAAGGACCATCAGTGTTAGGATGGAAAGATCAAAAATCCTTAAACATTATACTTGATCCTAACAGCAAGGAACAAGTTTTGGTGTCTTGTGAAGGAGAGGACACTAGGAAGTGGGTTTTACAGGAATTTCCGGAGGTTTTTGCAGGTGGTATGGGTAAACTCAAAGGTTTTACGCACCATATCCGGTTAAAAGATAGTGCAATTCCCAAGGTACACAAAGCTAGGAATATCCCTTTTATAGTCAGAGACGAAGTCAAGTGTGAGTTGGAGAAATTGTTAAAATCCAACGTTATTGAACCAGTGGAAGCAGCTGAATGGGTTTCTCCATTGGTTGTCGCCCGAAAATCCAATGGCAAGGCTCGTCTATGTGTTGACTTAAGGTATCTCAACAACAATATTCTGGTGGATCAGTTCCCACTTCCCAGAATTGACAAGATGTTATCGTTAACACGTAACGCTAAGTGGTTTTCCACTTTGGACCTGTCCGCTGCTTACCACCAAGTTGTATTGGATAACGGAAGCAGACATTTGACCACTTTCTGTACACCTTTTGGATGTTATAGATTTAAACGCATGCCTTTTGGGTTGGCATCAGCCGCTGCAGTTTTTCAGAGGTTGATGTCAAAATTGTTTGGGCACATTCCTGAGGTGGTGTTCTTTCAGGACGACATTTTGATTATGGGAAGAGACAGGATACATCATGATGCCATTCTTAGAGAGGTTCTTGCTATTCTCAGAGACAATGGTCTGGTTGCTGAAGGTAGCAAATGCAAATTTGCTGAAAATTCTGTTACGTACTTGGGGCATGAAATCTGTGACACAGGCATTAAACCCAAAAGCAAATTAGTGGAGGCCATTGTCAATGCTCCAGCGCCTAAATCGAAGGATGAACTTAGATCCTTTTTGGGTTTAGCTGAGTTTTATTCTAAATTTGTCAACCACTTTTCCCAGAAAACGTACGAAATGCGTTTACTAATGAAAAACAAAGCTACCTTTTTATGGAATGAAGCTTGTCAGAAGTCTTTTGAAGACATAAAAAAAGCCATCTCCTGTGCTCCCACATTACAAGGATTTAATCCTTTTGCTGATACATTTGTCACCACTGATGCCAGTGGTACTGGTTTAGGGGGTGTATTATCACAACTCTCAGAGCATGGTAAAGAAGTTGTTGTGGCCTTTGCATCACGTTCTTTGTCTCCCACGGAGGAGAAGTACTCTGTGATAGAACGAGAAATGTTGGCATGTGTTTGGGCCATGGAACATTTCAGGAAGTTCATTTGGGGAAAAAAATTTGTATTGCGTTCTGATCACAAACCATTAACAAAATTGCTTACAACAGAAGGTCTTTCGAGAGCCTCAGCAAGAATTGCTAGAATGTCAATGAGACTACAAGATTTTGTGTATGAAGTACACTATGTGCCTGGGGCTAAAAATGTCATTGCTGATTTTCTCAGTAGACTTTCATTGCCCCTAAAAGAAATTGACAATGACCCTTGGAGTGATTTTTGTGTGGCTGGTGTATTCTCTGACACTGCAGGTTTACGTAAGAGTGAATGGGAAGAAGAGTACAAAAAAGATGAAAGTTTGTTGTCCGTAAGAAATTGGATCACCAAGGGTTGGTCCAATGATTGCAAGGCCAAACCTGAAGTGAGAGCCTTTTGGGAGGTACGGGATGAATTAAGTGTGGATGGTGAGTTTGTTTGTAGGGGTGAAAAGATTATTCCGCCTAAAGGAATGATACAAAGGATTGTTTCTATTGGTCATGAGGGACATCCCGGTGTGTCTCGTACTAAGAGAAACATCAAGGCGTTGTACTGGTGGCCCAAAGTTGATGTGGAAATAGAAAGGTTTGTACGTGCTTGTGTAAACTGTGAATGCGCGGACAAGACTCAAAAAACTCTCAATCCTCCAATGTCTTCTCTTGGTTGTCCCAATTTGCCTTGGGAAGAGGTTGCTTTAGACATTATGGGACCTTTGTTGTGGCAAGATGGCGTTACCAAGTACATTTTGGTTTTGGTTGACCTTTTTTCGAGGTGGATTGAAGTTGAAGTGGTCAAGAAAGTTGACACCGAAAATGTTATTAGTTTTCTGGAAAAGTGCTTCTTAAGAGAAGGTTTCCCAGCGTCCATTTTAACGGACAACGGGGTTCAATTTAAATCGGACATGATGAAAAAGTTTATGGATTATACGGGCATTGAACAAAGATTTACAGCCTTATATCATCCAAGAGGTAACTCTGTTGTGGAGAGAGTGAACAGAGTATTAAAAGGTGTGTTACAGTTGGCTTGCAAGGGTAATAAGAATTGGAATGATGAATTAGACAAGTTGATTTGGTCATACAGAGTAACTGTCCATGACACTGTTGGTGAAAGTCCTTTTGGATTAATGCGTGGTAGATTTCCCCATTGTAGAATTAATCCAGGATGGATGGGGAGAAGTAAAAAGTACAATTGGTATTGCGAGCAAGTTAGGGAGTGCATTACTAACTCTCAATATAAGAACAAATGTTATTTTGATGCCAAGCATGGTACCAAAGAAGTGTTTATTAAAGTGGGGCAACTTGTCAGAGTCAGGTGTGGAAAGAAGCTTGGCAAATTACACTCACGGTTTTCAGAACCTAGGACGGTAACGAAAGTCATGCGCAATACTGTCGAACTGGATGATGGTAGTGTTCATCATATGAGTCGTATCTCCATTTCTGGTGATTCTGTGGTCAGGAATGAAAGTGGTGCGAAAGTGGAAAGAACAAATTACTGGTGGATGGATGCTTTGCCATTTGTTGAAAGGAGGAAAGACATGGTTAAGGACCCATGCTCACATTTTCTAGAGGGTGTTCCACAAGGCGTGTCTAGCGCACCAGGACCAGAGGTTGGATCTAGTACAGCTGTACCAGAGATTGGATGTAGTACTGAAGGTCACCCTGGGACTGTTTGTGAAGATCGTTTGGATAGGGGGGAATCTTGTGTGGGTAATTCTGTTTTGACTGAAGAGGCCACTGTGAAGGAGAGATCCAGCAAATGCGGCAGACGTATTATAACGCCTAGGAAATTGGAGGAGTTTGTTCGTTATTGATTTTATTTGTTTTTATCGAATCATAAAGAAAGGGGATGTGTAGTAACTTGTGTCTATGCTTTTGTTTGGTGGGTTGGAATGTAGAATCTTGGGGATGTAATTGGAAGGCATAGAATGGGAACTCTGGAACGTGTCTCCTCATTCTGAGGTTGTCCTGTTGCGGTGCTGCATGCACTTTGTACGGAGCTACACAATAAAGAAGACTATTCATCTACACCGTCTAAGTGTGGTCACTACAGTCAGCCAGTCTGACACTGCCTGATTGCCCTATGGACCAGTCTGACACTGTGAAAGTCTGATTCCTGAACCCTGTAGTGAGGGGTTGGTGAGGAGATGATTGACGGTCTTGGAGGCACGTTGAATTGTAGATGTGTAGAGTTGGTATGGAGGTGAGTTAACAACCAGCAGTCGGATGGTGCTAGCACTGGAGTAGAGAATGAATTTGATACAGAAGGCTGTCAGACTGAAATCGCCGGTAAGAGACACAAGAAGGCTGATTGTGTTATTGACCTTTGGTTTGAAGTGGTATTTTGATTGACAAACTTCAGAAGAACTGAATATATGTAATGCTAAGAAGAGCTACATTGACCCTTAGGGGCATATTTATTAAAATTTCACGCAATACAGGGCAGCAAGCAAAGTTGCTGTGTTGCGTGAACAGGAGGGCATTGAAGAACGCCATATCTGTTAAGATAAATAGATATGGCATTCTTCAGCTTTCTACCTGGCGCACTTAAGGCTGCCTAGCGCCAACACAGGCACCCTTGCGCCATTCTGCAAGCTGAAATGCGTTACAAGCAGGATTATTTTTGTACAGAAAGCACAAAAACAATCGTAAAAGGCAATTTCCTTTTTCTATGCATGATGCAGAATGATTTACACCTAGAAAGAGGACGTAACAAGGAGAAGTAAATCTAGTTCTCCTCGTTATGCTTCTCTGTGGTAGGCGCATCATTTTGGCACAGTCCCAGGTTTATTACCTTTAGTATACCTGGGATTGCATCAAATTCCATAGGTGGATGCATGGGAATGCCCATGATCCATCCATGGAAAGCCTACAACAATGAAATATAACCCAAGCCATCGATGGGTGCGTTACATTTCATTACAAAGTCATGCAAGGTGGCACGAATAGCTCCTTGCATGGCTTTGTAAATCCCACTGAAGGACTTGATTTGCCTTGCGACGAGTTGCATCACGCAAGGACGATGCAAATGCTTAATAAATCTGGGCCTAAATGTCAGCAAGCAGAGAATAGTGCAGGCAAAGTTAAAATGACAGTCAACGATGCAAGAAGAGCATTTGAAAAAGGATACCACTCTCATCCCACGTTCAACAGGGTCTGTGATTAAGAGTCCACGGGGAGCGTAGATCTTCTCGTTCTGTTCTTGGATATACCTGGATATCTTCTTTAACACCTGTGGGGAGACAGAGCCACGATTAAAAAAGAGGTCTCTTCTCCTCTCCCACTTACTACCCAGAAATAAAAGGATTGGCGATCATTTATTTAACTCCAGAGTAAGGCTTTTCCCTTGATTTCTACAAATTCAGTTTGAGAGTGTGTCCCTGTGACTACTCTTGAATTTGTATACTTTGTCCCCACTGAAGGCATCCCACTTCTCTATGAAAGAATGTAAGCATTTTCATTCCTTTTCATAGTGGTAATCCAAAGGTGCTTCAGCTAGCTGAGAAGACGATACAGGTACTTTTTATGTACAGTGCGGTATATACATTTTATTTAGTTTCCACTCTAGCACTGTATTAATAGTTAGCCTCTGCTTCTATATTTAGGTCTCAAGGCATGTGTATTTGTGTGAAGGTAAGTTCGGTTAGGTATCTTCTGTAATTAGTGAACTTTCTTGGATGCAGCACCTCACCCTCCATCATCCGAACGAGAAGGGATCTTAGAGTGAATTGGGCGAAAGTGAAAGGCTTTTGCTGACGTGCTATTGTAGAGACACTACACTTCATCCTGTTCTACTGGTCTAAAGTCAGTGCAGGATCTTTGAGCAGAGAAAAAACAAATGTACCTCACTCAACACTTGAGCCCTCTTTGTCTTTCTTGAAAGAACTTTTCATTCCTGATTTGTGCCTTTAGATGACCAGAGAATGCACCAATCCCAATGCCTCATTTGTCTATATAAGCCTGAATTTTGGAGTGACAAAGCAATTCTACTCGATGTGAAATGTATTTCAGATCAACAACTAAGCAGATCTTCTATGAGCCACAGTTCACTTGGAGCCACCATCTACTCGAGATCTGCAGGCATGAGGGAGAATGCCTTTGAAATATTATGAATATTCTGCTTTGAGAAACCGGATATAGCTCTGTGGAATCCAACTTCTAGTTTCACCTGTAGTTAGGACAGACAATTCAGGGAGAAGGCGCTAGAGCGCAAGGCCTATCTGCATCTTGAAAAAAGTAATTATGATCACTAAAACAAACAATGAATTATAAAAAATAAACAACGACTTCTACTTATCAGCTAGGAGTACACCTACTACAGAAAAAAACACAGAATTGCAATGGTCTACCCCACCTTTGCAGGTTGACACAGGAAGTACTGGAGTCGGCCATACTGGTAGGGGTGAATCCTTTTGGTGCTAGTAAAGGATGTGTCTGTGGAGGAGGACACTGGTGCTCTCGGGTGAAGAGTGGGACAAGGACGGCTGGTGAGGAGGTAATGCAGAGATTAGAAGCACAAATGTCCTCTTCAAGCATTACACTGAGCAGTGTCCGAACCATTACATTACGCCCAGTAGTATGTTTGTATTTTTTTTCCTCTTCATTAATAGCGAGCATAGAACAATGCAACACAAGTTCAACCCAGTTCTTGTATGTGACAACGGCTCTTACCCAGGTTATTTAAAGTAACAAAGCAATGTTTGAAAATTCTCCTTGAAATTTGGAGCTATGGTAAATTTAGAGAGATCTCAAACAATAGCAAGTGTAAGGAGACAAACAGAAAAAATGCTATTGCAATAAATGGATGAAATGTGTAGCTGGCTTTTGGTTAAGATTTGTTCCTCTTTTATTATGTTGAAATACAACAGTGGCTGAGCTGGGCAGACCTGCAGTCAAATAGTTCTTCTGGACTTATAACAGATCATCATTAGAACGTGTTCTTATTGCCGTTTGGGGCAATTGTGAATGGCAGGAGGAGCGGTCTGTTGACTGCCAACATTAAGAATCTATAAGTCCTGAAAACTATCAGGAAGTTGCTATCACTGATATATGCTGTTCTGAAGAATTGTAACCGGTTTTGAGCAGTGCTTGATTTGTAAAAAAAATAGGGCCAGGGCTCTCGTCAGCAGGCCACTTCCGCTTGCACTGCCCATTGCCGCTGTCAATCACAGTAACAGCATAACTAATAAATCACACTCCTACAAGTGTGACAATTCTGACAATTTCACAATTTCTGAAAAAAACAGTTGTGCTCATTTCTGAATTAAAAAAACAGCACGCCATGTAGCAGACTGTCATAGGTACCAGTGCTGACAATTAAGTGCCGGAGCCGAGCACCGGAAACCACTGGCTCAAATTAGAGCACTGATTTTGAAGAATTCAAAATGCTGGAAGTCATAAGCCTGTCTCCTGTTTTGTCAGGTTATAATGTATTGGAAGTAAGTAGTGCCCACAGTGTATTTTTTAAAGTTTGTCTGCCATTTGCTTTAAGATAACTTGACTGCCAATGCATACAGTGTGAACAACCAATCTGACACTGTATAGACACACTTCACCCTTTAATGTGTCACAGAATTGCAATTTGGGTTCCATACATACCAAAAAGCCTATTTAGGTCGAGCCTGGGCAGTGCAAGCGCTGCTCTGTGAGGCATGCTGTATTGAGGTAGGGACTTAAAGCTCCACCCATGCCCTGCCCATCTTTTCAATTGGCTCCTGTTACCGTCCCTTCAAAATCATTGCTTTTCATTCCTGAATAGGCTTATTAATCCCTCCTTGGTACCGCCTTGTCTGCATTTGTAACCTCCCATAACGACTGTCTTGTCTTGTTACACGGTCTGCTTTATCTTGGCTGTGAGCACTATTTTGTTCAATGACTTGCCCCTATTCCACTCACTATGTCACAGCACACCGCCTGCTTTTATTTTAATTATAATTACTAATGGCGGTCCGCTTTAAGTATAGCGGCAGCGCTTATTTTTTTATTTTTTTTTGTTTGTTTACTAGCGCCATGCGGCGCTTTCACATTAATGGAGGCCGCACCCCTTTCTTTAGACAAGCCGCCTCTAAAGAAAGGTGCACGGACGCTATTAAAGTGAAAGCGCCGCATGGGGCGCTTTTACTAAAAAAGCATTTGTTTGTCAACTTGACAAACAGATGCTTTTTTTGGTCAAAGCCTCCATGCCACGGTTTCACTTTAATGTCGGCCACACCACTTTCTTTAGACACGGCTTATCTAAATAAAGGGGTGCGGCCTTCCTTAACATGAAAGCGCAACATGAGGCTCTTGGACACAAAAAATATTTGCAATGCAATCGGTCTCGTATTTGCGGGATTTTGAGCTATTGGCATTGTAAATGCCAATAGCTCAAACTCTCGTAAATGCGAGACCTATTGCATTGCAAATGCGTGTTTCTATTCAAACGGCCCGATTCTATGAATCAAACCTTTGGCAAACACAAAAAAGCTTCACACATCTGGCCCTAAATGCCCTTCTTCCACAGTGTGCCCTAGAATTGTTTGCAAAGTATATTACATTTGGCATCAATATTTTTCTCAAACATCCCACTGGTGGGAGATTTAGGCCATGAGACAAAGTACAAAAGATATACAAAGGCACTTTCCATTTCCAACAAATGAGATGAGTTTTTGAGTGCAATATATTTCTGTAAAACAAAATCGATAATGGGAAAAATTACCAATATAAATACGTGTATAATCAGGAACTTCACCAAAACAGAAAACATCTGCACCCCTCGTCAGAAGAGACAGGAATAAGAAATGCTTAGGGCTCTCAATGTAATATATGAGGTATGAGGCAGAGAGGCTGGAGTGCTTCACGTGCAGCTATACCTTGGCCATGCTAGGATGCATGAAGCACAGTGTTCATGTTTGTTATGGCCCAAAGGCCATGCACGTGGAATGGATTGGGTTAGCTTGTAATTGAGTGGCTAAATTAGTAGCGTATGCTAAATAGTTGTGATAAATAAATGGATTGGCAACGTGCCTGTTCGGTATTGCGGATGATCAGATAATAATCTGTATTTTATGTTAATTTTGAACATTTCCAATAAAACAAAGAGTTTCTTGTTCTTGAGAGTCGCTGGGCTTTGTTCATATCTGGACATTAACTAGCACAATTTTTAGCCAAAACATAAATGTAGCATGCAACACACACTGGAGCATATTTACAAGCCCCTATCGCCATCTGAGCGGCACTTTTTTTTACGCTCCGATGACGTAGCACCATTTCCTATATTTACAAGGTGGCACCAAGCCAGTCAATGTGGCTTAACGCCACCTTGTAAATATGCCCCTTTCTGTCGCAGTCCTCTGCGGCAAAGGGGCGTGCAATGGGTGTTGCTATGGAACAGCAACACCCATTGCTTTTTGACGCTGCCCCAGATTTACAAGGCTGAGGCAGCACCCAAAAACGGCGCCATTTTAATGCCATGGATTACCAGGCGTTAGAATGGCGATACAAGGAGAAATTATTAATTTCTCCTAATTGTTTGCTCTTTCCATGTGTGCTGCATTCAAAATAGCCATTATTGACTGTTTATGAACAGGAAGGTGTCCCTTCCTGTACATAAACAATCACCCCTGCAGTGCGGGCACCCTTGCACATGGCGGCAGGGTGCCTGTGCTGGTGCTAGAGAGCTTTTTTTGAACCAGTGCTAGGGGAAACACAGGGGTGAGACGTATTTTTGTGAATATGGCGCATTCCTGTGTTTTAAAAATGTCTGAGCGCGGTGCTGCTGAATTTGGTGCAGCTCCGCACTCTGACATTTTTTTTGTAAATATGTCCCACTATTTTACTGGCAAACATGGAATAAATTATAAAGGGTGTAACAGATTCATTTGCAACTTATGATTCTTCTTATTTGTAGTGAATGTGCCGATAAATAAGATGAAGCACGTTGGAGTGGCTGATGAGTGATAGTTCAATGGGAAAACATGCCCAACACAGGCCCAGGAACCAAAAACAGCCCTGGCAAAAATACTAAAACCAGCCCAGCCACCTTGGTCCCTTTGCACTATCTCTCTGTTTCCATCCAATCATGTTCTTGCTCTCCCCCTCTCCTCTCTCTCTCTCTCTCTCTCTCTCTCTCTGTCTCTAATTACTCTCTCTCTACCTTCCACATCCCTCCTTCTCCTTGTCTCTCTCTTGAGGCCTCCCCATGCCTGCTGCAATTAACCTTAGGGAACTGGGGAAAGTGAAAAAGGCATTACATTAGGAGCGGCCCTCGACTTTCAAAACTACCACCAAGAACTCCAGCCTCCCGGGAAATGGCTGGTGGAATAAAACCTGACCGGCCCTGCACCGAAATACAGCACAGATTGTCTCATGAATGAATGGAGAAGAATATTACACCTCTTATAATATGTCACGTGGTGCGAAATAGTAAGCAGTTGAAAATGAACACAGAGTAATAAAATAAAGTGCACCACACCGCTCTGTTTATAGAATCCTGCCCAGGGCGGGAGCATCCCACCATCAGGGCAACATATCACTGCATGAATGAAGAATGACTGATTTCACATAAATGTTTTAAGCTTCCATCAGTGTCTGGTAAGGGTGAAGCCAAAAGAGTCAGCCATATTGCAGAGGACAGTTTGCACAATTGCCTCAGTGTGTGTTAACGTTGTGCTAGTTTACAGACAAGGGTAGACACGCAGCCCCTGCTCATAAAAGGGACCATAAGATGTCATTCACCTTGGGCCCAGAGAGGTTTCTGCAGTAAAAGTTAATCCACTCTGAAAGGTCAGGCTACTTACGAGGCGGGCCCACTGAGACAGGGAGTGAGCGGGTAATTACTCCTGTGCAGATTAGATCCTTCCTCAATGCGCGTTGAAACAACTTTCGTCAAAGTACTAAAACATTGAATTAACGTCTCTCATCAAGAAACGGGGAGATAACGATGTAAAATGCCAAGTGTGACGTATGGCTCCATCCTGCTCACAAATGTTTAGCTTTTCGTCCTCTGGAATCAGTTCAAGGCTCAGATATTTTTCTTTAAATGTATGTATGCCTGGCCTGCAAACCGAAATTTCATCATACCTCGGTCAATTTGTCTGTACCAGAGTGCACATTTTTATATTTTCCACCACATGGAACGATTAGCACGTGTACCTTTAAAAAATAAAAAAAACAAGGGCCACGCCGCCGGAAGGTCACTTTTTGTGATGCTCAGGTGGCGCAGGAGCCTGCTCCATATTTACGAGGCAGCACTAAGCAACTTTTATTGGCTTAACGCTGCCTCATAAATATCGGTCCCTTTAATGCAGTTTTCTGTGTTAAAGGGGCGTGCAATGGGTGTTGGGGGCGTTCCCAGCAACATCCATGGCTTTTTGACACTGCCCCAGATTCATGAGAAATCGTAACTCTGAGGCAGCGCCAAAAACGTACACCTCCCCGGGGAGGCATAAGGGAGGCACAACAAGAAGAAATATCTTTTATTTCTCCTCGTTTTTCCTTTTTCTATGTGTGCTGCATTCTGCACACATAGAAAGAGGAAAAAGCCTCTTGTGATTGTTTTTGTGCAGGAAGGCTTCCCTTCCTGCACAAAAATAATCATCCCTGCAACGCATGCACCCTTGCACCATGGTGCAAAGGTGCCTGCGTTGGTGCACGGCAGCCCATTGTGCACCAGTGCAGGGGAAAAGGACAGGAATGCGCCGTATCTGATAGATACAGCACATTCCTGCCCTTTTCTTTTGCCGTAGGGCAGCGCAGCAGGAAGGCCTGCGGGGCTGCCCTATGGCAGAACCTCATGAATGAGGCCCTAAGTTTTCTTAATATCAAATACAAGAGAGTCTTTCAGCATGCTACTTACCCTCAGAATATGCCTTCATGCTCATATGCACTCGTACTTCTTTCTCCATTCAACACAATTCCTATTTGCCCTCACTAGTGTGGTAAGTCTCTTTACACACCGTTTGTGTCAAGTTGCTCTGCCACCCATTTTCCCCTGCATGCTCCTAACACTGAGCCTATTTTTCATGTCAGCACTATGTCTGAAGAGCTTTAGCAGCAGGCCTGATGTTTTCCAACCACCAGTGGGAAAATTACTGTGCTTTTGAAGATGGATTTTCCCTCACTATCTCAAGTTAGGCACTGCCAAGCATATTAGGAGTTTCCTCACTGCCACATTTTTCACAGTGAGGCCGCCATGAAAACTATGGCGGTGAGGAAACAAAGGGGGCCCTACGGGGCCCCCTTGTTGCCTCAGGGCCACGGGGTGCCTGCATGAGGGCACATGTTGTGCCCCCCTGTGTGCAGTCATCCCCTTACCTGCACGGCATGGACTTTACAATCCATGCCGTGCAGGAACTGGCTTTGGCGTTCCCATTGCAGTACCTTTTTAATAAGCACCGCCGTGGGAATGCCAAAGGACCGCCTACCAGACCACGAAATTACTCGTAATCTGGCGGGTGGTCGGCGGTCGAGTTTGGCGGTCCTGGAGTGGGGTGCTGGCGTGGCGGCCCGCTCCACGACTGCCAAACTCGTAATCAGGCCCTAAGGCATGTGAGAGCATGTAAAACAGTTCTACAGAAGTAATACTTTACATACTCCAAAATGCCTTCGTGACTAGGCCCTTATGCTTCTCTCAGACAGTAAGCCTCAATGTCATGGTACCATGTCAAGAGAATATTAATGTGTCAATGTGCATTGAAGATTCCCACTTTTGATGATTTGGAATCCAGATCTTAAAACAGAGCTCCAGGGATAAGGACAGTTACGCCAGAAAATCGGAGGCTTTTCAGCTTTTTTGAGCACTGGCCTTGCATGACAGTCAAACCTTACTCCCAAAATGCTGTTTTCTGGAGGAAAAAATATTCAGTACCATTTCGCAAATAGGAATTGCAACCACCTGGCAATAATAGGGCACGGCTGGTTTAGATTCTGCACTTATGTAATATAAAAATGTGATATCGATAGTCATTTGCACAAATTGTCTGGACAGATTAATCCCAGTCATTCGAATCTGTTCCTTCCGGTTCAGGCTACCAGCATATGAGCCGCATACCAGAAAACACCAGTGTTCTTGTAGAAGTCTGCAATGATGCAAGCTGGTTTTTATGTCACCTTGTTATTGATGGTAGAGGCGGACATATTGCTCCCCCACCCCACTACCTTAACATTGAGAAGTAATCTGCAATACCTACAATCATGAAAGCGCACGTAATATGGCCGCCCGAGAAGCTGGTAGGCCCACGTTACCTTTTCATAGTGGGTTTCCATGCAGAGGAAGATGAAGTAGGCAGTAGCGCACGCCAGGCAACCTTCCAGGTAGGAGCTCCCGCCAATTTTCTCGGCTTCAATATAATAGTTGTTTAGGGTTTTCACTGTTTCCTCAAATAGTTGCCTCTCAATCTAAAGATAAAAAAACAGATTGGGACAAAGTCACATTCCAGCCTGTATTTTAAATGGTATTTCCACGTGCATAGCCAGATGAGTGCCAATAAATATATATTTGTAAATTGCTTTATATCGAGTTTTTGTAATACGATAGAAACAAGAGCAGACAGGCAAACATGTTCCCATACCCAGTGATGTATAGTAAGTCTCAGTATGTCTGTAGTACCATATCTGACATTGTCTACCAACCCTTTTTGTTGGGAGGATGCAAGTATTGATCAGCTTTCCAACAATAGAGTTTTTCTATACACTGGGGTCGTGGTCAACAGCCCCTTTATGGTTTACCATGAAATGGCGTCCTCGGAGGTCATGGCCTCGTGGTCTTTGTATTGTATGGGGTTTTTGGTCACTGCATTGTTGTTTCTTCGTTTGATTTGCCCTTTGAATATTCCCCTCACTTTAGCAAGGATGCCCAAAAAAGGTACATATAATTATAATGCTTGTCTCCATGAATCTAAACCCATTTTCTTTGTTCTGTGATAGAGGATACATTAAACCGTCCATACGTTAATTCACATTTTTCTCCCCTAGCTGAAGAATCTGCTTTGCAGGGATATGTTGGTCCTCTGGGATATCGTCATTGACAAAGCACATGGAAACAGACATTACAATTCAGCATGCAGAGAGCTGAGGGGAAATGTTATGCAGTCGTTTCAGGGTGAATTATTCTCGCAGCTCTTCTGTGTTGAATAAGCCCTTTGTGTGTGTTACACTTCAGTTGCCATTCTGCCTATTTTGCTCCCGAGCCTACTCTCTTCAACGCTCTTCTGTTTCCTCGGGGAAAGCACAGAAAGGAATGTATGACACTTTTTATCCCTAGGAGGGTAATATTATGTGTTTCCGTGATTATGTTTGAAAACTCGTCTTTCTCCTTCCTTGCTTCACCTACCAGTGTGCACATTTACCATGGGATGCAAACTCATACTCTGTCATATATATTGGCAGGATATTCTTAAGACATAAGTGGAGTTTTCATATCATTATAAAATTAAACACCTGCCTGTGGGGTACTGTGGCTTATGTTTCAGAACTCTGCGCAATGAATGAAAACTGGTTGCTTTTGCCCTTCACACCTTGGCTGGCTCTGTCACCTTGCCTTTCTTAGGGCTTGATTATGACTTTGGCGGTGTGGGAGTGGGCTGCCACACCAGCACCCCACTCCTACACCGCCAAAGTCGACTGCCACCCGACAGATTATGAGTCATTTCGGGGTCTGGCGGGTGGGCGGCGCGGCGCTCCAGTGGTGGTGTAGTTCTAAGGCTGATATGTGAGCCTTTGAACCACAGCGCCGAAAGAGCACCACAGCAAGATCCTGCATGCCATGGACTTTGCAGTCCATGCCGTGAGGCAACTGTGGTGCATGCGCACAGGGAGACACAACATGTGCCCCCCTGCATGTATCACCAGGCCCTGAGGCAACAGGGAGCTCTGTAGGGACCCCTTAGTTTCCTCACCGCCAGCATGTTCATGGCATGAACACCGTGCTCATATGAGCTCATATGCTCATATTGCTGGGCCAGACCACCATGCCACAGCCGAGGAATCACGGATCCCCAGCGGTTGCGGAGGTCCTGTGGTGGTGGGACCGCTGCACTCGTAATGTGTTGGTCGGACCCTCAGTGCAGTGGTTCCCGCCACACTACAGCAAACTCGTAATCAGTCCCTTAATCTCAACAAGACCTACTCAAATACTTTGTTGTCTCTATCTGTTCCTGATTTGATAACTTCCCATCCTTTTCTTTTGTCCCACCCTGGAAACATTTTTCTGACTGTACCTTTCCACAACAAACTTGAGGGAATTTTGTTTTGCTATGTTTTAAGCACTCGATGGGTGGAAGCAACATGTGAATGACAACAGAGCAATGGATGAATCCCACTGACCAAAAGCCCTTCTCTATGAATATTCTGTATGTTTTTTTTTACAAAACAATAGACTGGCAAAAAATGGCAAAACCCTCTCAAAGGCCAGACCTCAAAATGGCCACCTAAGTCACAGTGCATACACATTTATTTGTGGTGACGTGCACATTATGACTCGTACACACATACAACTGAACAAAAATGTAAAAGCAAAGCGTATAACGACTTTTTATAGTCAAGACCTATTAGCTTTGCCAATGTTTGTTTATATTGCCTCGTACCTACAATCTGAAAAGTCTTCACTTTTAGTTTCTTTGTAGATGTCCTTCCATCTATACCACCTTCAGGCATTTTGCAAAGCATGAGGTGCCCTCATGTGGTTATAAAAACATGGAAAAAACATCTAAAACTTTGAGGAGGATTATAATAGCTAGTGGCTGAGAAACATGAAGTCACAATGAAGAAGTCATCTGTGGTTCACTTTCTAGTCTTTGTTGAGAGACATGTTGGCCTATGTATTTGAATTCTGGTCAACAGGTGATCACATGTCTGATCTCTGGGCAGATCACTATGTGCATCCCTCTCCTTTCCCTTGCTGCTACCCTATTAAGGACAGAAGCCACAAAAACGGAGAGAGAGTGCAGCATTTTTCTCATGTATAGTCCTACGGCTCCATACAAGTCTCTGTGTCAAAGCACAGTTTTTCTCAATACAGTCCTACTTTTCCCTGCAGATCCCTTTATCAATATTGAATCGTTTTCAAACAAAATCGTCTGAATGCGTTTATTTTACAACAAGGTATGGATTTGTTGTGTAACATTTGTATTTATATATATAACGTATTAACCAGAATATCAACCAATACCATAGAGGTTCTAGAATATGCCCAAAATGTTGACACCATTTATAAGACTGAAAACAGCGCAAAGGAATCTTACATTGCAGCCTATCATAGAACATATGCCGTCTTTGAGCCTATATTTGGAATTCTTAAATTAAGGTTCAGATCTCTTGTTTTGTCTGGTAGTAGACTTTTGTACCGACCACAAATAGTGTGCATTATGATAGTTGCATGCTGTACTTTACGGAATATTGCTGCGAGAGTTTAAATCCTTCTTGAAGAAGAATTTTGTAGCAGTGCTATTATGGCAGAAGAACATGAGGATCATGGAACACGCACAGAAACAGACTCTCAGGAAGTGTTCAAGTGAAGCCAAGCTATTTTTCATAACTTTTTGAATTAAATGCAATGTTAATAAAGAAAGGAAATGTGTATATCTGTATATTTTTCAATGTCACACAAAAGTCTGATGTGATTTCACAGCATGGGTGTGCCTATATCGACACATTGGCCATTTTGTTGTCTGGAATTTGCTTCTGGAGTAGAGCGGGTGTGTTTTAGGTTGTGGCAGTGGCATTACGTTCTGTTTTCATTTTTACCTTACTATTCCTTGGCGTTCCCATTCCTTCTAGCTCCCTCTTTGATCCAATGGTTGTCTTTCTTTTATTTTTTTAAACTATATGTAACTTTCTTAAACAGGTTTTCTTTTCATTTAGTAATCTGTTATAAAATTATTACATCACTAGCCTTATTATTACATATGTCAGGTTATGGTGAGGGGGTATGGGAAAGGGTTATTCACATTCTTCTAGAAAAGTTATGATTCTGAGGAGCTGTGTACACTGGTCTTTTTGTTATATGATGCCTGCAAAGGATGGTTGGTGCAACAGGGCTTGTGGGTCTGAGTTTTCCATTACATGAGAGACAGATGTTGTCTGGGTCATTTGGAATTACACAAACTCTTGGTATGGAAACATGCATCAGGTGCAGCACAGATGAGCCGATATCATTGCTCACAAACAAGATCTTCCACAACATCTGTGAACTTAAGTAAATTCGCCTTTTGGTAAATCTGTGTTTTTTCCTAGTAAAAGAATATATGTATTAAACATATAAATTTCAAAATTGATATTTGTTTATAAAAGTGTCATTTGTCATTAAAAAATAAAACTATATACTACAAATGCATGTGCAACATTATTTCTAACTATTTGTCCATGTTGTGCTATACATATGTAATGTTAATGTTAATGTTATGCAGTTAACACATTATGGTTCTCATTACAATGTTGGTGAGACGGCGACCGACAGGCCATCGGTGGCGGTCCCACCGACATCTATGCCATCGGGTATAACCGCCGGATTACGATTCCGGCGGTCAGAGAGAGTGAGGTGGGGGAAAGACTGCCACCTCCGACAGGTTCAAGGAGCCCGTCAGGACAGCGGTCGAATTCCTAATACCTACAATGGGGCAGTGCCGTATGGATTAGGATATCCCTTTCCGACTACCTGTTCATGGTGGTCCGACCGGAATGGGACCATCCCCCATGGGCCTCCGCTGTGGTGCCCCCCCCCCAAACATCGCACACAAGGTGTATGGATGTTTACAAACATTTCCTTTTCCATTGTGGCTTGTGTTGTGGCCCTGTTCCAGGCCACAGCACAAGCCACAATTAAAATGGCATGTTTCTAACCGCCTCATGGGTTGTCGCATCGTAATTTGGCGGGTGGAACCGCTGACTATCAGTCAGGTGATTACTATCCCGCAACGATGGTGGACGGACACCCGTCCAGCGGCCATTGTAATAAGGTCCTATGTGTATTTAATATTGCAGGTAAACCAGAACCAATTGATCCTTACAAATTCATTAACACTCCACTAGCAAAAATTGTTAGTGTCCTATATTTTCTACGCAATTTTATACGTGAAACATTTTTTTGCTGTCAGTGTTTAAAGCACAAAGTCACTTACACGTAGAGATTGTTGTGCAAATAACAGGGGGCAGCATGCAATAATCAGTTAGGGGAGCAGCATAGCAAATGAGTACAAAACACAGGGATACTGGCACAGAACTGTACAAAGGATATCACTTGAGGCATGAGGGGTCACCGCTGGCATCTCATCTGTGTTTGGGGGTATGGTGTCTGATGTAGGAGAGTCCTTGACCTCTGAGGATCCAGGGTCTTTATCATCTGTGCTATAGCATGGTGCAGGGTCTCGGAAGTCGGCAGACACCTGCCATGCCCTGCGGCGTTGCTGAATGAGTTCTTCCAAGTCAGGGGATACGTGTGGCCGGGAGGTCACTGTGCCTGACTATCGGGTGTGTTTCCTCCGCTTTGTTCTCTTTGGAGATGGCCACTTCAGTGTATCCGAGGAGGGGCATGCGTCTGCCAATCCACGTTGTTCCATCCACGCCAAACATCTGCAGGTTCAAGTAAGAAATGCGTCTTGCCATCTAACTGGACACGCAGGTATGCTGGGAAGAGTAGTGCGTACTGGATGTTGTGCTCCCGTAGCCTGCATTTTGCCTCCAGAAATGTGTGCCATTGGCACTGGACATAACACTATATCAAAGGGGGGGCCAGGGGCAATAAAGGTCAAGCACACAAGCCCCAAGATATGAACTGTAACCCACAGGGTGTGCTGTTCCTAACAGAAGAAAAGTAGGTGAAGGAGAGGGGGAATAGCTCCTATAAGGAGCAAGGGCCCTCACACACCCCAGGGGGTGCCATGCTTCATCATAGGGCAGCTCCTATTATGATACTATTATAATCTCTTAGTGCAAGCATCACATGTTTTTAATAATGACATGGAACCTGCTAATTAAAGTTAGTGCAGCTGGTTCCCATAGTTATTTTTAAATTCACTCATTCCCACACTCTACTAACTTTTGTATATACACCTTATATCCCACACACACCAGCTTCATCAATGGCTATAATCACAGGATAAAGATCTTCAGCAAAGAGCCCCCCTGCGGGGCTCGTTGGGCATTGCAGCGCCGGCCCAACGAGGAGCTGCCCTATGATGAAGCATGACACCCCCTGGGGTGTGTGATGGCCCTTGCTCCTTATAGGAGCTATTCCCCCTTTCCTTCACCTACTTCTCTTCTGTTAGGAACACCACACCCCTTGGTTTACATTGGCACTGGACAGCGGATGTATAGTATGGGAACATCAATATTCATGCTTTGTCGATCTTCAGGTTGAAGGCTTCCAGGCTTCTTTTAGGACTGTGTCTCTGTTCTAGTAGCTCATTAACTGTGCAACCAGTGATCGTGGAGTGGCACCTGATGGGGCCGGTGTGTAGGGACCCTATGGGCACGTTCCACAGAGAAGAAAGGAGGCAAAAGTTCTGCAGTGACAAAGCTGCGAATCCAAGTGTCTATATAAGACTCCACATTGGTTCCCTTTGTGATTTCAAGGAGGCCCACCACTTGGATTTTGTTCTGTCTGGACCTCCTCTCAGCAACTTCCGCCCACTCCTCCAAAATGCGGACCCTGTCTTGAGAGGCAGTGAAGTGAGTCTGTATGTCTGACGTTTGTGCCTGGAGGACTGTTATTGATTGTTCCACTGATAGTACTATGTCTGATTGTTTCCGATGATCGCCCCGTAGGAGAGTGAGGTCCGTGGCAACCTTGTCTATTTTCGACTCCTTAGAAGTACATGTGCGCTTGATTGCTGCCAGGACCACATTGAGTTTATTAGTAAAGGACTCTATATCAGCCAGATGGATAGCGGATTCAGAAACATGCTGTGAGTTCGAAGAGGGTATGGATGCTCGGGAGCGTGTAACTGCAGAACCTGTTCTGGGGCGCACATCGTGATAGTGTCCAAGATCAGTCGTCCCTAATTGAAGGATAGGCACAGTGGTTGTGGGTCTGCTTGTGAGGGTCAGGGTGGATCTCGACCACTCACAGCATGAGCAGCCCAGTACAGGAGTCCAGCAGAGGTGAACGAAGGAGTCCTGAACAGTGATGTATTTGGTGACGAGCCAGTGGGGGGGTGGCGTAGTGTGTGCCAGAGCGGTCCAGATCATGCAGATCTCAGTTTGGTGTGCCTCTGCGGTGGAGCAAGGCAACGTGGGGAGTGGGAGTTTGAGCCTTGAGGTGTGCTGGGCCCAGGGTGTGTATAGTTAGCCCGCAGTGACTGAGGTTTGGGGGGCTTCCACGCTCCTCACTGTGGGGAAAGCGATGGAAAGAGGAGGCTCGGGGGAAAGTCACTAAGGCCCGCTGGGGGGCAAATGCGGAGAACTGAAGCCTTTCAGACTGTCATGGATGTCTCTCCACTGATGGCCCAATGAGGGAGACAGAGAGAGTGTCCAACATTATGGCTGCTCCAGGCCCTCACACACAAGCCAGCAGCAGGTCTACCAGTGCATGTCCCCTTTCAGTCAATAAGTGAATCAGGGGTGGAAGAGGCATCCAGTACGTCTCCCTATGGCTAAAGTAGGGTAGGGACTGCCTTTTTGTGGGTGCACTAGCAGGCAATGTTGCAAAGCTGGTCCAGAGCAGTCTGTGGGTGGGCAACTGGACCGTTCCCACCTCCCGCTGAAGATCCATGTAGCCGCTTTGACAGTGGAAGGGAAGCAGAGGGCCCGTACCTTAAGTATGTTGGGTCTGGCACTTGCAAACAGGCCAGAAAGAGGAAGCGGCGCATAGTCCCGAGTCGCTTCAAGGTGGCTCTGGCAGTCACGAGGGGCCCATGCACTCCAAGTAGTATCCAAGCAGGCCCAGTGAACAGGGCCAAACAGGTTTTGTGCCAGTAGAGAAGAGCGATGTGCAGGGGCCTATGTGGAGAGCAGGCTGCACCGGTTGATCCCGGGGGTTGTGTGGTAGGGGCTGCACAGCCTTGACTCACCGCCATCCAACCATCACTGTCAGGATCTGAGTACCCAGAAGGAAAGAGGTGTTGGCAGGCGTGGCCCAGAGGCCTCGCGTCCCTTGTGATCACCGCGGGGTAAATGATCTGCTTACTCAGCGGGTGCTGATCACCATATTCGACTCGTGCGGGCCCATCACGGCTCCTCCGGTTCAGGGAGTTAGTCTGGGGGCCGGATGGTCTCCCTCCGTGTCAGGATGGTTGCAATATCAGGAGGAGTGGCGCGGAGCTCTCTCAGCTCGCGTCTGCCATGTTAGTCTCCTAAGCCACGCCCCCCAACATATCCCCTACTGTTGTGCTGTTTGAAGTGGGAATAGTAAATTTGACCCCTCCAAAGTCGAGCACTTTCCCTACTGTTGCGCTGACTGGACTGGAAATAGTAAATATAACCCCTACAAAATCCATCGCTTTCTCTACTGTTGCTTAGACCACTTTTCCTGCTGTTGTATAGACTGGAGTGGGAATTGTAAATCTAGCCTGTTCGAATTCCAACACTTTCCCCACTGACTGGAGCAGGAATAGTAAATGTAACCCCTATAAAGTCTAACACTTTCCTGCTGTTGCTTAGACTGGAGTGGGAATTCTATATCAAATAATCCCAGACTCCAAAGGTTTTCCTAGTATTAGTTACATATAATTTTTATTTTCTTATATTTTCACTTTATACTCTTTTTGCATTTTCAATTTTCAATTCATTTTATAATATTTTTTTAATTGTGATTTTTTGGGAGCTTTAAATTTTTTATGTTTTATTTATTTGGTGATTTATTTAACATTTTGTAATAAAATTTTGGGAATTTTTGCTCTGTTATTAGTTTTTTAAATATATATATATATATATATATATATATATATATATATATATATATATATATATATATATATATATATATATATATATATTCTCCAACAAAGAAAGGCACTGCACTCCAGAAGCTGCTGAATAACTGTTTTTACTTCATTAAGTTACAGCACAATATCCACCACCACCATCACCGACGTTTCGACCAAGAAATGGTCTTTCTCACGGTTCACGTGAGTCCTTCCTCACTTTCATCCTTTTATAGTCTTGGCCATATTAGCCAATTATGAGGCATTACGGGAACTGTATTTTTTTGTCTTCAGATCACAAATGTCTCGTTTCAATTCATGGGGTATTGTCTTTTTATTCTAGTTACTTTCGTAGAGGCTCATTTCTGGGTATACATTGTCCATTTAACTGTCTGATTTCATTATCCCACATTTCATTATTATGACAAATGTCCTTATTGTATCTCACAGTATGGCACGTTTGCTGGCGCAGATTGGGAACTCGTCTCCAACTGTTCTGTATGTTATATTAGTTTTCTCTAGTTGTGTTTAGTTGATTGTCACTTAATTCCTTCGAGCTTTGGGTTGAGTACCCCTTTTGGTGCGATCCCCATTTTACGGAATGTTCCAATACGGGTCGCTGGGCTCGTTATGCTTATATATGGTTAGTACCTGTTATTCCAGCTTAACAAATGCCTTCTATGAAAATGTGGATGTTGGTTCATACTTAAAGGTATAGTACCTTTATATATTCTTCTACATAAGTCTGATGTTCTATAACAGTATTTCACAAATGCCTTCTACAGATGAATGTGTAACTCCTCATCCCCGTTCAAGCCGTGAGGGGCCTTGGTCTTGAACCTGATGATTAGACGTGACTCTAATCTCCTTAGTTTTAAGGTTCGATTTCCCCCTCTTTCGTTCACAGGTACTGATACTAGACCAAAGTATCGTATATCTTGCCAGTTAATCTTGTGTTGTGTGTGTTTAGATGTTTGAATATAGCATAAGTCATGTCTCCATGTCCGATCGCTCTTATATGTTCCAGGATCCGTTTGCGTAGAGGGCAAATCGTGCTCCTTATATAACAGAGGCCGCAAGTACATTGGATCATGTATACAACGTATGTTGTTTCGCATGTGATCTTCTCATTTATTGTGAATGTCTTACCTCGAAAGTCCTTCACTGATTTTATGCTCTTGCCAATTTTATATGCTTTGCATTTGTTGCAGGGGGTAAATCCCAGTTGTTTTTCATGTAGCCAAGTTTTAGGTTTAGGTTTTGAGAAGTGACTTTTCACCAATTTGTCTTTTAGAGATGGTACTTTCCGGAATGTAACCATTGGTCTAGTTCCGATTTTTTGTCCGATATCTGGATCTTTCATCAAGACATTCCAATATTTGTTTAAAATATTTATGGTCTAATAGCTTTCTCTGCTATATGTCAGGACAAGTCTGTTAGTGTCCTCCGTTTCCTTGGAAGTATCTTTGACGGAGCCAGTGAGTATTGCTTCTCTGGGTAGTTGTTTTGCTTTATCCAATCCTTTCTTCACATCTCTGTATCTGTATCCTTTCTTCATAAATCTTTGCTCCGTTTCTTTGAGATGTTTTTCCACTTCTTGAGTGTCTGAGCAATTTCTTTTCATCCTGATAAACTCCCCGTATGGGATGCTTCTCTTCAGTTGTGCAGGATGAAAGCTGGCACCATGGAGTATAATGTTTGTGGCAGTAGGCTTCCGAAATATTTTAGTGTGGATCTGGTCCTCTTCAATGTATACAGAAACGTCCAGGAATTGTACTTGTTTGCTACTCACACTGTACGTAAATTTTAGTCCCATGTCATTGTTATTTAAGATCTCAAAATATGCTTTAAGTTCTTCCTTACTTCTATTCCAGATAAGGAAGAGATCGTCTATGTATCTCAGCCAAATGGAGACGGTTGAATAAAACATCATAGCACCGAATTGGGTCCGTGTCCGTGATTTGGGAGAGAAAAGACGCTTCCAGGGTGCCGAGTTATATATATATATATATATATATATATATATATATATATATATATATGCTTTCCATAGTAGTACATTTAGAAAATGTAACAATGGTTTTACGTATTAGTGGAATTTATGTAATTTACATTATATTAATGTTATATAATAAAATAATTAAAATTTACAGCTAACTTTATATATATATGTGATCAAGACCAGTTGATGGGCGAAACACGTCATCTGCCATGCTAAGCGTTAGCAAATAAAGGAGGAATTTATGCACTCAACTGGTGTCCGTGTCCCGCTTGTCAGCCAGCAGCTGTGGGAATTTGGTGAAACGCATATATATATATATATATATATATATATATATATATATATATATATATATATATATATATATATATATATAGGGAAACATCCTTTACCACGAAACCATTACAACTCGGTATGGTTACATTGTGGTTTTGACAACGCAAGTCGTTACATCGACTTGCACTGGAGGGCGCTCTAGACTAAGGAATAGTGTGAATTACTATTCCAGCACCTTCCTTACTGTACGTAGACTGGAGTTGGAATAGTAATTCACACTATTCCTAAGTCCAGCGCCCTCCAGCGCAAGTCGATGTAACAACTTGCGTTGTCAACACCGCGATGTAACATACCGCGTTGTGGTGGTACGCGTTGTATCATCATACATTCATATTTATATATATATATATATATTATATATCAAAACCAAAGTCCTTCCCCTTTCTGAAAAAGACGTAAGCCCACACAGGTACTCTGGGATTCCTGCTTTTATTGCAGCAAAACGAACGGCATAATGCATTTCGGCATGAATTGCCTTCTTCAGATGCCTCTTGTCGCTTTGAAAATCACTGTCCACTTAAGTAGGGAGCGCCTCGCTTAGGATTAGTAGAGACACTCCAGCACGCTTCAGAGGGAGGGTATTCTAAAACTCGATGCTCCGAGTCTATTCGCTGCAGAAACACACACGTAAGTATTTGCCCAAGTGGGCGGTGTCTGCAGCCACCTTTGAAGCCTGGATGTTGCCGTGGAGAGGAGGTGGGGTTCCCAGGCCTTCATCCAGCCGTGAAAATGCCCACAGCATGTCGGAACACCCGCCACTTCAGTAAGTAAGGGTATTGTCATGTAGTCATAACCCATCAATTACCGGCCTGACAACTTGCTGTGGGATGCGGCGGTTCGGCGTTTCCCAAACGCTTTGAGATGAACCAACTTTGTTGCCACTGATACCGCCGAACTCTCGTGGAAGGGGGCTTAAAGGTGCTCTTGGCCGCACCCAACATCAAAATCAAAGTCCTTCCCCTTTCTGAAAAAGACATAAGCCCACACAGGTACTCTGGGATTCCTGCTTTTATTTCAGCAAAACGAACGGCATAATGCATTTCGGCATGAATTGCCTTCTTCAGATGCCTCTTGTCGCTTTGAAAATCACTGTCCACTTAAGTAGGGAGCGCCTCGCTTAGGATTAGTGGAGACACTCCAGCACGCTTCAGAGGGAGGGTATTCTAAAACTCGATGCTCCGAGTCTATTCGCTGCAGAAACACACACGTAAGTACTTGCCCAAGTGGGCGGTGTCTGCAGCACCTTTGAAGCCTGGATGTTGCCGTGGAGAGGAGGCGGGGTTCCCAGGCCTTCATCCAGCCGCGAAAATGCCCACAGCATGTCAGAACACCCACCACTTCAGTAAGTAAGGGTATTGTCATGTAGTCATAACCCAGCAATTACCGGCCTGACAACTTGCTGTGGGATGCGGCGGTTCGGCGTTTCCCAAGCGCTTTGAGATGAACCAACTTTGTTGCCACTGATACCGCCGAACTCTTGTGGAAGGGGGCTTAAAGGTGCTCGTGGCCGAACCCAACATCAAAACCAAAGTCCTTCCCCTTTCTGAAAAAGATGTAAGCCCACACAGGTACTCTGGGATTCCTGCTTTTATTACAGCAAAACGAACGGCATAATGCATTTCGGCATGAATTGCCTTCTTCAGATGCCTCTTGTCGCTTTGAAAATCACTGTCCACTTAAGTAGGGAGCGCCTCGCTTAGGATTACTAGAGACACTCCAGCACGCTTCAGAGGGAGGGTATTCTAAAACTCGATGCTCCGAGTCTATTCGCTGCAGAAACACACACGTAAGTACTTGCCCAAGTGGGCGGTGTCTGCAGCCACCTTTGAAGCCTGGATATTGCCGTGGAGAGGAGGCAGGGTTCCCAGGCCTTCATCCAGCTGCGAAAATGCCCACAGCATGTGGGAACACCCACCACTTCAGTAAGTAAGGGTATTGTCATGTAGTCATAACCCAGTAATTACCGGCCTGACAACTTGCTGTGGGATGAGGCGGTTCGGCGTTTCCCAAGCGCTTTGAGATGAACCAACTTTGTTGCCACTGATACCGCCGAACTCTCGTGGAAGGGGGCTTAAAGGTGCTCGTGGCCGCACCAAACATCAAAACCAAAGTCCTTCCCCTTTCTGAAAAAGACGTAAGCCCACACAGGTACTCTGGGATTCCTGCTTTTATTGCAGCAAAACGAACGGCATAATGCATTTCGGCATGAATTGCCTTCTTCAGATGCCTCTTGTCGCTTTGAAAATCACTGTCCACTTAGGTAGGGAGCGCCTCGCTTTGGATTAGTGGAGACACTTCAGCACGCTTCAGAGGGAGGGTATTCTAAAACTCGATGCTCCGAGTCTATTCGCTGCAGAAACACACACGTAAGTACTTGCCCAAGTGGGCGGTGTCTGCAGCACCTTTGAAGCCTGGATGTTGCCGTGGAGAGGAGGCGGGGTTCCCAGGCCTTCATCCAGCCGCGAAAATGCCCACAGCATGTCGGAACACCCACCACTTCAGTAAGTAAGGGTATTGTCATGTAGTCATAACCCAGCAATTACCGGCCTGACAACTTGCTGTGGGATGCGGCGGTTCGGCGTTTCCCAAGCGCTTTGAGATGAACCAACTTTGTTGCCACTGATACCGCCGAACTCTCATGGAAGGGGGCTTAAATGTGCTCGTGGCGGCACCCAACATCAAAACCAAAGTCCTTCCCCTTTCTGAAAAAGACGTAAGCCCACACAGGTACTCTGGGATTCCTGCTTTTATTGCAGCAAAACGAACAGCATAATGCATTTCGGCATGAATTGCCTTCTTCAGATGCCTCTTGTCGCTTTGAAAATCACTGTCCACTTAAGTAGGGAGCGCCTCGCTTAGGATTAGTGGAGACACTCCAGCATTCTTCAGAGGGAGGGTATTCTAAAACTCGATGCTCCGAGTCTATTTGCTGCAGAAACACACATGTACATATGTATTTATATATGTATAAAAAAAACTATATTTTAGTATGTTTTGGGACAATATTAGGGTAAAACAATATTTAATTTCGATATTTGTGTACTTGCCATTATAAGTATATGGACACAATTTTTTGGTGAACAATATTTTTACACATTGTTTGTGTCAATCGATATTGTTTACCTCGGTATTGTGTCAGTGATCCGTAGAGAATAGATCTGAAAGACACTTTCCTCTGTTGGTCTCCTCATATATAGAAAACCAGAGCCAATTTATTAAAATGGTTAACTTCCTGTTTTAACCTGTGTTTAATAATCAAGATGTCTCTCAGAGTACTATCCTGTCTCCAACATGTTTGAAACTATACATTCAACCACTAGCCTCCACCCTCAGCAGCTGTAGGATATCACCCCCTTTCTATACTGATGACACTTCGCTTTCCATGAAAATCACCTACAGAGAAAAAGTAAAATACATGGCTAATGTTCTGGAAGATACATAAAAATGGTTGTTACATCACCACTTGAAACTTTACTAAGAACGGAATTTTTCAGATATTCCCCACCCAAATGTATGATCCTGATTCAATCCTCACTCATTCACTGCCAATACTCAACAGCAACCCCTCAATGGTAAATTCTGCAAACTCACTTGGCTTCTAACTATATATTACGCACACTCTTTGAGAGCACATTGTAAACTCGGTCTCCGCCATGGAATCAAATCTTTTGTACCGAATAACATTTTTAAATTATTCATTCAATCACTTGCGCTATTGAGACTCAACTACGAAAATGCTTTCCACATGTATTACTAAACATACGTCTAGCTTCCCTTAAAGCTGCCCTTCAATGAGGCCAAACTTCTGTTCACAGGCACTAAAAATGTGACCACATATTACTGATACCGATCTCACAGAAGTGGTTCCCCATTGAACCGAAAAACATCTTCAAACTTGCTTGCATCCCATACGATG
This sequence comes from Calotriton arnoldi, assembly GCA_963921515.1. Classification (NCBI taxonomy): domain Eukaryota; kingdom Metazoa; phylum Chordata; class Amphibia; order Caudata; family Salamandridae; genus Calotriton; species Calotriton arnoldi. The sequence goes on along the minus strand of CAWUFW010000873.1, from coordinate 3,347,320 downwards.
CAGTATTTCTAGGAACATAGACGTACCTTGCATAAAAACTGACCATCTTAGGTGCTCAAAGGAACCTTACAAGCAGTGACAACCTAGTCTGCAGATAACAAGATTCAAGCAAACAAAAAACTCCAATAAATCTTTCTCTGCCAGTGTCCAGCGGGTTTGGAACTCCATTTAAACAGCTATTAGAACTATTCCATCCACGACAATGCTTCAAAGCAAAATTAAGGCCTTTCCTTTTTAACAGCATTTCCAAATATGAACTTCCTCACCTAAATGTTGACAATAAATATTTGTTATGCTGCTTAAGCTCTGACAATTATTAATCTTTATTTAGTAGTTGGCATATCTGTTCAGTGATACATTTTTTACTCACTACCAACTGCTACATATAAGAAATGTTTTCTATGTCAAGCGCTTTGCCACCCTTTAGGCTGGTTTGTGATATATAAAAAACAATAGTAACTAAACCAATAAATATGATCTAAGCACATGGATTTAAAAACAATTTGTTGTGTGATAAGAAGCTAAATTAGCTAAATTAACTCAGGTGTAGCATGATCTCTCTTGGATAGCCCTAGGGCCATAAGAACTGCGGCATTCTGTATTAATTTAAACCTTTGATGTGAAACTTGGGGTAAATCTGAATAGAGTGAATTACAATAATCCACTGACGATGATATGGAGGCATTCATGATAAGAACATTATGTGGAAAGACAAATGATGGCGGAATCTTTAAAGCACTCAAAGATGGGAAAATCATGAGATGGCAACCAAACACATTTGTGTTGTCAGACTCAATCATCAGTCAATTTTAGCATCAAGGTTTTTCACACAACACTGGATTTGTTTGCTCTCTGAGGGCCTGCGGGGTCGAAAAAAGATATTGTCAAAGAGGTGTGGGTTCAAGAAAAAAGAATTTCTGTTTTGTTCCCATTGCTCATAAACAGTTATGAAGATGTATTTAGCATGAATCTCTGTCATTTGAGATCTTCGGTACTATTTGGATATCATCCGTGTATATAAAGAACGTAAAACCAAATTATTGGATGAAGTACACTGATGGGATTACATACAAATTAAACTATTGAGGTGGTAAAATAGAGCTCACACGAACTCGGCTTGTGGGCTGCCAAGATGCAGTTGTATAAGAAGACAACACAACACCCTGTGGCTGATTCATAAAAGGATTTATGAGAAGGACTACTACAAGAGTACTCTTTTACTTACTCTTATATGCCTTTTAATCGCTTCCAAAACATACAACTTCCTGTTAGTAAAAGGGCAAAGCATTATGACTTTAGCAGCAGGACTCTTCAAAATGCTTGCTACTTTTTTAAAATTCTTTTAATCTTGAAGGATACTCGGACACTGATTTAAAGATTTTTTGTTGGTTTTGGGTTACTTTTTTTAAAGCAGACCTGATGCAAAATCCAGATTGGTGTTTACAAACCAGTGCAAATGGTGATTTGCATTGGTTTGTAAACAAAACTAACACAGAGCAATGCAATGCCTTGTGTTACTTTGCATCAAGTGGGCATTCTATAAGTGGTGCATGGGCGTTCCTCTGCATCCGCTTATGGATTTTGACGCAAATCCATATCTAGAAAGAAATGAAGACATGCATTTGGGCCAAAATCCTGCACCTCCCTGAGGCTGGAATAACAAGGAGAAATATTTTTATTTCTCCTCCTTTCTTCCCCTTTACATGAGTGCTGGATTGTGCAGGACGCGTTCAAAGAGGAAATTGCCTTTAATCATAGTTTTTGTGCAGGAACGTCTCCTTCCAGCACCCCAAATACAACGCAGACCCTTGAACTATGACGCAAGGGCGCCTGAGTTGGTATATGGCTGCTGAAAATGTGCCAGTGAAGGGGGAGAGCAGAACTGTGCCACTTATTTGTAGATATTCTCTCCAGTTCATGTAACACTATGCAGCAACTTTGCTTTTTGCCCTTCATTGCATCAACTTTGTAAATCTGAGCCTCAGTTCTTTGGAGACTCGCTTTTTATCCCTCTGTCTCTGGCTCTCTTTGACTCGTTCTTTCACTCTCTCTCACACACACTCACTTTCTCTCAGCCTGTTTCTCCTCTGTCTAGTTAGACTGTCTACATTGAGCTTTTGGTTCAAGGTTGCTGGAGAGTTTACTTTCAGCAAAAAGTCCTCCATTTGCTCTTTCTCCTTTGCTTCATTGTGTTCTTTAATTGGCCTGTGAAGATGGAATGGTTCTCTTGTGTTCATTTCCCAAGGGATAGTTCCATCTCTCTGAAGGGAGCTTCTAGCAGAATACTCTGCTCACCTAATTAATCTTTGGTCTGGCGGGCGGCAGGAGCAACCAACACACCACCAGCTTTTACTGTCCTGGCTCAAATGGGCGATGAAGACAAATGCCTACTTAGAAAAGATATATTCATAGAATATGCTTTTTTGTTTATCTCTAAACAGAATAGTAGAGGTGTTTCAACGCCCACGCGGGACACCAAAGTCCAGAGGATTGTCTGCTTCTCCCGGGAAAAGATTTCTACCAAGCAGCACTAACCTTTTCTCGTAATGTTTCCAGCACCATGGGCAGAATGTAGCATCCCAGCCTTCGCACAACACATTTGTGTAGTGTGCAATGACAGTGTAGCTGTTTAAAATACTACAGGATCTATAAAATTATTGACCAAGTAATATGCACCAATAATGCACATATAACGTACTTCAGTGACTTTTCGTTCAATGTGCCCTTCAAAGAAGGCAGGGATCTATTGTGATGTAGCAGCAGTGGCATCACAAGAATGCGATTGGCACAAATGCACACTAGGGCCATGGGCCCACCAATCTCTGAGGTGGGTATCACTCGGGGGCAAACACCGCAGGGCGTTGGTGTCACTGTATCTGCTGCACTAATGATAGCTGGGCCCCTGTGTATCAGGCTGGAACAGAAGCCCCATTATCCATATCGCCCAAGAGAAGATCCACTACCAATATACTGCTTGCCTTCCAAGGAAGCAGGAGGTACTATGCCATATTATGCCAGCTGTAGGACAATGTAGATAGTCATTATGTCAGTGCTTGAGATATTTCCCTGGAAATATGCCCATGCATAAGTAAAGATGTGGGTCAAACTGCCTGTTGTGTTCTAATATATTTTGTATTGGAACACTGGATGGTTGAGAGCTCCATTGAACGCAATGGAGTAGCTCCAGGCTTATAATGGCTGGTATAATGCTCTCTGCTCCAACATTCCAATGTTCGTCTTTTTGTTTCTCCCTTTTTAATTTAGAACATTCTACCCTTAGAAGATGGAATGTTGTAATAGCCTTATATCTCAAAAAAAGAGAGGGGTCCAAGTCACCAAAGGGACAGGACACCAAAATGACACTCAGTCTAAAATAAACTCCCTTTGGGATACTTCAATTGCATACCATGATAGTACCACACCACATTCAACATCAAACCATCACCAAATTTGTATCACAGTAGCCAGAAAGTCCAATATGGAAATATTTATTTGGTTGGTTTAAAAACGTATTTTCTTTTTTATATTTCAATAATCACTTAAAAAGTTAAAATACAATTACATCAAAGATCACAATATAAAATCACATATATAGAAAAAAGTGCAAATCGATCAGTACAATTTCAAGGACAATCATAAACAACAATTCAACATTTAATCAACAAATATGATTAAATGTTGAATTGTTGTTTATGATTCAATATGGATCAATAACGTGCACTAAGCCTGATTTGGACTCTAATTTCAGAGTCGGAAGTAGCCTCGAAGTAGTAATCAGGGCCATTGTAGTTTCAACGGTAGCCGGTGTGGACTCAGTGGTTGTGCAGCAGAGAATGGCTGATTGTTTGGGGAATTCATAGAGTTCTTGACAGCCCAGAACTTTTGCATGGCCAGTGGGGCAAAACGTATCACGTTAACACTCTTCCACAAGCAGCCGTTTGAAAGCACCCAACTGTTAACAAATCCCTCAATTTCCCAAAGAGCTGATCTACCTCTGACTGTCAGGGTGTAGCTAGCGGAAGATGTTGGCACTGGTTTGACAGCTCTGCATGGCCTTACTTTCCAAAGCACAAGATGCAGTAGTGCACACTTTTCAATGCTTCTCAGCCAAATTGTCTCAATCTCTCTCCCATGTAATGAAGATTCCTTCTTGGAAGTAAAATGGTGCAGCTCAACTTCGATAGCCTGCCTTTAATTCGTCTGTAAGCTCACACGGGCGTCAAGGTTAATCCTGGTCAAAGGGTAACTGCTCACAGCAGCCCTGAGATACAGTCAGCAATCCCGTATAAAGTAAAAACATCTGATTTCAATATTCAGATGCAACACTGTTCTCCCAAAGGTGCTGGTGCTGGAAACTGAAGGAGCCTTTTTCACTCTAGATGAGACAATCTAGTTGTTCATTACCTTCAGATAAACAAAAGGAGTACCGCTGACTTATTTTAATACCAGTCCTTTTTTTCTAGAGTGAAGTGAGCTTTTAACATTATCAGCTATACAAGACACAAGGTGCACAGAGTCATGCTTAAACAAGAAATAGCTCATCATTGGTGACTTCCTTCAAATTGTGGAGGCATAAGGCCACACAGGCCCTGTGTTTTTATAAGGTAACAGAACTCCACAGGTACTAGCTATATCCCACTTACAGATATGATTGGGAGTGCTCTATTCCTTATAATAGACAGTGGCAATTGAGGCCCACTGTAATACACAAGATGGAAGAATGAGCATTTTCTATTCTGCATAAATTTATGTAGAAATCTTTGAAGATTTTATAGAATTCACCTGCATAGCGCTTGCACTGTGTTTGTGAAATCTATTGTATTTAATATATCTTAGAAGGGGGCTCTTATAATTTCCCATAGCCGAATTACTGTGTTCATTCGCTTTTGTGTGTAACAGTTTTTTGTTAACTTCCTCTGGCTGCACGCATTTACGATACTTCTACTAAAGCTGTTCACGCTGTTTAAGCCCCATTCACTATCAAGATAAGATCTCTTCCCATGGGAAAGGCAGACAGCTTCTAACAGCATGTTAGCATGCTTGCTTTTTATTACTTAGTTGTGTAAAGCAGATGCTTTAGCCTTACAACGTTTGTAGCATTTCCTGTTCATGCCTCAGTACTTTTATTTGCACTTTGTAGGCATTATCGGATTGATTTTTTCAACATAATCTATTTGGTGATTATAATCAAGTTCTAAATGTTGTAATAAACATTGCACATTAAAAATAAAGTTAATATACATGAGCTATGCTATATTTTACCACTAAACAGGCAGGATTTGAACGGTACAGCAGGTGCAGTGGCACCGGGCCCAAAAGTTGTCAGAACCCGTCGAAACACATAATATTGCTATATTTGACTACTAAACAGGCAGTCACAATTGCTGTTACCTTGCAGTTAAAAGAACTTGATTTGAATGGTGCAGCAGGTGCACTGGCACCAGGGCCAAAGTCTCTACGGACCCCACTAAATCCAGATTATTGCTAAAATATTATACTAAACAGGCAGCCACAAGTGCAGTTTCTTTGCAGACAACCGGGTCTTGATTTCAATGGTGCAGCAGGTGCAGTGACACCAAGAACAAAAGTCCTAGGCACTCCCCTAAAATTGCTATATTTTAATACTAAACAGGCAGTCACAAGTGCAGTTACCTTGCAGACATCAGGGTCATGATTAGAATGGTGCAGCAGGTGCAGTGGCACTGGGCCCAAAAGTTGTCAGAACTCCTCTAATCACCTAATATTGGTCAACTTTATTACTATACAGGCAGTGACAATTGCAGTTACCTTGCAGTTAAAAGGGACTTGATTTAAATGGTGCAGCAGGTGCAGTGGCATCGCGGCAAAAAGATTTCATAACTCCACTATACAACAAATATTGCTATATTTTACTACTAAACAGGCAGTCACAAGTGCAGTTAACTTGCAGACAACAGGGTCATGATTTGAACGGTGCAGCAGGTGCAGTGGCACTGGGCCCAAAAGTTATCAGAACTCCTCTAAACACCTAATGTAATATTTTACTGCTAAACAGGCAGTCACAATTGCAGTTACCTTGCAGTTGAAAGGGGCTTGATTTAAATGGTGCAGCAGGTGCATTGTCACCGGAGCCAAAAGCTCTAGGGACCCACTAAATGCAGAATATTGCTAAATATTACTACTAAACAAGCAGTCACAATTGGAGTTATCTAGCAGGCACTAGGGCCATGATTTCAATGGTGCAGCAGGTGCAGTGGCACCAGGGCCAAAAGTTGTCAGAACTCCTCTAAACACTAAATATTGCTATATTTAACTACTAAATAAGCAGTCACAAGTGCAGTTACCTTGGAGACAAGGGTTATGATTTCAATGGTGCAGAAGGTGAAGTGACACCGGGGCCCAAAGCTCTAGGAACCCTCTAAACACCAAATATAGCAATATTTAATACTAAACATGCAGTCACAAGTGCTGTTATCTTACATGCAATAGGGTCAAGATTTGAATGGTGCAGCAGGTGCAGTGGCACTGGTTCAAAAAGTTGTCATAATTCCTCTAAGCACTAAATATTGCTATATTTTACCACCAAAAAGGCAGTCACAAATGCAGTTATCTTGCGGGCACTAGGGGCATGGTTTGAATGGTGCAGCAGGTGCAGTGGCACCAGGCCCAATAGTTGTCAGAACTCCTCTAAACACATAATATTGCTATTACATCAATTAATTCTATTGTTTCCCTCTTTCATTTCATTTTTCAAAATGTTGCTATTACTTACCCACACTATACCACTAGTACCAGCACAATATATTGCCTTTTTGTAAATAAACAAGTCATAACACTTAAACAGACTTTCTGTAACTTATATTGTACAACTACTCAGCAAGCTACAACTTACAACAAAAAACAGCTTATTATTAATCACATAGGCAAAACAAAATGCTTTTACCAATGCTTGTTTTTTTTTTTTTAAATTGCCAGAACTCCTCTAAACACCTAATATTGCTCAACTTTACTACTATACAGGCAGTCACAATTGCAGTTACCTTGCAGTTAAAAGGGACTTGATTTAAATTGTGCATCAGGTGCAGTGGCATCGGGGCAAAAAGATTTCATAACTCCACTATACAACAAATATTGCTATATTTTACTACTAAACAGGCAGTCACAAGTGCAGTTATCTTGCAGACAACAGGGTCATGATTTGAACGGTGCAGCAGGTGCAGTGGCACTGGGCCCAAAAGTTATCAGAACTCCTCTAAACACCTAATGTAATATTTTACTGCTAAACAGGCAGTCACAATTGCAGTTACCTTGCAGTTGAAAGGGGCTTGATTTAAATGGTGCAGCAGGTGCAGTGTCACCGGAGCCAAAAGCTCTAGGGACCCACTAAATGCAGAATATTGCTTAATTTTACTACTAAACAAGCAGTCACAATTGGAGTTATCTAGCAGGCACTAGGGCCATGATTTCAATGGTGCAGCAGGTGCAGTGGCACCGGGTCCAAAAGTTGTCATAGCTCCTCCAAACACTAAATATTGCTATATTTAACTACTAACTAAGCAATCACAAGTGCAGTTACCTTGGAGACAAGGGTCATGATTTCAATGGTGCAGAAGGTGAAGTGACACCGAGGCCCAAAGCTCTAGGAACCCCTCTAAACACCAAATATTGCAATATTTTACTACTAAACAGGCAGTCACAAGTGTTGTAACTTTCATGCAACAGGGTCCAGATTTGAATGGTGCAGCAGGTGCAGTGGCACCGGGTCCAAAAGTTGTCATAACTCCTCTAAGCACCAAATATTGCCATATTTTACCACCAAAAAGGCAGTCACAAATGCAGTTATCTTGCGGGCACTAGGGGCATGGTTTGAATGGTGCAGCAGGTGCAGTGGCACCAGGCCCAATAGTTGTCAGAACTCCTCTAAACACATAATATTGCTATTACATCAATTAATTCTATTGTTTCCCTCTTTCATTTCATTTTTCAAAATGTTGCTATTACTTACCCACACTATACCACTAGTACCAGCACAATATATTGCCTTTTTGTAAATAAACAAGTCATAACACTTAAACAGACTTTCTGTAACTTATATTGTACAACTACTCAGCAAGCTACAACTTACAACAAAAAACAGCTTATTATTAATCACATAGGCAAAACAAAATGCTTTTTACCAATGCTTGTTTAAAAAAAAAGATATTTCTGGAAAGTGTCACAAGTTGGTGAAATATTTTTTTTTACAGGTGGGACATGTACCAAGCGAAACGGTTTAAGTGAAATGATATAGGTCTGTATACAGATTACAGCTTTCAGAAAATTCATACAGATTTCATGCTATTAATAATAGATCGCTCTATATATACCTGCTTTTTGTTCTAGAGTAAAGGTGAATAACAGTAGTTAAATATTGTAAATGGTGTAAATTCATATATAAATGCGACAGGAAGAATTTAATTATGTAGAACGTTAATTCTTTCTTTCCTTCAAAACCAGTGTATGTGGCCATGCACATTAGAAAAGATACATTACCCGACTGTCCAGCTCTGCGGGGAATTTGGTCTGAAACTGGCACAAGGTCCCTTCGCTGTAATCTCTTTGGATGAAAACCTTGCTGGCCAGAGATGCGCTTCTTCTAAGTTCTTGCAAGTTGTGACCCTGAAACAAAGAAGTCAAAGCTTTCAGTAATATATAAAGTAATTATATAATCAGCATGCACTGTAGGACGAGGACCCAGAGGCAGCTTTGGATGTCTGCAGACTGAGACTGGAGAGGGGACTGCTGCACACAGATTCCTTCAGGCTTTCAGACATAAACAAGGCGCATCCATCGGTAAACAGGAAACAAAGACAGGGAGAAGAACGGCGGGCAGATGGGGATGAGACCGTTAAACGGCTCCACTAAACTGCTGTGGTGTGGGGTGAGCGTGTGAGGGGTGTTTGAGTTACAGATAGCATAGGTGCTGCAAGTAGGGGCACGGGGTGCTGCAGCTCCCCCCAAATTCCCATGCTGGAGTTTAGAAGGTGGATAGGCAATAAATACACCTTTACATTTAGTTTTTATCTCGTCAGATTTGCTGTGCATTCAAACACATAAGTCAAAAGTGATACTACGTCTTCAGACAAATTGCTGCTTATTCTTTTAATAAGGAGATTGGTGCTTACTTTTCTTTCTCTGACTTCAAAGTGAGATGATTTTGTAAAGTGACCTTTTTGACAATCTTGCTGGGGTGCAAGATTGTGAATGTAAAGGGATCACTGGCAGAATATTGGAAACGAAAACATTGTGTGGACAGAATATTGGGGCATATTAGCAATGCCTGGCGATAATTATCGCAAAGCGCAATTAGCGCTTGGATAATTATCGCCAGGCATCGCCGGTTTCTATCGCGGAGTTAGCGTGCAATCAGCAATGCTAATCTCCAAAGCGATAGAAACCTTGAGAACAGTGTGAATATCGCCTGAAAACAGGCGATATTCACACTGTTCCCCAGTTTCAGCTTGCTGATAGTGCGAGGGGACTTAGCCATGTAATCCACCTCTCATTGGATTACATGGCTAAGTCAGGGTGGGACCAGGTGTTAGCAAACCAGCGCTAAACGTGTTTAGCGCTGGTTCGCTAATCACCGCCCTGCCTCGCTGATAGGCGTTAGCGACCTCAGCGACTGTTTCCAGTCGCTGTTAGGTGGGGAACGCCTACTTTGCATGCCATTAGCGATAAATATCGCTGGCATGCAAAGCGGCACCCAACCCGGTCGCTATCGCCTACAAGCTGTCGCTAACAGCAGTTAGCGACAGCTTGTTGATAAGGCGATAATATTATCGCCGCTTTAGCGGGAAAAAGTCCCGCTAAAGTGGCGATAATCGCCTTGCTAATATGCCCCATTGTGTCCAAAATATCGAGGACCAAAATATGAAGAAGGTAAGAGCATATAGGTCAGTATAGATTTACAATTCTTAACTCCACATCTACATACCTTGAAGATATATATATATATATCATTAAGGTTCAGATATGTGAAGTTATACATAGGTAAAACTTTGCTCATCTATTGAAACTTACCTTCACAACATTTTTGTCCTCAATGTTCTTGACACAATATTTTGACCCACGATATTTTTGTTTCTGATAGTCTGTCTAAACACCATGTAAAGGCTGTCAGATATCAATTTTTTTTCTAGCACACAACAAAATATAAATACGTTTAAATGAACTGTATGCATGTTGCAAAATACAGCAGTAGTTAGGAAGGCACAAATAAAGCACTTTCTTCTGTAATTCTGAAGGGTGACAAAACAAAGATTTTTATAGGATAAAAAAAATCAAGACATTTTAGTTGGTGAGGCACAAATGATAAATATTCGCTGAAGCTCTAATGTCCATAAACATTATCATTTGTGCACCATATAGTTTTAACAGTTAAACTGCATGTCTGTACAAATTAAGGGCGCTATCTTAACTTGCTTTAGTAATATATTTGTGACAGAGTGTTCCAGAATGCCCATCGGCTACATGCCACACCCTTACCACTCTCCTGCTGAATGGGCATTGCTCATTTGCTACGCTTGTTCTTTGTGTGACTCTTGAATTATTGACGATCACTATAACTTCTGTGATGTAACACTCATGGCGGCGGTGGCGGCACCCCCACTCTTCAAATTGTTCCAGCACCACTGGCAGAGTCTGCATTATGAGCTGTGAGTGGAAGGCAAACACAGCAATGGAGGCGAAGACAGTAAAGTTCTCGGCTTGCAGTAAAATACACTGGCGTCCCTTGCGAGCGCCTTGGTTGGCTAACGATTATGCATGAACATTGATCAGCTCATCTTGAACTACTTTCCCTTCCTTGGATCAGTGATTTAAGAATCACATTCTCTGACAAGCTTTGAGGAAGAGGTCTAACTTGTGTCGCTGCTGAGATGATGTATTTGGTGGTTAAATTGACAATGTGGATCACCAGCAAAGTATTTCTTCCACTAAAGTTGAAGGATAGCAACAACTGGAGGCAAACTTTGGCTCACTTTTGCATAATTCCCGTGGATAGCCTGTAGCCAGGGAAGGCTTCCCTTGTCTCGATAATAATGATGTTCAGTTGTATACCAGTTATCTCAATAGGAACAAAGAGCACAAACTCAGTCCAAGAGTAGTACCCTCACTCCTACCACAGCGGGCATGATTAAAGCTCTACTGCACAGCATGCATGCCAATATGTTTCAATTGAATTTCAGGCACTAAGGCATTTATGCAAAAGTCCTGAAATTACTGTGAAGACTGTTGATAACGAGGATGACTTAGTTTTGCAAAGTATTGTGAATTATCATTCAGAAGTAGGCGGTTAAACAACATTTCAAATTGTCCACCAACGCTATGGAATCGCTAACATTAGGATGTTAAAGGTATTACAAAAAAATCTTAACAGAGGGAAAGCTGAACACCTAAGAATATCAAAACCTGCATAGATTGGACCTATGAACATAAAACGTGTACATGTTACATTTGATATACAAGATGCCTCCTCAATACACGTCTGTGGGATCGGACCAAAACTCTACACAATATCTCATTGTACATTTTTTTAATCAAACTTCTAATCTCTGTTTTTAGGGCCTACATGAAAAACCCAGCAGACGAGATGGTTTTGGAGGGTTCTAGTTTTGACGTGCCAGAGGAAGTCTTAATAGAGTGGAAGGTTCCGAATGTGCCGCACAATAGAATTAGATGGCAGAAAGCTCCTACACCCTCTGTTAGTGAGTGCATACACATATCAATTAAAAAGAATGCTTTCATTCAATAAACACAGATTTTGTTTCAAAAAATTAACACAACAGTGGGTGCCATCTTCTTTGCAGATCCGGCAGATTTATAGTCAAACGACTATGATGGCCGATTGGTGGATGATAATAATCCCCTCTCACTACATAGAGTGTGGAGCAGATGTGTTGGTGAAGCATTCTTACTTTCGAACGGCTCACTTCCACCTCTAAAGGATTTCAGCATTGGATTTTACCATTATTTGACAAGAAATCAATTACCTTTTTGGTTCACAAGATCCGGCATGATGAATGCAAGCAATAAGCTAATTTATTCAGCAACCTTAGTGATAAAAACTCTATCGACATCAAAGTACTCTTATGTCATACAGGAAGGAGATGGCCAGGAATAGCAAGACCTTATCAAGTGCATAGTTAATGAGAAATGTTGGCGCCATTGGCAATCAGAACCAAGGTATTCAATGGAAATAATGAGGGTTTGCGAAATTCTCGTGATTTGCTTTTTGCGTAAGTACACAAAACTTCACCAAAATACACAATGTTATGCGTAATTGCTTAAAATGAGCATTAGACTCGTCTTTGCATCCACTTTGGAAACGAGGTTTCATTCAAGAAACTACAAAAATGAAGCACTACAAACAACGTTGTTCCTATGCTTTTGCTTTCAATGTTTACTGTGAATGGCACGTAATTTTGCGATGTTGCATAACAGCGTAATTTCATGTAACAGGAGTAATGTGAAATTATTGAAATTACGCTAAATACAAAGGCATAACGCACACTTTGCCCAGACCTAGTAACTTTTCAATAGTGTTGGGGATAAAATGGAGGAGAATAAAGTTTTAGAGAGTATTCTTCACTATTTTTTTTGCTCATAACCATTGCAGCTCCATATGACATTGGATGTTAGCATGTTCGAGAGTTTCAAATCACATCTGGTGATGTAGACTGCTTCGTTAGTGTTACTAGGGCTCTGATCCCCAGCACTATGAGCTGTACCTGGTTCATCTCTTACGCAAGTCAGCTAGGTCTTTTTTGCTTGCAGTTTATGATTACAGATGGTCATGATATTTTGTGACATCACAAAATAGTCTTCAGCAATTCGTTTTCATTGGTTACCAGATCAGGATATTCAAAGCCTGTTGTCAGAGTCTGTTTGCAAGACACTAATTTCCTGATAACTCTTTGTAGTCTTGGAATGCGATTTTCCCTATTTTCACAGGCAATTTCCACTCACAAGGACTTGGGAGGCTAACAGCAGTAGCAACTTACCCCTGCTTCATATCTGAGCACACGGAGCTGCCATTCTTACCTTTCCAAAGGGACAAGTAAGCAACACATTCACAGCACTAGTCAGTGGACTAGTCAGATTTGGATTTTTCTCTTACTGAATCACAAATGGTCCTGAATGTGCCCTTGTTTGCCTGATTACTGCCATTTTATCAAAGGACCATTGAATTAGGGTTAAACCAGTGCTTAATTTGTAATAAAATATATGAGAGGGCCCTAGTTGGGAGGCCACAGCAGCTTTAATCACCCATTGCCCCTGCCAGCGATGCTAGAGACAATATCTACGCAACTACTAACCATAACTCTCCTACACGTGTAATAATTCAGACTATTCCAGGCCCCCAAAGCTGTAAGAATGGCTTGGGCGACAGGAATTAATCATTTTAATGCATATTGAATGAATAAACATCTGTTGTTCTGCTCTTCTCTAAATTACAAAGACAGCGCCACCATGTGGCAGACTGTCATAAGTGATGAAAGAAAAAGAGTATGCTGTTCTTATGTGGGAATGAGGGGGAAGAAAAAGGGGGGGGAGACGGAAGGATGGTATGTTTTGTTAGAACCAGGTGCTTACAAAGAGAATACGTAATTGTAAAGGGATAACTCCAATAAGGAGCAAGGGCCCTCACACACCCCGAAGGGTGTCATGCTTCATCATAGGGCAGCTCCTCGTTGGGCCGGCGAAGCAATGCCCAACGGGCCCCGCGAGGGGGCTCTTTGCCGGAGGTCTTCTCTGGTTGCCGACGTGAAGCTCAAAAAGTTCTTGTGGGGGCATGTGTGTAGTGAGTAGAGGTGGGATAGGGTGAGTGTGGTTTAAAAATAGCTACAGGATTCTCCAAGGGTAGTTTATTCCTGTACCATGAGTAAAAACACCGACTGGAAAGTCGTAGACTGGAGAGGGGAAATTATACCTACTTCAGTTCATAGGAATGTGTAAGGTGGGCAGGGGGACCTTCATAAGTGTCCGTGCCCACAATTAAGTGCTGGTGCCGAGCACCGGAAACCACTGGCAAAAATTTAACGAAGGGTTAAACTGGAATGTAAATAAATGAAGAATTTTGAACAAATACCACTTCTTTGATTTTCTGCAAACACTTTCAATCTGAGTGACAGAGGCCCTTTCCCTGCATGTAAATACATTTACTGCACATAACTATTCTTTGTGTTCTTAATTCAGACTAGATACCTATGCATGATGTTAGAAATGGGGGTCTCTCGTTGGCAAGGGTTTGCACCTTTGTCCAAGTAGTGACCCTTCTTCCTAGTCAGGGTATGGGGATACACTTCTAAAATAACCCCCGCTCACCCCCTTGGTAGCTTGGCATGAGCAGAAAGGCTTATCTCAGAGGCAGTGTGTAAAGTATGTGTGCACATATACAGTAATACACGGAAAACACTACAAATGGACACCACACCAGCTTAGAAAAATATGTAATCTTTATCTAAACCAAACAAGACCAAAACGACAAAAATCCAACATACAATAATCAAAATATGACTCTTAGAAAGTAAAAACAGTTCTGTCCATAGCAAACTATAGATGCAACACTTTCAACACAAAGTACCTTGGATGCATCAAAATCATAAACAAAAACAGCTGCAGGGAAGGTGATGCGTCAGTTCCTAACGCGCAGGGAAGGTGATGTGTCGGTTCCGTATTCCAGGGGAGGTGATGCGTCGGTTCCTTACTGCCACGCAGGGAAGGTGATGCATCGGTTTCTTATTGGAGCGGAGGTGATTTGTCGGTTTCTTACTGTGCAGGGAGGTAATGTGTTGGTTTCTTATTGCGACCTTGGCACCCCGGAGCGATGCGTGGAGATTTGGGATGCGACAGTTCTCGGTGCAGCGGCGGCACACAGGTGCTGCATCAATCTCTCTAGCCGCGATCCCACGAGCCACACAACAGCCAATGCATCAGTTTCTTCAGCCGCACGGCGCCGATGCGTGGAAACGGGTGCGGGAAGTGCAATGCGTAATGTTTCTTCAATTTTTACAGTTTTTTTCAGCTCCCAGTCACAGGAACAACCTTCAGAAGCCCAGAATTAGAGCAGGCACCTCCTGGAAGGTCAGAACCCCCAGCAAGGGAGTTCAGGGGGGCTGGTGGTGAAGTCTTTGTGTCCCTAAGACTTCAGAACAGGAGGCAAGCTCTACTTCAAGCCCTTGGAGATCTTCTTCAAGCAGGATACACAGCACACAGCAAAGTCTTTGTCCTCTCCTTGGCAGAAACAGCCACTGCAGGCCAACCCCAGACAGCACATAGCAAAGGGGCAGTATTTCTCCTTCAGCTTTTCCAGCTCTTCTCCTTGGCAGAGGTTCCTCGTGAGTCCAGAAGTATTCTAAAGTTCTGGGGTCTGGGCCTCAATATTTATACAGAATTTTACTTTGTTCTCTGGTGGCAAAGAGGCTCTGTGCTCAGTCAAAACCAGTTCTGTCCTCTCTAGTCCAGCTTCCCGGCAGGAGGTGGAGACAGCATTGTGTAAGGCAGACCAGGCCTATTCAGGTGCAAGGAAATCTCCTCCCCCTACTCTAAATGAGTCTATTCAGCCCAGCCCTGACTCATCCAGGAAAGGCAGGACACACCTTAACCCCCCCACCCAGTGGCTGTCTACAGTGAATGCGCATCCCCATCCCCTGTCACTCCAAATCCACAAACCAGCAAAGGCACACAGGATGGCTAAGCAAGAAAATACCCACTTTCTATAGGGGGTATTTTCAAACACACAATATAAAAATCATCTTTACTAAAATATGCATTTTTATATTCTGAGTTCAGGCATACTAAACCCCATCTTTCTATTTTGTGCCATTGGGAAGTAATACTTATAAGATGTTATAAATAAACTCCCATTCTATCCTATGGGACAGATAGCCTTTCAATAGTGAAAAACTAAATACACTTTATTACACTATCAGGACATGTCACACACATCAGTACATGTCCTACCTTTCACATACACTGCACCCTTCCCACAGGGGTACCTTGGGCCTACCTTAGGGGTGACTCACATGTAATAAAAGGGAAGGTTAGGGCCTGGCAAGTGGGTGCACTTACCAGGTTGACATGGCAGTAGAGACTGTGCGCAGACACTGCAGTGGCAAAACGAAATCCAGCACCCAGCAGAAATACAGGAGGTAGAGGCAAAAAGACAGGGGAAAACCACGTCATGGATGCCAGGTCTAACAATGAAGCTATCTATAACTGACCACATTAAATCTAGTATAGTTCCAACTCTTGCTTAGAGGAGAATAAGTGATAAATCTAAGCAAGTAGTCCATCTCCATTTTGAATGATTGTTTGAGAAAATATACCTCGTACACTTGGTGTTGAATAAGAAGTGTGTACAATGATTTAAATGTACAATGTTACTTGTATGAATGGTGATCAATATCTTTTATTCTCTAAGCACTGCTTTTTCACAACTTGGAAGATGAAAGACTCATAATTTTACAAGCTCTATGTAATGATAGAGAATGTATCTGGGTAGGGTTTACATTATCACCTGTTACAATATTTCAATGTTATTATATTTCCCTATGTGTATATTAACATAGTGTTTATGATGTATTTACATTACATTCAATCTGTTATTTTTCTACCCCTTCACTATGGCACACTATCTGGAATAAGCCCCCTGACAAAAATATATCTGGTACGTGGCCAGCCCAACTTTCTTGTGGCACCATTCTAATGCATGGTGCACAGAGCAAAAATGTGATATGACAATTGAAAATTCTAAGTAGATAATACTTGCAGTTGCAAACTACTAGTAGCTTTCCAATCTCTCACATCCCAACAAAGTTCTTCACAGAGAGCTGACACGACAGAAGGATAAGCAATTGGAACAACGCTACATATGTCACAGTGTAACAATTTGATTTCTAGCACAAGAGAGGAACTGAAATTGTAGGCCTCCTCGCCATCCTTGATGAAGGCCATCATTCTACCATGGTTGTACTTAACTTCTCCCTAAGCTATGGAACCTTTTCTCACAACAACCTACTGAGAACTTTAGAAGAATGACAAGAAGTGTCCACAACACCCTCAGCCTATACCCATTTCACTCTTATTAGACAGGAGTTGAAATTCAGTGCTGAGTCATTGGATTTATCAAAACAAGTTTCAGAATGATTTCCACAGGGATCTTCCCCTTTCTCTGCTGCTATTCAGCACCTACTGGCAGGAGTATTACAGCAGTACTGAGTACACCTTCAAATGTACGATGATGATAAACAAACCCACACTTTACTCAAGTAAACATGTGGAAACAAGGTCAGTATCATCAAATGCCCGAATCACATGTTCAACAACTGCTGTATCAATGTAAATCGGGAATCTCCAAAGACACTCCCACTAGACTGACCAATCACATTATAGAAAAGCAAACCTTTGAATCTTGTTCAACACCAACTATTTGCTTTCACTACTAGTGAAACCCATAGTCAACTGAGTCAATATTCACCTGCCTGTGCATTGGAAAATTATCCCACCCAGTCAGTCATAACAAAATGACCGAAATAATTACTTGGTGAATTGTTGATGGTGTTTTGGGACTATTATAATGTATACTTCTCATGGTTTCATCGTGAAATCTACAGAAATCTACAGAATAAAGCTGCCAAATTATGCGTGAACCTATAGAAATGGCACCATGAGAAACAAACCCTAAAATCGCTCTGGTCATAATCATGACTTTACTCTCTAAGCATGAAGCCTACTATCGCCAAGGGCCAGAGTAGATGCAGAAACTAGCCTCTCACTATAAACAAGACAACAGCCTTATACTGGACACCTCTCACTTCATCTAGCAGTGGGTCAGTTGTTTTGCTGTCCATAGACATATATTTAAAAAGTGATTTGGTGTGGGAGAGAAAATAAGTTGTTTATTTGTCTTTCTATATGTACATTGTATGTGTTGTGATGATTTGTTAATGTATTTAATGTTTGTTTGCTTGATAAATAACTTCTGATATTGATTGGAATTGGTGTTTGCTCATGATTTTAGAATTATACAAATATATGTTTGTTGGGATAGTGATATCTAGCAATAGAATAATTCATGTTCTTTCTATTAGAGTGATCCTTCAATTTGTTCCCACACATTATCGTGTTTATATATGTTTTACCTTTTGTCCAGGTGTGGTCGGATCAGTAGGGCAAACCCCTAGATTTTGGAGTGTTTATGTAAAAAAGAAGCACTAAAATGTAACTTGCTCAGCAAACCAATGAAATTATTGGTTCCAATCTCCCTACTGGCAAATGATTTTCACTGGACAGAAACGAAAATTAATACAATGGACTCTTCTACACTTCGAACATAGCAATAGAAGTTTCACTCAGAACCTTGTAATATTTCAATACACATTCCTTCGACTGAGGAAGCTAGAAAAAAATATTACTTTGCACACACAGTGATAGACAGTGGCTGCAGCTGAATTTGGATTTTGTTTAAAAGCAAATCTGTTGTCTATACTAGATAGCACCTATCATCTGTTTTCACTATTTGACTGATTTACAATTAAACTTAGTGTTACATTTTGTCTCATGCGAATTTTTCATTTTTCTCTGGAAAATGTTTGACCTTAATGGAAAAGCTTCATTTTTTGATAAAGGGTGCAGGTATCCTCACATTTTTTCTAATGATCCCTCAGGGTTACCTATATATTTGGAAAGGAGATGGCAGCTCTTCCTTTATTAAACATATCTAGTATACATTTTCTGAATATCTTTTAATATCCAATTGAAGTAGTTCTTCAGAGCGGGTTTACATGGTGCTGTGTTTGAGGGATGTTGTAAGGTAAACAAGCTAACTGAGTTGAAAATATCCCACACCTTCATTGGTTGATACATTATTGAATGCCCTGTCTTTATTAATATCTTGGGTTTTGTGTTTGAATTTTGTTGTTTATTAAACTAGCCTCTCCCATCACTTTTGGCCTACTAGTAAAAGTAAACAAGGGCTTCTGGAAGAAGCCATTGTTTATTCTTTGTGCTTACGATAAAATGTGGTTTGACATTAGTTCGAATTTGACAACCATGTGTGCCTTTACCCATCTTCCCTGAGATTGATCATTGAGAAAAATCACCTACTGGGTCTTATTCAATACTGTTTCATTAGTTTTGTTGGGTAAAGCAGAGGCCAGTAGAATTTGCAAAACAGCGTTTACTAGCCGCAGGTGTGTCTCTGATGTTCATCTAGCAGACGCACCTGACCAGTTTGAATAATAAATCAACATTCTTCATTTTCATGTGTTCTTGAACCGATTTTGAAATACCCACTCACTCCCATTCTAGGTATAGTATTTTTAATGTTAGATACATTTAGAGTACAGCTAATTCACTAGGGTGGGTGGTACATTTTACAAACGACATAATAATATTGTGATGTAGGTATGATAGTCTACTAAACAAATATTTTTTTTATTGTATTCGTAAAACTACATGAGACATGCAAATATCTCTTTGAAACAGACTTGGGGCCAAATGAGTTTCTCTTTACCGGCAATAATACACTTAGATCTGGTGTCACAGAAGTAGAGACTCATATTTATGAAAGGCAAAAGTCTCCCCTCCAATACAATAGTTTTAGAGCCTGCAGGTGTTGAGTGAATTTTGGGTATTGCAGGTAAGAATAGTGCCAGGCAGCAGATCAAAATCATTCACTTGCACCTGCAGTTCCAGCCCAACCCTCCATTCTAAAAAAACCAGAAATAATATTCCTGCTGCTTCTTTAACCCCTGTCTCATGAGCCACATCAGTATGGTGATGGGGGCATGCTCTCTATGCCCCAGAGAGGTGCAAAAACCATGGGAGAGCATTGAACATGTGTTAGACTTGGCATTCTTGGTGTGGTTTTCGCTGACTTTTTGCCTCTACCTCCTGCATTTTTGACTGTGTGCTGGATTTCGTTTGTGCCGGCTTAAATGCTTTGGGCACTTTGCCACTACTGATCAGTGTCAAAGTGCAAATGCTCCCTGTGTGAATTGTGATTATGATTGGTTATCCATGATTGGCATAATTGAGTTACTGGTAAGTCCTTAGTAAAATGCACAGTGTGTGCCCGAGGCCTGTAAATCAAATGCCACCCACACCAGTAGCCTTTGAAATGTGTTTCAGATCTGCCACTCAAGTGTCTGCACGCAGTTTTGACTGCCATGTCAACCTGGCAAATGCACCCACTTGGCAGGCCCTAACCTTTCCTTTTCCTACATGTAAGTCACCCATGAGTAGGCCCAAGGTACCCCCATGGGCAGGGTGCAGTGTATGTTAAAGGTAGGACATGTACTGGTATGTTTTACATGTCCTGATAGTGACATACTGTGTATTTTGTTTTTCACTATTGCGAGGACTAGCTCTCCTATAGGCTATTAATGGAGCTGCCTTGTAACATTTTACAAGTGTAACTTTCAATTTGGAACAGCTAGAAATTTGAAGTTAAGGCTCTCTGAACTCAGAATTTAATAACACACCTTTTAGTAAAGATGGTTTTTAAATTGTGTGTTTGAAAATGCCACCTTTAGAAAGTGAGCATTTTCTTGTTTAACCATCCTGTGTGCTTCTACCTGTTTGTGTATTCGCCGTCTGTTTTTGGAGTGACAGGAGCGGGAAACATCCTTTACACTACATGCTTTACTCCGCATGCCATTACCCCACATTTTTTACTCTTCAAAAACTTTTACAACGCAGGGCTTTACACCGCAAAACTGTTACAACGCATTCCCCAAAGTGACGCACCTGTGGAGTAAGAATAGTAATTGTGTTGGAATGGGGAATGCGTTGTAACGGATTGCGTAGTAAAGACCTGCGTTGTAAAAGTTTTTGCAGAGTAAAAAATGTGGGGTAATGGCATGCGGAGTAAAAAATGCAAGGTAAAGTGTCCTATTCGACAGGAGCTGGAGATGTGCATTCACTCTTGACAGTCACAAGGGGGGTTGTGGTGTGTCCCTCCTTTCCTGGGTGACTCAGAGTCAGGCTGAATAGACCTTTCTGCATTTAGAGTGGTAGGAGGAGATTTCACCAGCACCTGAATAGGCTGTGTCTGCTCAGCACAATGCTGTCTCCACCTCCTGTAGAGAAGCTGGACCAGGGAGGACAGAACAGGTTCTTACTGAGCTCAGAGACTCTTGAAATAAAGACTACAAAGAGAAAATGGGGTACAAGTAGTCGGCCTTAAACCCCAGAACTTTAGATTACTTCTGGACTAAGAGGACCCTACCAAGAAGAAGAGCTGAAGAGGTGTCAGGAGGAGTACTGCCCCTTTGCTGTGTGTTGCTTTGCTGGGTTGGCCTGCAGTTGCTGCTTCTGTCTTTGGGCAGTGGAAAGGACTGGACTTTTGCCTTGCTGTGGTATCTTGCTTAAGAAGATTCTCCAAGGGCTTGAAGTAGAGCTTGCCTCCTGTTCTGAAATTTCAGGGACACAAAGACTTCACATGCAACTTTCTAAACAGCACCTGGACTCCTCTGCTGGACTCCTGATTGCCAAAGGGTGCCAATTCCAGTTCCTGGACCTTTGGACTAGTGCGGTTGGTGCTGCAACCCAAGAAAAACAACACCGAAGCCTTCAGCAACGCCACCAGTGATACCGTGGCCTGCACCAAGGCCGAGGGTACCACTCATGAAGTGCACGATGCACCACCCTGCCTGTACCGCAGCTCCAATGCCTGCCAATGCCTGAAAATTATCAATCTCCCGAACGCCAGCACTTGCATCTCATCATCGTGGAGCCAATAACCAATGTGGGTGACTTCCTGAACTCATCGACACCGCATTGCTGAACGGAACCGACTCGATGCCTTGTGGACTTGTTGCCTCACCTCCCCTGTCGCAGTAAGGAGCCGCCCTCGCCTTGGCCCATTGATGTCTCACCTCCGTGTCACTGTGCACCATCCGTTGACTTTATTTTCCAAGTTACTGTTACTTGGGGGTCCGTGTGACTCTGTGACTGGCCCATGCACCTCGCGATCGGCGCCGTACTTGGGATTTGTGCCTGTCACAACTTCGCAATAGCCCCAGTTGGACCTATATGTTGCTACAAGTGTTATTTTTGCAATCATCTTTCTAAAAGTGATATCTTGATATATGTATGCCAGATTTTTGTCGTTTTGGTCTTGTTCGGAGTAGATAAAGATACTTTATTTTCCTAAACTGGTGTGGTGTCCATTTGTAGTGTTTTCACTGTGTTACTGTGTGTGTTATGTACAAATGTTTTACATATTGCCTCTGAAATACGCCTGTCTGCTCGTGCCAAGCTACCAAGGGGGTGAGCATTTGTTATTTTAGAAGTATAAGCCCCCTTACCCTGACTAGAAGGAAGGGTCCCTACTTGGACAGGGTACAAACCTGCAAACCCCCATTTCTAACACCATGTACCAGATTTAAAGGGCCTGTACCCATCAACTCACAGAATTACATTTATCCCCTAAGGTGCATTCACACCCACAACTTTGCATTCCATTCCTTATGCACTTCATGCACAGTGGAGTACAGAGTTGCAATACAGGCAGGCTATCTCTTTGTGCGTTGGCTGCACTGCGCCTTCACCTGCAGTAGACCTGCACTCATGGTCGGACTGGCCTATGCAACATATTGGAAAAGCAGTAGATATATTTATTTTCAGCGTTTTATAAATCACTGGCTTGAAATGATTGCCACTTTGTAAGGCTGACGACAGCGAAAAGGTAAGCAGTTTTTAGCCAACTGATCATCCTTTTTGTTAGATGACACATAGACCAAGACTGGAGTCTATCTGGTGAAGAATGCCAAAACGTCACATCGGGGCATTGGTTGGATCAAACGGTAGACAGAGGGATCCTGTGCGTTCTTAGTGGATGATTCATAGTAACAGTGTTTCCCTGGATGGTTGTGATGGCTTCTTTATAAATGCTTGTTTTCAGTTTCTTTTTGATAGCTTTGATAGTTAATTTGGCTTTTCAGATTTGAGCCCAAGGTGCTCCACAGCTAAGATTCTATGACAGGGATTGACTTTCCACCATGGGACTTCTTGTTGGATCTGATCTGCAACAGCAGATATACATTGCTGGATGTCAAGATCCTCTGCAGTGTACAGTTCATGAATAACAACTGGAGATATTTAGGGCTGGGTCCCACGTAAGCTTTGAAGACAATGCAGAGGTTTTTAAACTTTAATTTCTGAGCCACCAGTAGCTTGTTCTGTAAGAACTGGTGTGATGTGTGAAGATTTCGTTAGGTTGAGCCTTAGTCTGCCCATTTGATTTTGCTGAAGCTGGAATTTCCTTATCTCTTGCTTTGGTGCTCCAGAACAGACCACTTTAGAGTAGGCCAAACTCAACAGCATCAAGACTCCGCTGATTCAATCTGGTGTTGGGTTGTCAAGGTTGGATGCATTCAGATGATTGTCCACTACCTCCCTGTAGCAGGACACACATGAGACTCTTTAGCCGGACTGCAATCTTGGGTGAAAAGGAGAATAGTGGTAGTAAAGGCAAAAAACACATGATCTTTTTCACTCATGGACAATGTATGCCCTTCCTTGTTGATCTTGGAGGATGCAAGAGCCTATGTCTTTTAACAATAAGGCAGGCATGAGAGACATAACTAATGATGAACAAGGTAAACCACTCACCACCATTAGACATAGGCGGGCCACTCCTACATCCTCTAGTACAGAAGGAATAGGTGGGAATTCCAGCAAACTCCAGAACGATTTATTTTATTTTATCAGAACAGTTCCCATACATTTTGACAAAGAATAACCGTTCCTTCATGGTTAATGATGAAATAGAGTTCCCTCAGATCAAAAGCAATGGAGGGGATCTATACCGCTCTGAAGATCAGTTTAACTGGCATTTGTTTTTCATTTCAGGTATATGTATTTTATATGCAGTTACCTCTAGGTGAAGGTCCAACAACATAATTACAGAATATTTTGTTATTTTTAGTTATGCATTTGGCCCTCCCCCATTCATCTCAGGACCACAGTCCCCATACTCTTTTATGCACTTTTACCGCTGTGCAGAACAGACGTATATCTGACAAAGTCTTGCAGCTTCCGAGTAACCTCTACCAATGATCTGCTAATGAATGGAGTGCTGGAAATTAGAAGTTCATTGGTTGCAGTACATTTGCCAATGCTTTCTTTTCCAATAACAGTGACATTATAGTATGTTTTAGATTGTCTGGACCCAGACCCTGCTAAGGAGAAGCATTAATAATATTTATGATAATCAGGGCAAATGTTTAAAAGTGATATTTTTCTGTGTTGGGTTTACTTGAATGCTCAGGGCTTTAAGTTTACAGGATATTTTGCTTACTTGTTTG
The DNA here is from genome assembly GCA_963921515.1 of Calotriton arnoldi. Classification (NCBI taxonomy): domain Eukaryota; kingdom Metazoa; phylum Chordata; class Amphibia; order Caudata; family Salamandridae; genus Calotriton; species Calotriton arnoldi. The sequence goes on along the minus strand of CAWUFW010000873.1, from coordinate 3,322,985 downwards.
ACATCTATTATTGCTAAGCAAGCAAATATAAATACTATTTTGGATGCATCAATTAAGGTGCTCCAGGGTGACCCCACTTTATCTGATATTTCCTCCTCCATCTTCAGAATCTTATTTACCAGGTTTTCACAGTTTTGCTAAGAAACAACAAGAGTCAGGGAGGCGGGGAAGGATCTTTGTCATCTCCAGGTTCAACAACCTCTTGAAATATTGCAAATAATTCTCTGGTTAGTACTTTATTGAGCCTGGCTACAAAATAATATTTAATTACTTTCTGAATTGCTCTGTGGTATTATCTCATATTAGATTTGCATACAATATCTGTCATTTGAATTTTTCTACAGTGTCTATCCAGCTTTTTGCTTTTCATATTTTTCTGTCTTCAGCTGATTTAGCTTTTTTTAAGTGGCCAGAAAACCAGTACATGAAGAGTTCTGGATATATTTTGGTTTCTGGAAATCAAGCATAACCTCTGGATTATTGTCAGAAAAGACGGGAGGTTCTTTAACAGAGACAAAGACTGTGTGTAACCTGATTGCGCTAACATTTCTACAGAAGTTTTGGAACTCATGGAGGTAAGGTTTTTGTAAGGTTTATGGTGTTTCTTCTTATGTGGTTACTATATGATATAGTGCTGTAGGTGATGAGAGAATTATCTGACTGGGGATAGGGTTTAAAAGTTCAGCATGCAACAAGTGACAAGCCACTGGGCAGCTAGCTCACAGTGATGGCAGCCCCACCAAATTGATGGTGGGTTGACAATCGCTGGTTTGCCCTGCCAGGAACGCCATTGGAAATTTAGGTGGGCATGGGTGTGGAAATCAATGAATGGCTACAAAAGCACCTGCGGCCAGACCCTGTAGCCAACCCACCCAGAGGCAGCCAACCCTTTGCTGTGTGTGGCCTTTTGTTGTGGATGGCATGGGGGTGGCTGCAGAGCCTGACTTGCAGCCAGTTCCAACTCCCCATATGCCGCCACACAGAGGCATCCAACCCCATGCTCATGGCCTTTTGACGTGCGCAGCAGAGAGTTGGCCACACGGCTTGGCCTGACATTAGGCCCTATGCTTAAACACCCAGCAGGCTGCCAACCCCACACCATGCACAGACTTTGGCGTGCGCAGTTTAGGGTTGGCCTTCGGGCCACGAGGCCTCCATCCCCCGGGACACCCACCTATAATTAAGAGAGACCTCAGGGGATGAGGTCCTTGTGACCACAATATTCTTGGGAGGAGGGCTACATGGCCCCTCCCCATTTCAATGTCATGTGGCCTCTGAGTAAGGGGTCCTGGGGCCCAAAGTGTCTTGGGGAGGTGATCTGCGCTAATGGGTCAGACGCAGGGCCTGACCACAGGATGAGCCCTTAACCTCAACCCCATGCTGCCCACGGTCAAAAACCGTGCACAGCATGGGAATGATTGCCTGAGGTGGGTTGACCACATGGCCTGGCCACTGGCCAGGCTCTGTGACCAACCCCCTGCTGCACTCGTCCAAAAGCTGTGCGCAGTGTGGGTTTGACTGCCTGCGGGGGTTGGGCCCAGGGCCTGGCTGCCTATGGGGGGGGGTGTCCTGTTGCCAACCCCCCACTGTACATAGCCGAAGGCCATGTACAGAGAGGGGTTGGATGAAAGGCCTGGTGCAAGACAATTCCAATGGCCAACCCCAAGCTCCTCACAACCAAAGGTCGTGCGTATTGTGGGCTTGGCTGCTTCCGGGGGGGGGCTTGGCCACAGGGCCTGGCCTATGCCATGCACGGAAAGGGGTTGGCTTTACATATGGTAACAAGATATTGCTTTCCATTTTTTTTAAAAACCTAGAAATTCACTGTACAAAACAAAGGTTAAAGTAGTGTTATAGTTGGGTGACAATTTCAGTGACAACATAGCATTTTAAACATACAAAACCACTGACATTTCTCAATTATATTTCTCTTTGGTAACTTTAACTCGTACCCTCGCCATGCACTGCCAATCATCCCACCTAGTGCATCACTCATGACAACTTGTATGACACCATTGAAAATATCACTGCAGCATTTGTAATGAACTTATTGATGAGGAAACTGTACATGGCCAGGCGCGAGTTATAATTACCTTAAGGTACGAGTTAGAGTAACCAGAGATAACTACACCTGGTGAATTTCAGTGGTTTTGTACTTTTAAAATGTTACGTTGTCACTGAAATTGTCACCTATAACTTTAATTTAACCTTTGATTTTTTCAGTGGATAGATAGATAGATAGATAGTTAGATAGTTAGATAGTTAGACAGATAGATATGTAGATAGATAGATAAATTAGTTAAGCAGTTATGTGTCCGTTGAAGGTTCAGAAGTTAAGGCTTTCATTCTGATGTGGAAGGAGACGATATTTAGATTGCAGAAAAGAATATTTGTCTCTTATGTGTATCTCCAGACCAGGCCTCAACGGGGGCATTTAGACATTTATCTCATTTGAAAAGGAAGGATCATTTCTTGTTTTAAAGTGTATTATGCATTTTGTTTATGTAGCACAACACGCTTCCATTTATGCAGGCAGTATAGAGTAGTGAATGTTTCTCATTCGGTAAACATTCTGAGAACGCCTCTGTAATTAATACGCTTGGAATAGTATCTTCCCCAATTACTTGTTAGGAGCACTTTAGTTACTTCCACCTGAAAGTTCATAATTTGTTAATTTAATCCTTGCCTCTTTTTCTAAATTGCTTTCACCCTCTCCAGAGTGTGGCCGGAAACGTCACCCTCCGTTGTACTTCACTTGGGGCAATGGCGTCATCTCACTGATGAACACGAGGGAAGAGCTGCCTGCAGTGTGCCTGCCTCCTGTTAATTAGACAGCACAGGCACTGCCCGCGCGCCTCCAGACATCCTCAGAATGGGCCCAGGAAGCTCCGCTCCTGCTGTTTCTAATACTCTGCTCACTTCTGTCAAGTAAGCGAGGAGGCCTTGTTGTGATTTTTAGTCCTATTCATTTGAATAGAAAAAACAACGCATTTTTGAAACACTAAGACACATATTTGGTTAAAATATGCAGACGAGGCAATTATTCACAGAGACTAGAAGGCACGTGGGCATCTGTGACCTACTTTTATAACATGAAATGTTAGGAAGGGAGGCTGGCAGTACCCAATCAGAAGGCAGGGTAGGGTTAATGGCCGTGAATGTTGTCATAATCCTACCAGTGACTATTCCAAAACCTATTTCAAAGTACCCTAATGAGATTCTAATTTGCACTGATTTAACCTCTGATGCAATGCTCGATAGAAACCATTCAGAAACACAGTACGCAGCATCAACACATAATGAGAATTTCTGATTCAATTATGACCTGGATTCCCAGGTAACTGCTTTCCTCCCACGTTCAGCAGCTTGCCGCATGGCGAGGGCCTGTATTTATTAACCTAGGTGACCTCCCCCTCATAAATTCATGCCCGTGGAGGATTCTGCCTTTTTTGTTTGTATATTGGCTTTTGGCAAAACACAAATACAACAGTGCTGCAAAGCACCCTACATTCCAGTCACAGATACAATATGAACGTGGTATGCAAGAATTCCACAACATGTGAATGCAATGGGAAGGTGGAGGGGTGGTCGCGTTCTTAATCCTGTCAGCGGTAAATCTGAGGTAGTTCACAAGGGCAGCCCAAATTTCCTTCGGGCGAGAGCAAACAGACATCAATTCCCAGTACTCCCTGCATTACACTTAGCCAGTAGCAACATCATGGCTGTCAGCCTGCAGACCTCTGGGGGAACCTCCTTGACATATCCCAGCAGCGCCACTAGGGGGAGATCGCTCAGGAGAGTGACCCGTGATATGAGTTATAACCTGAAATACCTCATCCCAGAAATCCCATATCCTGGTGCAGTCCCACGCCAAGCGCAGGAATTTAGTGCACGGCGCCGCACAGCGCACACATCGTGCATCGTCTCAGAGGCCCACGCACAGCAGCTGTGTAGGCATGGGATAAATTCTATGTAAGAAATTAAAATGGATCAGGCGCAGCCTATAGTTCAGGCATAGAGCCCTGGACTGGGAGCATCAGTAAGTCCATTGCTCCTCATTGATGGCCACACCAATGTCATCCGACTACGTCTGGTGGACTGATTTCTCGCAGATTGGCGCTGATCTCTGTATGCTAGCATAGATGCAAGTGACTAGCTTTCAGTGAGAGGGGTGGGTAGCAGTTCTTCCAGCACTAAGAGCATGGGGGCTGCTGCTGCAAATGTGTCATGGAGCCCTCTTAATGTCTCTCAGAGCGGATAGTGTCATGGAGTCGAGGAAAGAGGGCACAGTGTGTGGAAACACCTGCTGATAAGTGGCAGAGGTACACTCTGGGTACGCCTCTCGGAGAGAGGAACTCTGCATTCACTGCAAGCATGCATGTGTCCCGGCATCAGCAGTCATCTGGAGTAATGGGTGTTCCAGGAGAGGAACAGACGGAGCAAATAGATGGTTGAGGCAAGCTCTTTTCTGCAGCTCATTCCATGCCCATTTCGTGCATCCACTGTATCCACCTGGTGCCACAACCACAGAACAGGCCCATATAAGGCTGTTTGAAGTAGGCATGGGCCACATGGTCAGCCTCAGGCGTAGTATACGGCTGGAAATGTATAGGGTGTAGCCAGTAATAGGCAAAGTGAGCCTGGGTGCTAAGGAAATACAATTCCATATCCAGTGCCTCTAGTCCCCCCTGCTCGAAGGAGAGCATAAATATTTTCCACACCACCCAGGGTTGGTTGCCAGCCCATGCCAGTGCGATCAAAAGGGAGCAGAGTCTCCACCGAAAGCAGGCCAGTGGGGGGGGGGGGGTGGCAAGTTGATGAAGAGGTATACAAATTTGGAGAGTATAACTATTTTTGCTATGGCCAGTCTCCCGGTTAGAGACAGTGGCAGTTTCGAACAGGCAAGCTCCCTGTCCTCAAGCAACATCACCAGTTTGCCATAATTATCCGGCCACAGTTCCTCAAAGCCCCGGCTGAGCCATATTCCCAGATAATGAATAGGGTCAATGGCCCATGTCAGGGGGAAAATCAGAAGTGAAGGTTTCTGTAGCCTTCGTGAGTGGGAGCAGGATAGATTTCGCCCAGTTAATCGAAATGTCCACCATGTCGTCAAAGCAAATGAATTCCCGAAGGAGAAGGTCCAGTTTGTCCGACGAATTTCTGACATATAGTGAAACATCATCCGCATACATAGAGACAAGTATCTGTCTGGGACGGAATGCAAGTCCACTAAGCAAATAATTCTGCCTCAGTCAGGCTGCGAGCGTCTCCATCGCAATGACGAATAATATAGGCGATAGCGGGCAGCCTTGCCGTGTGCCATAAGCTATCGCAAAGAGGGCCGAAATCGTGCTGTTAATCCGCAGGTGGGGGACAGGCAGGGTGTAAAGCAGATGAAGCAGGTGAATACATTTCTTACCAAACCCAAGGCGTTCTAGAAGATGAAGAAGGTAGGGCCATTTGAGGGAATCAAAAGCCTTAGTGACATCCAGAAATGCAGCTGCAGCACATACATGTGGGTGGGCAAAGAACGTGCGCAGATTACGGGCTGTCGACCTGCCCAGCACAAAGTCAGACTAGTCCAGAGGGACCACGTGCAGCAAGAGGGAAAGTATCTGCGACGTGATCAGCTTAGCCAGAAGTTTATTATTAATGTTGATCATTAGAGGGGCCTCTGGAATCGCATTGCCTAGGGTCCTTGTCCGGTTTCAGAATGGTTTCGATTAGCTCCTCTCACAGGGAGGGCGGGAGCACATCGTTCTGCACTAACTCCTCATACATATCAAGGAAGTGTGGAGCAAGCAAGGGCACAAATTCCTTGTAAAAGGAGGCGGAGAGGCCATCGAGGCCAGGGGCTTTGTCACCCCACAATTCTCAATTACTTGAACAATTTCTTTTACAGTGAAGGGTTAATTGAGGAAGAAGCGATGTCCCTCCTCCAGCCACAGGACCTGTACAGAGTCCAGCTAGGGAGTTAACTCTGGGGGTGTAGAGGAGTAGTTGGAGGAGTACAGGTTAGCATGATATTGTACCATTGTGCACTGTATATCATCATGGCCTACCTGTATATTTTGGTGGTTGTCCGGTAGCACAACCACATAGTTGCTTGCCCATGGTTTGTGCAACAGCCCAGCCATAATTTTGCCGGCTCTGTCACCCTCCCCCATATCTCTAGGCGCATGCCGCCCTTGCCAGATAATGCATCTTATGGAGTGCTGCCTCTTCAATTTCCATGAGTTTGCTATGAATGGAAGCGAGCGGATCGCCCTCACTAGTCTCAAAGTGGTGGATTTCTAAAGCATGAATTTCTGCCTCTAGGCAGGAAAGGTCAGCCCAATGTGTCTTGAGCACCCCTTCCTGTTTGACGATACAGACTTTGTGGATGACTACCTTGAAAGCCTCCCACAGAGTGGATGGGGAGTATACAGGCAAGGAGTTGCACTCAAAGTAGTCTATAATGGTATTTAGACAAAATATCGAGTTGGAAATGTCAACCTACTCCAATATCGAGTTGTAAATATCGCGACACACAGAAATATCGACAGCAAGAATATCGTGGTCAAGAATATCGACTTTCAGGTTAGAAATATCGTTTTTAAAAATATAGAAGTCATTAATATAATTTGCAACAATATAGTTGTTTAAAATATCGATTTTTTAATTAGTGTTATATATTTTAGTATATATTTTAAATGTATGTGATGGATTTTTTTGTATAAGTATTGTTTCTGTTTTTTATACATGTGTTACATTTTTAGTAGCTAACAATTTGATTTAATTAAATTTTGTGTTTTTTAGTCCCTTAGCGGGTTGTGGGTTTATAGGGAATAGGGTGGGAAGTAATTTAATTATAATAAATTAATGATTATTTTTTATTTATTAATATTTATTTAATTGAGATTTTATAGTGTTAATTGTGTTTTTATTTTATTTTTGTAAATTTTATGTGTGGGTTGTGGGGTTTATAGGGGTATAAGGTGGGAAGTAATTTATTTTTAATTAATTATTAATTGGTTGTTAATTAATATTAATTAATTAATTGGTAATTGATTTATGGTAATTGTGTAATTTTCTTTTAGGTGCGGGTTGTGGGGTTTATAGGGGTAAAGGGTGGGAAGTAATTTATGTTTAATTAATTAAGAATTAGCTGATAAATAATATTAAATAATTAATTGATAATTAATTAGGGTAGTTGTTAAAAAACTATTTGTGTGTGGGTTTTGGTTTTATAGGGGTAAAGGGTGGGGAGTAAATTAATTTTACTTACTTTATAATTAGTTGTTAAATACTATTCGTTTTTTAATTGAAAATAAATTTTAATTCTTTCATTAATTTTTTACAGTTTAATTTTAGGTGTGGGTTGTGGGGATTATAGGGGCAAAGGGTGGGAAGTTAAATACTTTTTATGTGTTTTAATTTGTTTTTTAATTAATAATGTTTCTTTAGTTGATAATTAATCATGTTAATTTTGGAAGTACATTTTTTTTATTTAGATGTGTGTTGTGATTTGTGTGGTGTTATAGGGTAGGAAGTAAATAAACTAAATGGATGTAATAATTAATGTTTTTGTTTATAAATAATATCTAACTAAAAATACTTATTTGAAATATTTTTTTTGATTTTATTTAATATAATATTTTAGGTATTTGTGATATGTATTTAACATTATAATATATATATATATTTAATTTTTAATATTAAATATATTTGTATTTTAATTTTTAACATATTCATATTTTTTGTAATTTATTTTGTTTTTAAATATTTGGTTGTTAATATTTTGTTTGTTTTTAATTTTGAACTGACTGGAGTGGGAATAGTAAATTTTATTCCTCCGCTATCCAACATTTTCCCTACTGTTGCACTCACTGAAGTGGGAATAGTAAATTTTAACCCTCCGCTATCCAACACTTTCTCTGCTGTTGCACTCACTGGAGTGGGAATAGTAATTTTTATCCCTCTGCTATCGAACACTTTCCCTACTGTTGCACTGACTGGAGTGGGAAATGTAAGTTTAAAGATTTTTAAAATGTTTTAATTTATAATGGAATGTTTTTTAATAGATTTTATGTTATTGGTATGTGTATATATATATGTATTTGTTAAATCTTTATATAATTTTAAAATTATACAATAAAAAAAACTTTATTAATTGTTTTAAAGTAAATATATATATATATATATATTAATTATTAAACGCAAACGCACTCCTTCTGGACTGCATGGGACCCGTGGAGAGTGGCGCGCACGCCGGCGGAGCACACCGGCTGTTTCAATCCCTACGTAAATCCCACTATTACGCGCGCTCTCAGAAAAGGAGGACTCTGTGATCGTAATGTCCACTGCTGTGTTATTATATATGTGTTTTTAACCTTTTAAAATTATGTTTATTTGTTATATTTGTTAAAATGTATATTAAATCTAACTTAAAAAAAATATATTTAATATTTATTATTTTATTTTATATATATATATAAAAACGATATTTTGTACAACTATATTTATGACATCGATATTTGTTTTCCGATATTTTTGTACTTACCACTCTAAGTATAGGATGTCGATATTTTTACATCGATATTTGTAACTCGATATTGTGGTATGGGGATACACTAGGTGTCGATATTGTGGCAGTGAACCGTCTATAATGGCTTCCTGAATCTCGCACTGGAATACCTGGTCTCGTAGAATGCTGGAGGGAGCAGCAAAGAGAACGCTCACGAGGCAGTGCCAGGCAGGTGGAGCTCCAGAAGAACTGGTGCATGATCGGAAAGCATTCGTGGGAGATGCTAAACATCAGTGGTCCATGAGGCAACGTCTCTGGTGGCCAGCCAGAAGTCAAGACCAAGATTTGTGGGTGTATGTTACATAGGTGCCCTCAGTGCAGTGTGATGGTGGGTACACCAGAAGTTCGTAAGGCTGTTGTCAGTGATAATAAAGTGTAGCTGCGCAACAGCTTGTGGCTGGGATGCTAGATCTGTCAGCTCAGGCGTCAGGCACTACATTGAAGTCACATCCCCACAGCACAGCCCCCAGACCCATTGTCCCCACCAGTCTCCACACCTCGGAGAAAAAAGGGGGTCATCACCAGTATTAGGGCCATATGCAGATACCAGTATTATCGGGACCCCCGTAGAATTCCTGCCAAGATAACGTAATGCCCCTGTGGATCGCAAAGCAAAGAGCACGTTAGCCAGTGCAGTCCTCTACAGAGCACCACCTTGACAGCGCATAGCTTGAATAACAGGTAACGTTCAACATAAACAGTGCAACAAGCCATATCCCACACCCACTGTGGCTCCCCCAACAAGCCGACCAGGACCATCCCTCCCCCCAAAAAGTCCCAAAGGGAAAGCAAGAATAACGGAAGGGGACTCATGCCTAGGGGATATGAAATGTTGCCTGACTCTCCCCCAGCACGAAGAGCGCTCGGTGGCCAGATGCGGAGGATGGGAAGGCAGGGAGAGTACTGCATATCACCTTGTTGAACTGTTCAGTAACCCCACACTGTCTTGCAGAGGGCCGGTGAGTGACCCAGTTTTGTGGTCCAACCTGATAACTTAATGAGGTATGCGCAGCTCAGGGTCAGTTGTGAGGCATTGCCACCTCAACAATGTTCAGGCTCTCATCCGTCAGTCATTTTTACTGAAGTGACCATTGACTGATCTTGCTGGCAACAACGTTATTACTGGCTCAACAGTGGGGAGTCCTCTGGTGAATTTGCCAGCCGCCTTCGGGTCAGTAAAAATATGGGTTTTCCCTCGGTGGTGTACTCTGAGCTTGGCCAAATAGATCCCGGGAGTACTTCACTTCTGTCTTCTGCATTGCCAGCTTCACTGGGAGGCAGCCTTGACAGCCAGGTGAAACCTGGGAAGAAAGAAACTTAGCTGTCCTAATATTGGAGGGACCAGAGCTCCCTAGCTAGATGGAGTGCGAAGTCTCTGTCTCTATAGTTTCTGCATAGATCCTGCAGTTATTTGGCGGGCAGGAGCCCCCAGTACTGGGTGTGGTCCCAGCGATCTATGTGCCATCTCCACATTCAGCAGGGGGGAGAGTGCCTCTCCAAAGAGAGTGCGTAGCATTTCTTCCACGTTGTTCTACATGCTGTCCATGGCTGTTGACTCCGGGACCCCCAGGATACTAAGATTGTTTCGGTGCAAATGCACTTCCATTTCTTCATTTGTGTTGTGTATTACTTCCTGTACTTTCTCCATCTGGAGGAATCACTTTCTGGTTGAGCTATGCATATCTTCATATCCAATGTGCTATGTTCGAGTTGGTCCAACCGCTCCTCGTGTCTGTCTACTTTTTCCGTCAGGCGGACAAAACGATCTGCCAGCATATTAATTTTCATATCAATGGCGTGCAAGATTTATTTGAGATCTATAAACATTGAGTGAATGTCTGACTCCTGGGCCTCACTGCCGCCTGTCTGGGATCTTGATGCAGAATCTTCCTGCGGCACATCCATGGCACACATCCAGAATGTTCCATGGTCTGACATTAGAAGACATTTTTGTTTGAGCTTTTAGCACACCAAAAGTTTAGTAGATGTTTAATTAGTTGCTTCGAAGGCCTTCATGACCCTCATACCATTAAGCAAAACAAACGGGAAAAAAAGATATGAGGGGCAGGATAGTAATGCCCTGACCCCAATGCCTGGTGGTGGGGCTAGAGAGGTCTTGGGCAAAAAATGTTTTTTTTATTTTACTGTGAATTCGTGGAGGATCCGCAAACCAGCAGCAAAGATTTTTTTTTTTAAAGAAGCATGGTCTCCTGCACCTGTTTTTAAGCCCCCGGGATAGGCCATGTCCCGGGGTGAAGAAATATTTATATTTAGGGGAGGGGAGCATGTGGACCCCCTCCCCAGGCCAATTTAGGCCCCTTGGAACCCATCCCTCTGGTTCCTGGTGCAATTTCTTGGGGCAAGAGAGCACGTGCCCTCCTCCACTGGCTGATTTTGGCCCTGGGGACCCCATACCCCAGGGCCTGGTCGCATTCCAAAAGGGGGAGGGAGGCACGCGGCCTCTCTCCACGGGCTGTTTTTGACCCTTGGGATCCCATCCCCTGGGACCCGCCACATGTTTAAAGGAGGAGGGGGGCACACGGCCACCTCCCCAGGTCGATTTTGGCCTCAGGGACCCCATTCACCGGGGCCGTGAAACCAAGAAAAATTGAGGGAGGCCATTAATGGCCCTGGGGACCCCATCCCACAGGACTGGCTCACAGGCTATGTCCCGGGAAGCCCACTCACGGGACCTAGCAGTTTCCCTGTCCGCAGCGGCGCAGGCAGGAAAAACTGTGTTTGCTCTCGCTTGGCAGGATCAATTTCAAATCTCTCACCAAACCGGAGCAAACACCAGGTTCGCTCCCAGCTGACAGTAGCTTCGAAAATGCCCCCGCTTGCTGGGAGCGGACTATAGATCTGTTTCCCTACCGGCAGTGATGCGGGGAGGGAAACAGATCTTGGGGCCAGATGTACGACCATGTCATTTAGCGACTCGCAAACTGCACTCAATTGCGAGTCGCAATGTGCGATTCGCTAAATGCCATGTACACCAGTGTCTGAGACACTGTTAGCGATTCCTAATGGGGTCGCAAATTGCATGCCTCATGCATATTAATGAGGCACTCGCAATTTGCGACCCCATTAGGAATGGCTGGCCCTCCCAGGCATGGTGGCCTGCTGGGCTCAGCAGACATCCATGTCTGGGACTGCTTTTAAATAAAGCAACTTTTTTTTTTTTTAATGCAGCCCGTTTTCCTTAAAGGAAAACGGGATGCATTTAAAAAAAGAAATATTTAACGTTTTCGTTTCATTTTTTAAGGGCAAGTAGTGGTCCCTGGGACCACTGCCTGCCCCTAAATATTATTTTCCACCCTCTTGAAGAGGGTGGTAAATTGAGAGTGTTTTGCGACCGCAATTGCAGTTGCAAAACATTCTTACATAGGCCTCTGGCTTGCTATTAGGAAGAGACGCTCTTGGAACGCCCTTTCCTAATAGCGACTCGCAATTCCTATTTAGCGAGTAGCAAAAAAATTGCGACTTGCTAAATAGGGATTGTACATGGCCCTATTAGATTTTTCATGCGCAAACGGGTCGCAAACCCGTTTGCGCATGCAAAATAGGGTCATACATCTGGCCCTAAACGTTGTACTGTCCGCAAGGAGCAGGGTTATTAGCTGCTCCCTATAGTTAGGCTCCTGGTGGGTGTGGGCATCCAGCCGGGGTCACAGGGGCCTGGAGGTTCCCCAACGGCCCTCAACGACAGTGTTGTGGGTGCCCTGGGTGGGTACCAGGGCACCCACCTTTGGTTATGCCTGGCCCAGGTAGGGCAGCTGCGTGCCCCTTTTCCCCTTCAAAATAGTGCCGGGCCCCGGGAAATGGGGTCCCCAGGGCCAAGATCATCCAGTGGAGGGAAGCTGAGTACCCTTCTCCCCTAATAATAATGCATGCTAGGCCCCGGGGAAAGGGGTCCCTGGGGCTGGAATCAGCCCGGAGAGGGGGCCGCTTGCCCCCCTCCACCTAATGATAACGTCGGCCTCGAGGGATGGGGTCCCCTGAGCCAATAGGAGCCCAAGGAGGGGAGGTCATATGACCCCCTCCCCGAGGCCAAAATCATCCCCGGGAGGGAGGTCGCGTACTCCCCCTAACAATAACGCTGGGCCCCAGGGGATGGGTCCCGGGGGCTGAAATTGGCCAGGGGAGGGAGGCCGCATGTCTCCCTCCCCCTGAAAATGCCACCGGACCCTGGGGAATGTGGTCCTCGGGCCGAAATATGCCAGAGGAGATTATGCTGGGTTCTGGGGGATAGGGTCCCTAGGGCCAGGCCCTGTGGCCATCCACCGACAGCGCACTACCATGTGCAGTGTGTGGATGGCTGCCTTTGGGAGGGTTGGCCACAGGGCCTTGCCGCAATCCCCCTGTGCGTAGCATGCAGGGGGTTGGCTGAAGGGCTTGGCCTCCAGACGTGCATGGCGGGGGGTTGGATTTATGTATTGTAATTAAAGATTACTTTACATTAAAAAAACCCTAGAAATTCATTGAAAAAAACCAAAGGTTAAAGTAACGTTATAGTTAGGTGAAATGTTCAGTAACATCATAACGTTTTTTTTTTGAGTTTAGAATGCTTTATTGAAGTAATAAACAAAGTAAAACATCAGTACAAAGTCGTATAGCAATAGGATGAATAATTAAGGAGTAAAAAAGAAAACAACATCCTCTAAGAGTAAAACCTGTACAAAGACCAAATGCATTTTAATGATTTTTATAAGAAGAAGAGAGAAAAAAAGAGAAGAGAGAGGAGAGAAAGAGGAAGAAGAGGGGGAGAAGGGGGACAGAGATGCGTGTGTAAGTCCATTAAAAGGAGTATGCAAAGAGATAAAGTATAAGACAGAAGATAGAGAAGATTCGAAATATAAAATAGGTTGAACGTGAAATGAGTATTTTTTTTATATAAACAAAATCAAGTGTTCAACCTGGAAAGAAAAGAAGTTAGTGGTAACCACAGCAAGTCTTTTTTGATCAACAAAGCTGTGGAAGTGGCATAAGCTCGGTCCAGTCTATGATGGTGGCAGAGTAAATTCCACCAGGCTTGAAACGAAATTTTTGAAGTATCCTTCCAATTAGTAGTTATAATCTGAAAAGAAATGGCTATAAACAAATCGATAAATTTACCCACATTTCTATGAGTAGTCCAAACAGACGAACAGCTGCCTAAAAAAACATGTTTGATATCGAAGGGGAGATTTGTAGATAAAATTTCATTCAATTTCAACCAAATACGAGACCAAAAAGAGTTAACAAAAGGACAGGGGAAAAACATGTGTAAAAAGTCACTATATTCATGGGGACAGGACCAACATTTTGGGGAGTTAAGTAGTTTGAATCTATACAAATCGGCAGGAGTGAAAAAAAGTCTGTTATAAAAATAATATAAAGTCTGTGTTGTGCTGGCAGAGCGTGAGGAAGTATGAATTTTTGACCAAAAGGAGTCCCATGTTTGAAAGGAGAGATCTAAGGCCAGGTCTTTTTCCCATATGATCTCCAGACTAGATTTAATTCTAACCCTAGTGGGATGAGATAAAAATTTATATATAGCAGCAGCTTTAAATTGAATAGAGAAATCAATAGGAGGTAAGGGGATTTGATCGAAAGTGACGTTAGGGGTCCTCTGGAGGGGAAGACGAGTGAGAGAGTCCTTCAACATGGGGTAATGTGGAGCGTGTGAAGACGAGATACAATAGGATTTTTGAATCTCCGAAAAGTCCATAAAGGACCCATCCTTCATGAGCTGTGCAGGTGTGATAATACCTTTGTCAATCCATTCTTTCCAAAATAAGGCTCTATTGTGGATCTTTAAATGTTTATTATACCAAATTGGAGTACGTGAGGCAACATCTGTAGAAGAAAGATGGGTGTTAAGCAAAGAAGTAGCAAGTGCTTTGGACTGAATAAAAATAGGAGAAGAGAAACGCTTCGGAGGTTGAGAGAGGCGAGTAGCTGAAATAAAGGAGAAAGGAGAGTATTGGGCTTGTTCCAATGAGCTCCACGCTGTTAAAGTAGAGTCAGTGGAGTCGGATAAGAAAGGCCATATCTGTTTCAAAGTAAAGCGGAGTGATAGCGCTTAAGATTGGGAAAATGTACACCGCCCAAATCCTTGGACAATTGAAGCCGGGCAAGTGAAATCCTAGGCTTGCGATTATTCCAGAGAAATTTGGATAAGGAACTATTAATGGTACTAAAGAAAGAGCTAGGAAGAGAAACAGGAAGCATAGAAAGATAAAAATTAATAATTGGAAGGAGCATCATTTTAATTGTAGCTAATCGACCCCACCAAGAGAGAAAGAGAGGAGACCAACCATCAATCAAAGCGGGTAATTTTTAAGTATGTCGGCAAGGTTAATTTTGATAATTTCCCGAACAGTATTGGCATAAAGAATGCCTAGACATTTGATATGTTTGGAGTTCCATTCAAAACCGGTACCCTGAAACATAGAAGGGAGGCAGAACTTATTTAAGGGCAAGATTTCCGATTTATCTATGTTCAATTTATAGCCGGAGACAATAGAGTATTCTTGTAATAAGGAGAAGAAAGCCGGTAAGGAGGTAGACGGATTAGAAATATATAATAAAATATCATCAGCGTATGCAGTAAATTTAATATTGGTTTTATTGAAATGGAAGCCCGTATAGTGTGGAGAGCGTCTAATTTTTTCTAAAAAGGGTTCTAAGGCAAGAATGAATAAGAGAGGGGAAAGGGGACACCCCTGCCTAGTCCCTCTACGGAGGGGAAATAACGAGATTGACTACCATTAACCCAAACAGAAGTAGTGGGAGAAGAATATAACAGTTGGATATATTTAATGATAGGAGGGCTAAAACCATGCCACTTCAATGCACCAAAGATAAATTCCCAATTAACCCTATCAAACGCTTTTTCAGCATCGAGAGTGATAGCAGCTAAAGGTGAATCAACTTTAGAAGCCAAGTGAATAATATTAAGGAAGGTACGTGAGTTGTCAGTGATAGAGCGTCCTTTGACGAAGCCAGATTGGTAAATATTAACAAGGTCAGGGATTACTTTATTAATACGAAGGGCGAGAAGCTTGGCAAAGATATTACAGTCTGTATTAATCAAAGAAATGGGCCTATAATTTTTACATAAGGAAGGGTCCTTATCTTTTTTGGGTATTAGACAAAGCATTGCCTGAGTAAAAGAGCCTTGTGATGCGCCAATAGTATGAAAATGATTGATTAAAGAGAAGAGCTGAGGGACCAGAAATGATTTAAAGTGGAGAAAAAACCGAACCGTAAAACCATCAGGGCCAGGTGTCTTGTCTTTGGGTAAAAGGGTGATTGCTTCAATGATCTCTTGTTCTGAAATGGGAACATTCAACGATGAGAGATCTATGTTACTCTCTGGGGATTTAGGGATATTTTGAAAAAGGAGTCAAGTTGTTCGGGGGAAGGGGAGGATTCCGGGGTGTAAAGGGAAGTATAAAAATCAGTAAAGCAGTCTAGGATCCTAGCATCAGAAGTATGCCGAATTCCAGAGTTATCCGTGATAGCAACAATTTTAGATTTTTGTTTTTTGATTTTAAGATAGTTGGCTAAAGATCTGCCAGCCTTATTCCGACCCCCATACATTTTCGCATTGAATCTGAGGAGGTTATTACAAGCGGAGTCCCAAGAATGTTTATTATATTGCATTTTTGCCTTAATAAGGTTAGACAACGTTTCAGGGCAATTGGTGGTAAAATACTTATGCTCTAAAGTTTTAATCTGTTTCAGGATAGCTGATGAGTCTAAGAAAGCTTTCTTTTCTTACGTGACACGTAGTCTATTATAAAACCCCTAGCAGCCGCTTTAAAGGCATCCCAAATGAAATGATATTGAGGGACAGAGGAGAGATTGTTCTGAAAAAATTCGTTGGCAAACAGTATGAATTGTTCTATAAATTGGGAGTCTAGAAGAAGGGAGTTGTTGAAACGCCAACGCCGAGATATAGGTGCAGGCGAAGGATAGTCCATGTCTAAGATAACGGGGGCATGATCTGAAATGAGAATGGAGCCAATTTCTACATTGGTCATGAATTGTAAAATTGGTTGTGTAAGAAAAATATAATCAATGCGAGAGTGAGATCCGTGTACTGGGGAAAAAAGGAAAATTCTAAAACATCAGGGTGATTTGTTCTCCATGCGTCAACAAGTCCTCTGGAAATAATAGCCTTATGAAACGTTTTTGCATCTTGTTGGGGACGTACTTGGTTTGGGATTTCCTATCAAGGAAGGGGTCCATAAGTTGATTACAGTCACCACCTACTATCAGATTCTCATCTGCATGGGAGGAGAGAAGAGTAGAGAACTCATGCCAAAAGGATAGATCAATACCATTAGGGCCATATACGTTACAAAAAGAAAATTGGGTATTATTAATTATAGTGTTTAAAAAAAGCCATCTACCATTGTTGTCTTTGGATTCATTTTGCAAGAGAACATTCAATGACTTATGAAATAAAATAACAACTCCATTTTTGTTGTTTACAGCCAGAGAGCAAAAGATCTCACCCACCCATTGCCTACGTAATGAAGGCAAGTCTTGTGACTTAAGATGCGATTCTTGTAGTAATGCAACATGACATTTCAATCTAGCAAGGTGAGACAATACCCGTTGTTTCTTGACAGGGTTACGAATACCTTTAACATTCCATGAAATGATGCGTAGACTTTTCATCAATAAAATGTAGGTGAAAGTAAACAAAAGTGAGATATAACACTTAGAAAATGAATAGTGAGGAAAATAAGAAAGACCACCAAAAAGAAAAATGAGCCAATATGAGAGAAAGTAAAGAGAAAATGAAGCAAAAGGAAGACCGAAATGTGCCCATAGAATATAAATAAGTTGAAGGGACCAGAAGGAAGGAGTTTAGAGAATATAGCTTTATATAACATTAATGATAAACAAAAAAGAGAGCAATTAATTAATATAAGAGAAAAGTGTAAAAGTATAGGCAGAATAAGTTCAGAGAAGAATCCACACAAGGAAGAGAAGAAAAGAGAAAAGAGGTGAGAGAAAGGAGGGAAGAAGAGAAAGAGAGAGCGTAGTCGCCCAATAAGAGTTATAAGAAAGAAGATGACAGAAAGCCAAGTGGCTTTAGTCATAAAGTACAACCATAGGAAGAACATTAAGGTGGGGGCGGCGAAGAACATGACAGCCACTCCTAAAGGGGAACAACGAGGAGAAACAAGTCTATCATATTATATTAGGGAAGAAGGACAAAAATAAAGTCTGTAGACAAAAATAGTGGACAGATATTACAAAAAGGAAGGGAACTTACCAAACAGTAGGATAAAATTACAGCGGGATGAATCAAACATTACAAACGTAAGGGCAACGTGGGTATGGACATCAGCAGCAACACTACACAAGGAAGACCTAAGAAACATGGGAGGGAACGAAAAGAGAAACAATTAACTTTTACAGCCAACATATTGAAGACCTAATGAGCATAAAATAGAATAGATAACATAACAGTTAAGGTTTGCTCAATTCCATAAGTTCTCCTTTATGAGTATGGATGAATTTCCGAAGGTCGGCTGGATATTCAAAGGAGAGAGTTCTGTCTTTATAAGTCACTTTGAAAAAGCAGGGGTGAATAAGACCGTAGCGTGCATTCATAGATCTCAATGCTGGTCTGAGGTTGAGAAACTCCTTTCGCCGGTTGGCCTGGAGACATCTTGGCTGAAGAAGACTTTATGACCGGACCAAAGCATCTGCTTGTGTTGTTTGGCAGCGCCGAGAATCGCCATGAGGTCAGAATATAGAAGGAAATAGGCAATAATACCTCTTGGTTTAGTTGAGGAAGAGGCATTCTGAGGTCCTAATCTGTGGGCTCTTTGAATGTTAAAGTCATTGGATTTAGGGAGACCAACGATCTGCAGGACTTGGGTTTTCAAAAAGATATCATGTCCGAGCCCTCAGAACCTTCCGGAATTCCGTAAATGCGTAGGTTGTTGCGCCTATTGCGGTTTTCCAAATCCTCTGTAGTCTTCTTAAGTTGAATAACTTCTTTGGTAAGACTCTCAACTCTGGCAACGACATCCTGTGCATCACTCACTTTCTGTTCAACATCTGAAAGTCTCGAATCCAGGCCAGACCATTTCTCTTCAATTCTTTGGAGAGTAGCGGTGGTGTCCGTCATGAACGGTCGAATAAGACGCAGTTCATCCATAATGTCCTCAAGCGTGAGAGGAAGCAGAGATTTTGATGGAGAAGATGGGTCTTTCTTAGGACGCTTGCTGGTGCTAACAGCTGAATCCTTACGACCACCGCAAGTGACCCCGGTGGACCCATGGGGCTTATTCGGGTGTGAAGAATCCATGATGAAAAACGTAGCAGGATGAAGACACCAAAAGCAGGAAGAGCACTCCAATGGTGACAAGAATCCATACAATAAGACGAGAGAAGTAGCTGAAGCAGTGTTGTTTAAATCAAAATTATTGTGAAGAAGTAGACCTCAGACCAGAAGCAGCACGAAACCATGATGGTGTTATACAGCAGCGTCGGAGCCAGTGCGCATTTGTGAAGAGAAAAGAGAGAGCTGCGCATACATCACGCAAAGCAGAAGTCTATAAGTAACCAGCAAAATTGCGTACCAATAAGTAGATCAATAAATATATTGAAGAAGTTTCCTGGAGCCGAATAAAAGGTGGAAGTAGGAATAACGCAGTTACAGTATGTAAATCCTTTCCTGCAGTTGAGCAAACCAGAGTGTAGGCCGTTAGTGGACTGAATTAGCAGGGTGAAGAAAAAAACGGCGTTACAATGGTAGAAAGTCCGACTTTGGAGATGCACAAAATGGCGGCTGCATTGTGGGGAAGCACTGAGGCAAAATAGAGAGCAAGAGAAAAAGAATGTCAAACAGACCGTTTTTGGTCTAAAAACTTGCCTCCTTAGTCTTTGCCCCTTCCGATGCACGAAAATCACATTTTCGTGATGAGACACTGTGAAAAAAGGCTCCCTTTAATTACGAGCGTAGCTCGTCGTCACGGAGCTCTTTAGGTGGCGGCCATCTTGTCTCGCCGCCGCCGCGCGCTCCCACATCATAACGTTTTAAACTACAAAAACCACAGAAATTCACCAGTTATAGTTATCTCAAGTAACTATAACTCATGCTGTACGGTAACTATAACTCACACCCTTGGCATGCACTACTAACTACCTCACATATTACTTCACTCACGACTTCTTCTATCACACCATTAATAATATCACTGCAACATTTGAAGCAAAATTATTGATGAGGAAATTGTGCATGGCGGGGGCGCGAGTTATAGTTACCTTAGGGCACGAGTTATAGTTACGTGAGATAACTATAACTATACAATTCTGTGTTTTTTAGATTTAAAAATGTAACTGAAACATTTCAACTATATATAACATCACATTAACCTTTGTTTTTGTAGAGGAAAAAAAAAATATATATATATATATACATTGTGACCAAGGCCAAGGAGGTCGAAATGCGTCATTTTGTTTTTCTTTACCAAATAAACTAAATTGAAAAAAAAGCCTGTTGGTGCGGCTGGATTCTTTCATGGAGGTGAGGAAGGATCGCAATTAAAAAAATAATATATATATATATATATATATATATATATTTTAATTTGTATTTAATAATCAGATAGAGAAACTTCATAGTAATATTACCAAAGTCCATAATGATTCAGAAATTCATTGTACACACAAAAAACAGCATATATACAGCAAAATGTAGAAAAAAATAGGGTTTCATTGAGTACAGAAAGTTCCTAGTTCACAGACGTGATGAAGAACATTGACACAAAGCTAAGAAATCAGGCGAAACTAAAGGACATGATCCAATATATTAATCCAGCTAATCATGGCATATTTCCCCATATTTTTTCAGAACACCAACTCTTTGTGCGTAGAGCTCTTCAAGGCGTTTTACCTGCTTCATCTTCATTGCACATTGATTAAAGGTGGGTACTTCAGAGCATCTCCACTTTTGCAATATTAAAGATTTAGCTATCAACGCGGAAATAAAAAGAAATTGTTACTGGCGTAGAGTGATTTGGATTAACGTAGGGCACATGCCAAATAAGACTTTGTATGTATCTGGGTTGATCTTAGCTTGCAGCTTATCATTAATGAAACCGAATATTTTCTGCCAAAATTGGATAAGAACCGGGCATGTCAAACAGATATGAAGCCAATCACCATTCACATGACCAGACCTAAAAACAAGCTGCAGAGACAGTAGGGAACATCTTTTGCAGCTAAAAAGGAGTAAAATATAGCATCCAGTTGGAAAAAAAGCCATCTTTTTAAAATTTGCCCCATGGAGAGCTTTATGAGTCATTCAATTGTAGTTGAGCCATGCCCGCATGTCATTCCTACATTCTGTAGAGGCCTGCACCTTAGTCAAATAAGCGGGGAGCGCTGCCTTGCGAAGTTTCAGATATAACAACCAATGCAAATTCTCTATCCCAGAGAGGCCGATCACTAAATAAGCTTGACTAATGTCCCTGGTCCATAAAATGGGAGGTTGTTTGTAGCTCACTTGAAAATGACTCATTTGTAGATAGGAAAATACTAATACCGAAGAAATAGATGGATTATTGGTAGTCAACTGTTTCCACAATATCACCGTATCAGACAACATAAAATCTCTGAGCCTGAAAAACCCTTCCCTTTCCTATTCCCTTGTGACTGCGATCTCTAGTTGTAATCCCAAGAGGGGGCAGCCCCTCAAGCGGATATAGGGAAGAAAAGGCGGATTCTGATATTCATCCTTTAGTTTCGCCTATCTAAAAGCCACGATATGAGGAAGCTTATATCTTGTGCGTTTGGGAAGTTTTGAAATTTTAAAAAAGACATGAAGCAGGCTATCGGACTTGCATAACATCTGCTGGAGATAGAAGTAATCCAACTGGTTGTTCATATTAGCTGCATGAACAAGACAATCAAAAAATGCAGCTTGATAGTACCTTTTTAGATGCAGGAGAGCTAGTCCACTGTCCTCTAAAGTCAGCTGTAAAGTCGTCAACTTAGTATGGACTTTCTTTCCCGCCACAGAAAATGGTGAAGCATGGAATCAATTTAATTAAAAAAAGATTGTGGAATCTCGATCATGATATTAGCAAAGATAAAAGTGCATAGAGGAAGAATAGCCGACTTAACTAAGCCCACACAACCTATAATAGTAAGGGGCAGGGACTGCCACTGATGAAGTAGTCGTGCACCTTATTAAGGGTGGTGGTATAGTTCAATTTAAACAGAACTGAAAAATGTAGTGTGGCAAAGATGGCTATAGGATGAGTACTTGAATAATGAGGTCTCATAGCGGCTGGCAGAACCGCAGAGGTACAGTTAAAAAGGAGAGCTTCAGACTTGGCTTGGTTTATTTTGTAGCCCCCAATATTTGTAAAAGCCTGAATTTTAGCGAGTGCATTGAGAACATTCTGCTCCTCAGCGCCTAAATGTAAAATCATGCAATCTGTGAAAAGATTTATCTTGGGTGCACCCTGAATGGGAGCCCTAATCTGCAGATCTTGCCTTAATGCAGCAGCCAGGGGCTCAATGAACAGGACAAGCAAAAAGGGTGACATCGGGCACCCTTGCCATGTGCCTCTATTGATAGTAACATACCCTGCCATTTGTGGTTAATAATGATTTTAGTCTCAGCCTTCTTATACAGATTTTGAAGTAGAATTACCAATTTCCAAGGAAAACCGAAATTCATTAGAATGTCAAACAGGACTTCCCATTGTACTAAATTGCAGGCCTTTTTGGCATGGAGCATGATGATTGCCCCCTCTATAGAGTTATTAGTGTAATAGTCAATCACCTGTAGCAAAAAGTTGGTGCTGGATGAAATCAACCTTGTGGGAAAAAAAACACTTTGGTCGAGATGGACCAAATTTGACGATTGGGGGGATAGCCTGGCCGCAATGATTTTGTAAAGATTTTATAGTTGCTATTTAGCAAGCTAATTGAGCGATAAGTGCCTGGTTTCTTGAGTGGCTTATCTTTTTTTAGGAAGCTTATAATAACTGGGAAGCTCACACCCTTCAAGGATCTCATTGAAGAAAACGACTAAAAACGTAACTACTAGGGCTTCAAATATGTTGTGAACTTTGGCTGGTAGGCCTTCGCACCCACAGGCTTTTGCATTGGGGAAAGATTTGATTACATCTTGTACTTCGCCCAAGGTAATAGGTGCTGTATGGGTAGCTTGTAACTCACTAGACAAGGCCGGCAATCGAATAAAATGTAAAAATTCCTCAATCTGCACAGGAGGAGAGCTATTAGTTAGGGCCGACAGCCTTGCATAGTGGTCAACAAAAACTTTGCCTATAAAATCTGATTGAGTACCCACTCTGCCTTCACCGTCATCAAAAATAGCCTTAATAGCTCCATTATTTCTTTTTGTTGACTGATCATGCCAAAAAATGTCCTACGTGCTCACTCTCCTCATAAAAAATCTGAAAACAAGTATTTTGATTGAAAATTTCCCTAGACATGTTATAGTCTTTTAGATTTTGACAGGCTTGTTGGACCTTAATTTTAGTACTCAGTGTTTGGGCCATGTCGCGAGTGAGCTTGGTCTGATCGAGTTTGTACTGCAGAACCACAGCCTGTTCCCTTCTAAGTTTATTAATTTGCTCTCTAAAATAAATTGCCTCACCCCGTAGAAATGCTTTAAGAGCCCCCCAAACTGAAATAGACAATGCTGAGCCTACATTTCTTTTGAGAAATTAATCTATGCCAGAATGCATAATCATGACCCAGCTCTCATCAGTTAATGATGATCTGTTGAAGCACCAGCGGGATCATTGGGGCCTCGATCCTTCGGTGATACCTCTACAAATGGGACTGAATGATCTGAGAAAAGATTTAATAATATACCTGAATCGCCTCTGCTCCATAAATGCGAAACCAAAAAAAAATCAAGTCTTGAAGCAGAGTTATATCATTTTGAGAAACATGTATATTCTCTTCCTGGTATATGATCAACCCGCCATGGATCTACTAAAGCGAAGTCGCTACACAATTTAGTCAACCAATGCAAGGACTTCAGCTTATTTTGCTTTTTGTTTGTACATGAGCAATCCCATTTAGTATTACCCACAAAACAAGAAGGACACATACATAAGACTAAATCAGACTAAGAAAAGGGGGAGAGAAGGGAGGGAGAAGAGGAAAGAAGACTGGCCCACTTAGCTTCTGGCCATGGCAAACCAAGTTGGTAAACATAAAAGAAAAACACACAACCAATTTGGGAAAATTCTTTGGGTTTTTAAAATTGCCCTCACCCACTAGATAGTGGCATGCTTCATCATAGGGCCGCTAACACCCTGGTGCAAGCTGGGTGGAGCCATATGGTTTTGAAAGAGAATTTTGAAAAAGAGTTTTTTCAAAAGAGAGATCCCAAGTGCAGAAAACAAAATAGATTAAAACTGTGTAAGTGGGTACCTGCCTAAATTTTATTATGGGCCCCAATTAGCAGGATTAAAAACATATACTGAGAGGGTATTTGAGAGAACCAACGACTCCATTACCCTATCTGAGGTACCGACATGTTTCAGCATATCTCAATTGGAACAAAGGGAAGTTAATCGGAGCCCCCCTCTAATAACCTCTAATGATTATTGTTGGAACACAATAGCATCTAACTTAGGTAGAAATATCCGTGCACCCACCCAATCATTAAACTTGTTATTCACTCCATTATGGTGACCCCTGATCACTAACTATGACAAAACATTCCATCCCCGGGGCTTCTTTACTCACTTTGTCAATGTGGGATGTGACCGTGTGAGCCACTCCGCACCCTCTGCCGGACTTGCCAAAGCGTGGATATTTTTATCCCCTTCAGCCCCTCTTGGTGCAGTCACATGATTTCCTGTTGTGGCCGTCTACCCCCGGAGAGCGGTAAAAGCTCCACGGAACGATAGAGTTTGTTGTCGGCCATCTTGGAATGTCCCGTTCGAACAACTGCCAATATCAGTTAATATATCATTCCCCAAAGGCGTAATGGCATATTATGGTTGTCAAATGTAGATACAATAAACTTAGGCATCTTCATTGTAGGTAATACAAAATAAATATTTTCATATTAAAGTTATTTTTAATCAATATTATTTGGGACATCTCCAAAATTCCTCAACCCAATCTAATGCTACAAGGGAAACCCGACTCATCCCAGAAATCGTGCTGCATCTGTTCGTGTAGGCATAGAAGAAGTAATGTCTCCTGATACTGTGAGGGAGACCCAAATAATCATTGGACTCAAGCCGCATCTGTTCCTGTAGGCATAGAAGAAGTAATTTCTCCCTTAAGCCTGTAGTAAATCTACATCTCACTGTTACTACTGCTCTTACTAACGGGGACCTTCATCCTTAAATTAATACATATGTATATGTACACGTGGTAACAACAGTCTACCTGTTCCCATACGCTAATCGAATGGTACCATTTTAAACCCTATTGGTCTGGTCACATGTTATTCTGTCATGTACTCTTAGTCCAAATCCTATAGAAACTCGATTACACATAAAGTTCACTATTAGCCAAAATGAGATGTCCCGTGAACCTAATGTCAATACCAATTGGTCTTCCACTACTCTTCCCATTTAGTATCCTGGATAATGTTGAAGTCTTCCCCTTAATACAATGAACCCTTCTAGAGATTGCATAAGACTGTGGATTTCACTGAGAGATGCCTCATCATCTTCGATAGGACCATAATAACTAATAAGGTGGATAAGCTGCTCTTGGGACCTCAGACTCACCAAAATCCACCTAGCCCTAGGATCCCTTAGCACCTGTTGCACTTCACACGTTAGGTCCAGTGAAATCAGTATTTCCACCCCCCCTTACTGCGGTGCTAGCAGATACATTATACGCATGTGAAATGAATCCAGGGCCACTGGGCTGCTTAGCCAAAGCTTTAAGATGGGTCATTTGAAAGAAAAAGATCTGTACTTTTTGGCGACTTATGCCATGACAAAATGGGCCTAAATGTTGTATGATTGTTTATGCCATTAGCTTTGCAGGATACAATACTCAAGGCCTAAAAATCCAGGTTTTCTGCCTCATCAAAAGTTTGCTCTGCTTTCCCCCCTAGTACTGTTATATTCCATATAGGTACCATAATATAGGCCCCAGTAACTTAATTACCCTTCACCCATATTCTTCTCTACATTACACTTGCCATGGTTTACAGGGACTGACCTTTTACCTAGATACGACACTACATTCAGAACGCGGGTTTTCCCTAGTTCGAAATCTCATACATTATGCATGAGGATTCTTGGAAGCACAGCAGGACTAACATCTCCTGTATAATATCTATGTATAAAGTTCATGCCCATACGTCATCCTTAGGCCGACACAGTAATACAGCGAGGTAGGACCCCTGGGGAGACCTATGGGTATATATACATCACATCTTGCTAAGATAGACAGAGGAGACCGAGACTTCCCGGCTGACACACTGACCAGAGACACAGAGATTCCTGCATGCAGACACTCCAGCTTGCAGTGGTCTAACATCCCTCGTGGGGTGTCCAACTCGAGACCAGGACGGGGTCCCACAGTCTCTCACTTCAGGTAATGGGGTTGACTAGGTCCAAGAGGGATTCTTGGCTTAACACCTACACACACGCTAGGTACACTTAGGTACATCTAGTTAGGGAGGCATCGTAGGAGTGCGCATCTTTTATCATGTGTTTTATATACTCGTATGTATTCATGACTATTGTAAGATGGTAGAACTATACCATTCATTTACCTTTATAGGACTGCTAATCATTTATATCTTATACTGTCTAATGGTTGTTGCAGCTCATCTATTCTACACCAGAATAACAACTGTTCAATAAATGCTTATTGAAAACGCCCAGCCTGTTTATTCTGTGTATCTCTCTGAGACAGACTAAGTAAGCACGAGTGACTGAGCGAAAGGTAGTATATTGTTTCCACGGTCCTGAGGGATCAGGGTTGTCATGTTCGATGGTTGCCAGGAACTATTCTCTCCTTGATAAGAGGAGATTCTAGGGCACTGTGAGCTAGTTGGTACAAAAGGCCAACATACACGGTGGGGGTGTTCAGAGTCAGTCTGACACCAATCCTACAGTGTATGCTGTCCGAACGCACAGATCCTGTATACTTTTTATAGAAGCTACACGACAGTACCAATACTTGTACCTATCAAAGAACTAATCGCCACGACAGATTGGTGACATATTTGAGAAAAAAAACACTTCCGGACTTTTCTACCTCAATTTTTCTGACCTACAGTGCCCCTCGCTCTTCCCCATTCCCCCCTGCCCCAAGAGCCCCACCTGCAACGGGCCCTTATGAAGCAGATGTCTTTCCACCCGAACATGCCTACCCCCCTCCCTTGAGGACCCTTCCCCTAGATGAGTGCCTTTTCATGGCACTCAGCTGACTGCAGCTGTTGGTGATCAGAAGCAGACCTGCCTGCTAGCTGCACTACCATCCTACCAAATGGCTTGGAAACAGAGGAGCTGCACCTAAAGAAAAAGAAAAAAAAACAGGGGTGCCTATAGACAGCCGTCCAAATCACCTAAACTTTTCCCTCCCCTCACGCAGCAGACTTTTGGATATCATGTAGAAACCGCACTGGATTGTTCAACAGTGTGGGTGATCAGAGTTTGGCCCTTATGAAAGACTTTCAATTTTGACTGTTGAACAATCCCAGCTGGTACCCCTGAGCTCTTAAAGTTATCTATCATGGATTTAAACTCTTTGTGGCGCCATACTGTGGATAGTGACATATCCAAAAAGATTCTGAAAGAGTAGTTATCTGGGGTGCAATAGACTTTGTCCCTTATAGTATTAGTCAGAATCCGCTCTTTCAAATGAAAGTCACCAAACTTCACTAAGATAGTTCGATGGCACTTAGAGTTGGAAGACTGGCATGCCGGAACACAATAGGTATGTGAAATAGTAAGGTTCATGTCCTTAGCTGCTGCTTCAGGAATCATATGCTTGACAATTAGATCTGAGATCAATTTGGTGACAGTCTGACCATTCACTTGACCCTCGGGATCCCAACAAATCTCAGATTATAATGGCGCAACCTGTTCTCCACATCTTCGAGTTTCAACTGTAATTCGGTGAGTTTCGATTTGAAATTTCAGATTTGAAGAGTCTTGGTTGTTACTAAGATCTTCAAGAGCAGACATTCCTTACTTAAATTGCAAAACCCGTGAGGTAAGTAGCTGTATGTTAGTATTGATCTGTCCCAACTGGCCTCATATCTCCTGATACGCCTTCTCCTGTGAGATTTTCATCTCCCTAATTTTGCTGAAATACGACTTCAATTGGGAGGGATTGTGCCACTTGAGGCGGAGGCATTGGGTATGTGAGTAAAAGCTGCTCCTGTAGAAAATTATTATCCTATACTGTGTTATCTCCTTCCCCACTAAGAGTTGCCACAAGCCTGTGTGAGGCCATAGTCTATAAGGGGTTATCTAGAGATGCTGAGGATGGTCCTCAGTATGAGTTGATGAGGTTCCCTGTAGCTTCACTAATACACTGGCTTACAGTCTGACCTGCTCCGAGGTAAACTACCTTGCTCAATGGTCCCTTAGAGCCAGGGACCGTAAACAAAGAATGTATTGACAGCTTTTTAATCCTGGAGACAATGCCGCAAGAGGGTGAGTGAGAGGTGCTGGCAGGGCCGAGAGGTTCAGAGTATGGCGGAGGACTTCACTGAGGTGACAGCATGCTTATCCACTAGGTCCTTGGCTTGACTGACCCCCATCAAAGCCGATCATATCTGTCGATAATGAATTATTGAGATGGGGTTTGTTGGTCCCCACCTCAGTGACCGGCGAAAACCCTGGGGCCACCAGTTCCTTGGCGTTTGTCTCCCACGACAGTTGCCCCAGGTCCTTTGCCTAACATTCATCTTTGGAACTTCTAGGCCACTGTATTGAGATAGAGATCATGAGTATATGTGTTTCGTTCCTGTTATCGCTGTGCCCAGCACACAACTTTTAACAACATCCCTTGAAAGTTGCTTCATTAATGCCAAGAATGTAGATTATGCCTTTCTCTAGTAGCACCGGGATGAGATGAGAATTATAGGAGAAAAAAACAGGTGGCTTCACACCATCATCTGAGTTGTGGCCAACACTCTTTAGGATAGATTTGAGGGGGTATGGCCAGTGAGGATGAGCACAACAACGGCAAACTTATGGAGTATGCAGGGATTCCCTGGAGGTCACAAGCCACATCTGCTGCTATGCAGACCACCTCCGCAACCCCTTCAGGGTCTCCCCTGCCTGTAGGGGCTCCTAGTGAGGCCAAACAGGTCAGTCCTTGAGATTGCATGAGTTCACGTCACATAGGGGCTCTGGTGCCTTTATGCCTTTGGTACCTAAAATGCTTCAAAATCCATGCAACCTTGGGCGTGACTCTGCTCAACTCTACTTGAGGCTGCCAATATGTTACCACATCCAAGAAGCAGCCATGCGTAATGCTTAATGAGCCTCCCCGCTCCACCTGCTGCACTAAAAAAGGCATTGTCCACTTACTTTCGGAGCTGATGCATCGCTTGCCTTGACACACATGGCTCTTCGTGATCACAAAACCAGCGCTCAAGTAAATCCTGCATTTCTCAAGCGTCCTTCATCGTCTGACCCATGAAGATGTAAGGATGATCAGGAGGGGTAGCAGAAGCAGGTTAGGAAGCTACTGAAGCCCTATGTGCGCGATGTGCATTCCAGTCGTGCTGAGTGGAGGCGTGCTTCCCCAAGAGCGAAGTCTGCACACTGCAATAATCCGAGAGGCCAGGGCACCCGACAATGCTGAAAAAGTACGGCAAAGTCCAGAAACATCTCGTGTCGGCATCACGTCTTGTGTTGTCGTGGCAGGGTAGAATCCCGGCAGAACCAGCATGGCATCACCAGCAGAGCGTGGCCGGCTTCAGAGACACACCATCTTGCCCCAGATCACCCAGAAACAGTCACTCAGCCACAGAGCACGGCTGAAGCTCTAAGTGGCATTTTGCTCAGCACATGAGCATATATATGTACATATGTATATATGTATGTATTGCATTGAGAACATGCCTCAGTTGTAAACCAAGCCAATGCTCATCGAGCTTCTTGGCACAAAATTATCTGGCATGGGAGAAGCCCAAACCTAACAAGGCAGAATCCAAATGCATGACAATGTCTAATAACTGAAAATGACTGGCTCTGCGTATAGCATCTTTGAACAGCAAACAGCCTCTCATTACTGTATTCCTGCCACAATATCAGCAAGCACTTTAAACAAGTGACGCTAAAAAGACATTCCAGAGTTGAAATATTCTCATTCTGCCTCTTTCGAAACCCAGCAATTTGGTCCTCCCGATCACAGTAATTTTCCCTTGCAGGGTCTCATTAGCAAATCTTTCATTCATCTCGTGCTGGTATCACGAGACTGTTTCAGAATGATTCCAGCACGTGCCTTAGTCATTCACCATTGCAGACCTAACTATTAGGCTTAATCACTAGCGCGAGGCAAAGAGCAATACTCGATCAAACTACAAGGGATGCTGCTTTATCACAGAACCTTGGAAATTATCAGTATGAACTTTAGTCGTAAATGCAAAACGGATTGACCTCACCCACCCACAGGAAAATAATGTACAAAGAATAGATACCTATATGCTGCTCACGTACATCACATGAGGATCCAGTCCTTTTGTAAACCCATATAACTGAGATGTACATGTTCGGCCACTCGTCACCAATGTATGGATTCTTTTTATTCAGTCCTGGACCTTGCCGAGACACTTACATGATATCAAACTACTCTCAGATGTGGTCTATTGTTCGATTAAAGAGTGTGAATTTAACAGAATTTGGCATAATCCCGGATTTCCCGAATTTCTATTTGGCCACATTGTCTAATTATGTGTAAATTTCGTCATTCCCCTGCGCTTCACTTGCTATATCTGCACAAGCTGGAATAAAACAGGACATTTGCATGTAATGCAATTTAATGTGATGTCATTTTCACTCTAATCAACCTGGAAAATGTATGCAGGCTTCTTTTTTGCCAAGCTGTTTGGAGACTTTCGAAGTTTGCAAAAAGGGCTTACACATCTTTAGAAAATGTAGCAATATAAGGAAATATTATAAAATATCATTTTGATCAACTTCTATTTACTAATGGACAACCACATTGCATCAACAGATGACTTCTATGTGAGTTTGTATGCTGGATACATTGATACAATTTATTGGACTGATCAAATGATTACAGCCCTAGTGTGGGGGCTATTATGTTTAAGCAATAGAAGCAGAAAAAGGGGCAGTTCAATTTCACTTCTCAGAGGCATGCCCAAACACGTACGGTTTAAATGGAAGCGATGAGTTTGTTTCTTACGTTTAATTGGACAGCAGTGCTAGGCGCTTCAAGCTGTCAAGTCAGATATTCAGTATCACTTCAGATTATGAACCCACAGTTAGTGATTATAACATCTAAAATGTTGCCTTTAGTATGTTGAGGGGCAGATACGTAGTTTTAAAATTCATGGGCCGATAGCAGACCAAAAAAGCTGACCGGTCAGGTGACAAAGGAATATTAAAATCTCCCAAAAATATATTAGTAGGGACGGAAAAGGACCTCAAACAGAAAATCCTCTTAGTCCTTCAAGAACAAGTTTTAAACCCCGAAGGTTTACAAATAAGATTAGGCGAGTAAGGATACTGAAAAAAAGTTAAAACAAAAAATAGATCAGATTGAAGGAAAGGAACATTGCAGCAAATTATGCTAAATAAAGACCTCCACTGCTTTTTCTACACAGCGATCCTCATCGTGCAACAAAATGCTCTGCGAGATTAACTTCTCCAAACAGATAGTGGAGGAGGAGGGAAGTAAATGTTAGTGAGAAACAAAGGGGCATATTATCAACGGCCAGCGATAATTATCGCTGGCCGTGCTTAGCGACAGATTCCCTATCGCAGGCTATCTCTGGAATTTATCGCCCTGGTAGTGCGTTATTAACAACGCGCTTCTCCAGGGCGATAAAAATTCCAGAGATAGCGAGGTTATCGCCGTTTTGCAGGGAACATCGCTGGTTTTCCAGCGATGTTCCCTGCAAAACGGCGATAACCTTGCTGATACGACCATGTGGTCGTATCAGCAGAATCCATCCCCTATGTTAGGGATGGCTAAGTCAGGATTTTAGCAGACGTTAGATTTTGGCGAAAACAGCAGTTTTTGCCGAAATCTAACCTCTGCTAAAATCATGTGGGCTGCCTTGTAAATATCGCGATGTGAACATCAGCGATATTTGCAACGTAGTCCATCCGGGGTACGCCCAGGCGTTGGGGGAAAGGGCGATAATGCAAGGATTCACGCGATAGCGTGACCTTGCTGATTAGGCGATAAAATTATCTCCGCTTTTCGTCCGAAAACGGACGCAAAAGCGGCGATAATTGTTTATCGCCTCGTTGCTAATATGCCCCAAAATATCTATATTTCAAGATACAAGGGATCAGCTGCTTGTAGAACACGACTATGTCCTAGCCATGATTTCAGAAAAGACCAATATTCCAAATTGGCTTCTGAGTCTTAAACATTTTTTTATTGATTATTAAATGCCATCCAATTCTTCAAAATTATATCTCAGAGATTCTTTTGAGATCAAAGCAAGATGTCGACATGTGTTTCTCTACAACTAATTATGTTAGTGACCCTCAGAGCTGATACAAATTTGGTTTATCACATCAATTAAACGGGCATAGTAGCCCACTTTCTATGTTGATCCTACAGCACACATAGAAGGAGTAAATCACGTTTAATGATTGTTTGTGTGGCGGAAGGTGTGCCTTCCTGCACATAAACAATGACACCTGCAACGCAGGCACCCTTGCACCATGGCGCAAGGGTGTCTGCGTTGGCACCAGGCAGCTTTTTTAGTGCCGGCGCAAGGGAAAACACTGGTGCACCGTTTTCTTGTGAATACGGTATATCCCTGCATTTGTTAAATGATGCAGAGCGGTGCTGCTAAATTGCTAGCAGCGCTGTGGGTCATTTCTTTGTAAACATGCCCCCACAGTTTCCTCATACTTTCTTGCTGTTTGAATCCGCGTGTTCAAGATATATCAGTATTGGTAGAGCTGAAAACCAGGATAAAAGATGAGTCAGTATGTACTGCAAAGCACAGGCAGACTCATAAAGAGGAGAAACTGCTTATAGCCCTGTTCTGAGCTAAATACAGGAGAAATAAGACTAGCACACATTTGCTGACTTTAGTATTGTGCTAGTGCCTAATCTTAAGGTGATAGGTTTGAGTAATTCATAAGTGCGTCTACACTGTTCTTTCAGAATCTGCTTTGCAGATTCAGAAATCTTCAATACAGAAAGTGCAGGATTTTGCAGATTCATAAATCTTCAATACAGAAAGTGCAGGATTTTGCAGATTCAGAAATCTTCAATACAGAAAGTGCAGGATTTTGCAGATTCATAAATCTTCAATACAGAAAGTGCAGTATTTTGCATGAACTTGACTTGAACTGATCGATCAAAGAGCGTGTTTTCATTAGTCTCTCCTATTGCCACTTTCCAGAGGGAGTATTTGCCACCTCAAAAGACCTATTCACCATAAGTAAGGCAGATCTAATAAATTTATATCTTGAATCGACGGCCAAATATGCCTTGAATACACTCATAGATTTTTAATGCCCTTCATAGCTGTTCAACATGGATTCTACTTGTTGTTGTCGGATTCTTTGGAGACATGACTGAAGCCACTAGTGGCTGCCTTCAGAAGGCCCAGATGGAGATGATGGAGTTTCAAAAAATAATTATACTGTGAAGGTTACTTCATAGCCATAACCCAGTGCCAAAGTGACTTTATCTACTCATGAGTTAGCAAGCTTCTCCTCTTATCCTGCTAAAAAGAATTAGGGCTATTTTTGAAGAGTTTCAGAATTTTCAACTAGTCCCCATTTAATTATATTATTCTTCATGACAATTGTTGTAATTATTATTATCTCATTCATGCAATTTTAATTTTCAGATTCTTTAATGGTGTCAATCATTTTTACCTACTTTTTGTAACCTTAATTTGAACCATACATTATTTTTTGTTTTCAAAAATGTGTTTTATATATTGATATTCTTTTAAACCTTCAGCTGCTAAAACTCATTTACACTAGAAGATATGATTTGTGGACCAACTCAATTGTGAATTGCCTTCTTGCTTTTGCATGCTATTGCAAACCCTTTAGAAAGGTGCCAGAATTATGAAATAAATTACATAGACCACATGTCTCATAATGCACCAGCTAGTGGTTCTGAAAACCTTGACAAGCCAACATAGCATATGAAGAAATGCAATCCATGGTACTGGGGGTCATGCTCCCCTTTAACTTTCCAAAGCTCAGAAAGGACAGAGGAAAATAATTTTCATGTTCGGTAGTAATGATTTCTGTGATCTGAAATAAAAAAAATGTTCAATTGACAGCTTTCATGAAAAAACGTTTGAATACTAAAGCGGAGTCATCGCTGGTCAAATTTACCCTTTTATTTGTGTTTGCAATGGTGGTAGCATATGTTAACCAAATGAGAGTTAAATCACTTGTTGGCACTAACCTAAAGGGTCAAGGAAATTTCTTCAAGGGTGACTGACACCCCATTATAAAACCTTTCTTCAAAAATGGCTACCTGCTACTCTCGCACTCTCCTCACCAGTACCAACATCTCCACTATCCTTGGGGTCTGTGGACATGAACCTCTCATCTTGCCCTTCCCTAATTCCTTCTCATCACACACTTTGCACATCCAGCTAGTTTGCTTCCATCCCAAGCAGACTCAATGCTCTCAGCCTGTCTCAGGTGAACTCAGAGGATGGTGTCTCAGTACACCAATAGGTACTTCCCTCATACCTCGTCTAAACTCCTTAGAACAATCAGATGCAGCAGTACAAACTTTGACTCCCTATCACTTTTACTCATTTCTACCCTACCACAGAGCCTTACCTCTCATTTAACCCCCCCACAGAATTCGAACTTGTTATTCCAAACCCCAATTTTGCCCCTAAAAACCACTGACACTTATAAACTGGTGTGTGCAATTTCATTATTCCTGGATGTTTCTGTGCCACTGTCAACAAGAGGGGCCATCTCATTTGACCCAATGACTAGAGATCCTTATGGCCTCTGATTAGGAAATAGGCAGCACACAGCTGGACTTAGTCCCCTCTCAGCAAAATTTGATGCCTTCATCAGAGAACTGACCTTTCTTGAACATTAAATAAAGCCTGCCTTTAGTATCATTTCTTTGAGAGCAATATAAATCATAGGCCCTCACAGCGGTTAGTGCGCTACTCAAATAGACATAACATAACAGCATATTTGACATGGTACCCATCATTATTGAATAAATGAACCAGACTATGAAACAACAAAGAATCTCACACTCAGCTAACCACTATCCGCTTCCCGGTACAACACTGAGGATCTGCTGTAGGGAAACAAAGAAGAATCACCCATAATGTATCTAAAGGGACATCTTTCAATCCCACTGCCAAGCATCATAGGAATGAAGTCGCATCCTGTACCAACAAGCATGTTACCCTTGACTAATTTAAAAATCAAATCAGCATGGACCACCTTGAGCAGGACTATTGAGTACTCCCATAACTGCCTCCTGCAGAATTGCAGAAAGGCAGTGAAACATGAGATTGCTGATCTTATTACTTCCTTTAACTCCAACCGCTTATTCGTCATTGAAACATTGTTGAGTTAGTCAGCGCGCCCAAAGCCAGACCACCTTGCACCTCTGGATTATTCCATCACTTGCCTTGATTAGACAGAGAACCCCAGTGGAGGTAGCAAATCTCACAAAGAATCTATCAAATGGGAAGGTCTAAAACCAACAATTCCAAAATGTTGTATTTAAAAATCTAAACAACGGACCCTATGCAGCACAAAATTGCATGTCAGCTACAACTCAGATGACAACATGACATTTGTGGAACAACTCATTGAATTCACAACTAGTAAATCAATCTCCTTGGATTACAACATCTTTCTGGGAGACTTCAGCTTATATTAGGAAAGTCCAAAGGACCTACTTTATTGGAGCTTATGCCATTTTTATGAATTTACTACACACAAAATCAGGTCTGACCCCACTCATTATAAAGGTTCCGTCATAGAACTCCCAATGGTTATAGAAAGGAAACTAAAGGTAGAGGCACCAATACCTTGTAACAGCTCAGACAACTACTTAAACCCTTTCTTTCTTCTCTCTCCAAAAGTCCTAAATTTAAGTCAGAATAAAAGACCTAAAAAGTGAGTCAGAGACCTTAATAATGTAACGTGGATATTGTCTGTCTATTAAATAGCACAACCTCTTTTTTAGACTATTGCTTCTGTCAACATGGGTTCCAACCTTCACTCAGAGATCCTAGCAAAAATCATGGACACAAAGTACCATAAAACAAAAAAGAATTATGTGCAAAAACAGTACAGCTGCATTCACAAGATCGAAATAAAGAAAAGAAGACTTTTACAGCTTTAGTGCACATGTGGGCTAATAATTGTTCCACTATGGATGTTGTCAAATTCGGAAATCAACTAGGGAAATACAAGCAACTCATTTGAATAAGCTATGTCTACCTTCTTTGGAAAAAAGCTTGAGCAAGCACAAAGTTGTCTGAGAAATCTTTTGGAAGCTTTGAGGAATTCTGAACAACTTTCCTTGGAGAGGAATAAATATTACTCCATAGAAAAGCAGGAAAAATTCTCCACCTTCTTTGAAAATAAGCTGTAAAATAAAGAGCTCTCCTTAACTCTGCTTTGACAGTCACCGAATACCCTGGCACCATATAAAAATCCAAGATCACTTGGCCATCTTTTGGAACATTGGCCCAATCAGAAATGATTAATATTGTCAGAACCAAACCACCCTCTTATTTCCTTGAACCAATACCAATAATTCACTAACAAATAAGCACTTTAGTTACACTCTAATGGACAAACTGAATGACTGCCTCCTTGTAACAAGGATCCAACTAAGAGTGTCAAAACGTAGGTCAGACATCGCCCTATGGAAAGAACTAGGAGCAGATAGATAAGGTCTCAATAACTTCTGCCTGGTTTCAAATCTACCTTTCCTTGTAAAAGTCCTGGGAAGCTCCATAGAGACTCTGCTCAAACTTTTCATAGCTGAAAATAATCTTCTGGACTGTCTTCAATCTGTATTTGAAGTAGGGCACAGTAGAAAAACAGCAATTTATAGTATAAAGGATGGTGCACTCTGCGTTGTAAACACAGGTAACTCCTGCCTCTCCATTCAACTGGACTAATCAACAGTGTCTAACAAAGTGTGTCCACTTCACTCTACTGGAGATTCTCAATGATAGAATAAGATGGACGGGAGCAGTACTTAGCTGGTTCTCATCATAATTTGAACATCAGTGTTAATACATAAAACTGGCTATAGCTCTCAAAGCTCCACTCTGTCTCCCACTCTATTTAATCTTTATATGTAATCTCTTGCCTCCTACCTCAATCACATTGCATGTCACTTGCAAGCTGGCAATCTGGAGCTCTGTCTGAAAATGTCCTTCCCCAATGATGGAAAAAACCACAGTCTATGTTCTGGTTGGCATCCATTTCTGGGTGATGAGACACCACATCCTAATAAAGCTACATAAAACAAAGTTCCACCTGATCTCCCACTAAAGTTTCACTGTTCAAGTCCAAGCCTGATCCAACTTGTGCTCTGTGCTGAACTGACACCCAACCACTGTGGAATGCACCAAAACCCTAGACTTCTTCTTAGACAAGAATATGAAACTGAAAGCACACATCAACTCACTGGCTAAAGAAGCTATATACTATATACATGCTATATACATAGAATACTTACAATTCTAATTTGGACATGAAATTAATTTCGTCTTTTTCCTCTTATATTTTTTAAATAAAGTGTCCGGCTGGGCCTCTTGTGAGTATTATACCCTCCTTAACCCTCACTTTATTGGTGTGCACTCCACCAAACTTGGCTTGAAATCCATCAGGTATGCTTTGACCTATATTGCTTCTACACATGCTTACTCTCTTTTCCTATTTCTCTGCTTAAGTCATACTTCTATTTTGTTTACTTTCTCTTTAGGTGTCCCTTATCTTTTGGTCCAGATGAGACCCCACATCTCTCTTTCTAGGGTTGAAACGTTGTTGGCTTACATTATAAACAAACCTGTATCAGCCTTTTAAAAAAAAAAAAAATGTAAATGCTGCTTTATAGATATTGTTACAAGGTCGTTTTCATGCATTAAGAAACCTTGTTATTTATCACAAAAGGTGATCACGTGTTTGTGGTTTCTATTTTTCTCTTGGGACACTGAGCACTGTTGATATTTCACCTTTGATAAATACAATAGTATTTTGTGAAAACAGTGTCTGGTTTCTGAAGTATATTTTTCCCACAACATCTTAATTCCAGTGATTGAATGCTATTATGCTTTGTTTTCATTAATCATTCATACATTGTCTGCAAGAACTCTTGTTTTCTTTGATATAAAGAAGCACTGCATCAGATCACACTCCTCTGATGCATTATGTAATTCATCCCAGAATGTTATTATTTTAGTTTGATGACTTTTATTAAACATTTACAAAAGTACACAAAGTAAAACATGCATCAATAAACAGTATGGATAATCATAATAAACTTAGGACATTCGAAACTAGACTATGGAAACTCAATGCTTGTAGGAATTGCCACTTTCCTTATCCCCGCCTCAAAGTGGTGTTACACGCAGTGGATAAACTGGCTATGTGCAAGAGTGGAAGATTGCACTGAACTGACACCCAACTAGCCCACAAAGCGTGTTCACTCAGGTCCCAGTTCATCTCTAGCTCAGAAACTGACTTTGAGGTGGTCAGCACCAACTTCATAGCACAGACTCGATCATTCATGATACATCTTAATTCAAAATGACAGAGGGTGTGATTCAGACATCGGCCGAGGGGGCACTCTGTTGCAAATGCTACAGAGTACTCTGCCCACCAAACTGGGTGTGCCAAAACTGGGTGTGCCCCCCTCATTTAGAGACAGACTGATCTTAGGTATTCCATCATTAAAGCCCCAATCGGCTTTACACCATCCGCCCTATTTAGGATGGATGATATGATGCCTTTTTTCTGCTCCGTCACTGTCAGGAAAAAACTACCAATGAGGGACACAGAAAAAAAAAAAAAATTACCCCCACACTAGGGGTGAAAACTCCAAGGGTGTGGGGTACTTTATTCTTTATTTTTCTGTTTTTCAAAAGCAAACTCCCAGTTTTAGAAGGTCATGCTTATCATTGTTAAAATGATGCATGATGTTGAGATACTGTCCCAATATTATGCTTATAGTCAGTAGATGTGTATTCTGAATTATTTTGTCCTTGCTCTCTTTGCTGTGCTTGTTTGCATGAGATATATAGTCTCTCCGTTGTAATCTATTTCATGTAACGTGGCATCACATTAAGTGCTCTGTCAGCCGCCAGGTCTATTCATACTAAAGAAAACAGCTAATAAATACATCTGAACTGTGCACTTCCAGATAAAACACAATTAATTAAAAAAACACTCTTGGCAGTGTGCAATGTTTCAGAAACAGTCAATGATGGCCAAGAGGCAAATGTTACTAGAATCACTACATTGCCACAATATTTATTTTGATTACCTTCAAACATCCTCCTTAGCTTTAATTACAATAGCAGCATTTGTCATTTGGTATATTTCAAAAAGTGTCAGAGAAGGAGGAGAGAGGGACATAAATGTAAAACAAAGACACACTTGATAATCTGTCATAAGAGAGGATGTGAGAATGTGCTGCAACCATAGGAGACAGACATCCGGTCACTGCACATCTATGGGCATATTTATGAGAGGCTTGTGCCACGTTTACACCACGCAAAGTGGTGCATGTGTGACTCAAGCCTCTAAGTCAGATTTATGAAGCCACACAAATCGCTGCGTTGCCTTACTATGCACAAGGGAGGCACTCCATGGGCGTTGCGGAGGGTGTTCCCACACAACTCCCATGTTTTTTGATGCATTCTCAGATTTACAAGGACTTTGAAACCTGGGAATGCAGCAAAATCTTTCTATGTGTGGTGCATTCTGCAGCACACTTAGAAAAAGCCTCTTAGGATTTTATTTGTGCAGGAAGGTACCCCTTCCTGCACAAAAACAATCCTGCATGCAATGGAGGCACCCTTGCACCATAGTGCAAGGGTGCCTGCATTGGCGCTAGGCTGCCACAAAAGCACCAGAGCAAGATTTTGGTACATTCCCTGGGAATGCATCAAATTCCATGGGAGTTGCATGGGAACACCAACTGGTACGCCCAAAGTACGCCTACCCCGGGCAATTAGGATGGAAACATCTCCATAGAAGAGGTTGGTTATCAGATCATTGACCATTGTGGGTGCAAGAATACCGCAGAAATAAATTGATTCAGAAACATTAAATGCAAGCAAGGGCTACCATTTTATGGCTAACAGTAGCAGAAGAAAAGTTGGACACAAGGTTACATTGAGTAGGACCCAAACTGATGTTACTGGAACAAACCAATTTACAGAAAGAACAGACTTGAGAATCGCAGACCAGTGGGAGAGATCCTGAGGCAAACTTGTTATATATATATATGTGTTGGGCCCTTAGAAGAATAGTCCCTGAAAGTGATTATTAAATTATGTTACCCGAAAAAAACTTGTCGAATTTACTATTTAATCCTATTATTATGTTTCCCCAAACTATGCGTTTGACATATAATTGATTGTGGCTAAACAAGACCTGGCTTTACCTGTTCTCTTCTTTCATATTTCACATCAAATTTTCACACATTGCTCTGCAGCAGCATCAGCCTTACATTTGAGTGAAGACATTATTTATTGAAAGATAATTTGGTCTAGAAAGCTTGATTTGAACTCAAGACATATATTAAATTGCCACTGATATCCTCTTAAAGTTAAAAGAGAAACCACGATGGAGATGCTGAGCTCTAGATTAGTCAATGAAAGCCTTACAGAGGACCTTTTTAGAGAAAGGTGTACTACGCATACGTTTAAGAATATTCTGTGAGTTTTATTTACAAAGAAAATACGTGTACTCCAATATGTATTTCTTTAGGCCATCGAAAGCGAACATTGTCGTCTTTCACTAACTCAATTCACATTCAGAAAACCTCATCAAAGGGTTAAATATCATTTGAACCACACAATAATGCGCCAAACATGCATTGACATAGATGACAATAGTTGCATTATTTTAAGTTCTGCACACTTTTGTGAGGGGTGCTTGGGGTGAATAAGGGTTATTCTTCAACAATAATGAGACAGGCAGGTGAATAACAGGGGATCCACATACTTTGATATTTTTACCAGTACTTGTAGCACACACTGTTTGTGTCTGCGATAGATTGCAGTAATTTTGCCTCATATATACAAGAATTCTCAGGGGCCCAAAGCACAACATCATAAAATGTGCCACACAATTGATCCCCGATGAACAGTAATTCCATGTAGCAAATTGTTGGAAGAATGTTTTGACACAATAAGTGTCTGCATCATTCTGACAGGTATTGATTTCTGGGGGCACCTGGGAGTTAGTGAGTGGCCGCCAGGCAGCAGAAGCACGAATAGGTGGTTAGATCTGTGCTGTGGGCTACATACTTTGTCTCACACTGTCCCCACTCGGTCTAAATGTGTGTTTTGTTACACCTCACATGTAAGGAAAATTCTCAGTCTAATTTCACAAAAAATCATTTTTCCCCCACTGTATTTCACTGGTTAGATTTCCACATTATGCAGCTAGGTTCTCAGTTATACTCAGCCACAAGTAAGTTTAAAGTGCCTGGTTCTTGGCTTCTAATAACTGTTATTAGACCACTGTTACACAAATATCATTTCATTGTCAACAATATTTGACAGTTTTCTTCAGTAATTATCACTTCAAAATCTTGTGTGAATAAAAAAAAAATAACAGTTAAATTATTAGTTATTAGTTCTTTTACCACCTCTCACGGAAAATGATACTTAAAGAGCAGGGCCTAATCGCTGCACCTGAGACAGTAGGTATTTAGAATCATATTGTGTAGACGTCACAGGAATAAATAAGACAGAATTAGCATTGTTATTATTGTGCCTCCTATGTCTGTCACGTGGTAGCTGGAGTCATTGTCGACATCTTTAAGTTAGCATGAGCCCAGTAGCCATGATACTGCTTTTGCGCACAACACTGCATGCCTTTATTTTTTGCACAACTTTGTTTATGCCTTTCACATGAGAAAACTCTGCTGTGCTCATTCTCTGCCTGTTCCTGGAGTTTAGTCTGAACATTGTGAGCAAGGTCGATAAACACTGACTTGTTATTCTGTTCTGGTCAGGCCCTAGCCCTTAGACATAACATACCAATGCAGCTGTTTCTGCTGGAGGATCGTACTTTGTTATTATGAGGATGCATGTTTAGGTGAGACACACTTGGAGATGGACCTTTCCAGGGAGAAGAGCAGCCCGCACCTGTGATGTAGAAATACGATCTATGGCCTGAGGTATGGGGTCTGCTGACAAAGCCCAGAGATCTTCTATTATATAATAATACTTCTGCTTACCAAGGGGAGGGTGGTTAGGCCTTATAATCCTTTATCCACTGTCTTTATAAAATGACATTTCCCTTTATGATATATGGCCTTGCTGCAATGTTAACTGTATTAATATTATGCATTTTGCTGCTAGTGGTGGCTCCTATACTGCATTTAAGAGCACGTTAGTTAAAATAAATATTTTAAACTATCTTCGTGTCTCTGTCAGATCTTATTGTGGACAAGTACGAGAGTGTGAGCAAAAAGGTGTGTCTTGTTACCGCGATTCCTGAGAGATCCGGGAGTGTTGTGTTCTGGGGTGTCTAATCATTGGTTTCTCCGTTTGTGAGTAGGAGAGCGAGTGAGACACTATAGCTAGTCGGTCCTGGGCTCGTGGGCACTAAGGCGGTAGAAAGGCTTAGCCCCTGTACACCGAGGTCCCATAATCCTGTGCATAGTTCTGTGTATGTGCAGAATCCCTGCAACATGGCGCCACCAACGTTTGGTCTGGTACTTATTTGCGAGACCCCTGAGTAGCGCTTGTGCTTGTCCACAGACCCCTCTCATCTATTACCGGAGACGCCCGTGGTGTGAGGGAATAACCTCCTATATTAGAGATTGTAGGTTTTTCAAGCTTGGATTTTAAAAAGGTTTTGCTTTTCGGATTTGATACCCAGTGTTGCGCTACTGTTTTCCTTCATTTCCTCTGATAGATAATGGCTATTGCAGTCGCTGCTCATAATCCTAGCAGCTCTGACTGCTCATTTGACTCAACATGGAGTCCCGGTTACGGGGGCAGACATTATCTTTGTGGTTGAAGCGAACGCTGCTTTTCGCTTCGAGGTGTTTTATTCTTGGGTTAAATTCCCGGCGGTGGATGGGAATGATAATTTCTTTCATGAATATGAACATGCCACAGT
Source organism: Calotriton arnoldi (assembly GCA_963921515.1). Taxonomy (NCBI): domain Eukaryota; kingdom Metazoa; phylum Chordata; class Amphibia; order Caudata; family Salamandridae; genus Calotriton; species Calotriton arnoldi. The sequence goes on along the minus strand of CAWUFW010000873.1, from coordinate 3,279,917 downwards.
TCCCCGGGATTATAGACCCTATTGATCACTTGAAGTTCCGTTGTCGGCTTGGGAGCACACCATCTGGTTTAATGGCGCCCTACCTCACCCTGTTACAATGGTCCGTTTAGGCCCTTTATCGGTCGACGGAGCCACATGGCCCGTTTTGGCAGGTTTTACACCACACCCAAATTATCGTGGTGTTACCCACACAGAGCTGTGTCAATTGCATGAATCATTAGTTCCTATTCACAGAAGCGTATTACAATATGTGTCTCGCATGGTCCAAGGGGCTCCGGCTGGGGCCCCTCCTCAGCAACCAGGACATGGAGGAATGGTAATAGCCCAATCATGATTAATTCAGTGACAGGAAAGCGTCCTCCAAATAGAGATGAATTGCCGTTCTGGTTAGCTGAGCGATTTGAGCAACTCGAAGCTGTATTTCCAAATACTTCTCCTTTGGATAAGCATAGAATCCTTACAATGAGTTTACCAAAAGGTCTTATTCCCAGTTGGGCTGATTGCACCACCTGGGGGAAGGTGTTTGTGGCGCTGTATTCTCTCTGCTTTGACAACCCCTCCATGACAGTGCTTCCGACAGTTCTTAAAAAGTTCAGGAGGAGCACGGGGCGGAGGGCGCCCTGGAGTTGGTTATGAGACTGGTTGGGGTATTACCTATAGTCTCTGATATGATTCTAGCCAATATAAAAGGAGAAGCGGTTAGCTTGCAAGTGAGTCAGCGCCTTGAGGTAGTAGCAGACGTTGATAAACAACGGGAATTGCCTAAGATTATCGCTAAGGTGTATAAAGCCATAGGGCATAATAATTTGGGGAATAGACCTTTAACTCAGATGAAGAATAAACCCCCTCCCGAAAAGGAGGGGCGTCCATTCTTTCCTAAAAAGAATTGGAACAAGAATAAACCACAACAACAATCACAACAACAGAAGCCGGGTTTGCGTGCTGGTTCACCGACACCTGATGCTTCCGAGCGTAGGTATGATTTGCATGACTGCTCTAAGCTTAAGATGCCAGAGAGGTTTCAAGTTCCTGATCCTCGTTCTCCTCGTTCCTTGCAGGAATCGTCTGGTGGAGGGGAGCGTCAAGATCGTAGAAAAGGCGAGACCACGCAACAACAACTTGATCCGCCACGCCAGTTTGACGTAAAGGCCAAACCGGAGGGACAACTGCCATATCGTGCCCCGTTTCAAAAGAAAAATGTTGCCGCTTTAACAGCGAAGTATGACTCAGACGGGGAGGCATACTCGGTTGGTGATGGGCTGTGACCCTCCTCGACAGAGCAGTGGAAGTTACCATAGTACGGGAGGTTCTCCGTCCTTGTCTGGAGGTGAGAGCAGCTGAGACATTAATTCCAGTGGAGACAGCTGATACACGAGTTGCACCCCCTGATAGACTTTATGAGATAGTCCTCCAAATTTAAGGTGATATACAACGTACTATTAAGGGTATCTTTTAGGATAATCTAACAAGACAAAAAATCAGCGGGTCTATCTGAGCTCAAAAAAGGGGGAAGAGAGCTCACAAGCACAAACAGTACAAACTATTACCTCCCATTCAAAATTCAGGGAAGTCCTTTGAAGAGGACGGAATCCCATCACCCACCGAGGTGGCATCCTTCATCATCTGGGATCTCCTCTTGGTTACAAAACCTGGTGCAACCAAGGGCTACAACCCCCTCACTGTGAGGGAGGAGCTCAGGGATGTTTTATTTTCTCAAAGAGAAAGATCGACTAAGATCTACAAGAAGTGAAACATACAAAGCATTTAGGGGTGATGGTAGCAGTGCATGTAGTGATGTGTGAAGTGATCTAAAATTGACTGCCAAGAGAGAAACAAGTTTATTAGGTCACTCTTGGTGTCAAGAATAAAAACAGTGCATGTGCAGTTTAGGAAATAATGACTGCACTAGTCCATATAGCAGGTCTACATATTTCAGCCATAATGATCAGTTTGTGATCTTGGCCTTCCTCAGTACCTAAAAGTTAATCGCTACTGCAACGTGAAAAAAAGTGATACAGGTGTTGATAAAATAACGTATATATGGTTGGAACAGATACAACCTACACACTCTTGTGGTCTCGGTTTGTAGAGATATCACAAGGATACAGATGTCACCTGTAAGAAGAAAAACTAGCATGAATGCAGTGAAAATACAGTGAAGAAATATGGTATTAAAAAATTTACTGATTTTGTGCTATACGTCTGGATAATTATCCATCATGTGGTACTTATATGTGTACCTCATACCCTTCTAGTGTATAGAAATACGATAACCATCAAAGATTAAATGCTTACCCGTGGTGTACGGGTGCACGCCTCACCTCACCTGGCAACAACTCAGGGCGTGAGGCACCGCTCTGTTTAAAAAGGAATGACTTATTACAGATATGACTTGCAGACTGCAACAGACATCCATATAATTTAACATCAAACTGTATCATCACATCAGCATATTCATTCATTTAGCCAGATCTATAGTGGCATCTTCATAACAAATAAGTATGGTCTGTGATGATGGTTATGCAGAGACCATTACTATCTGTATTGTCTGGACATTCAAAACTGTCTCCACATCAGGTTTTCTCTAGTCTTGGTGAAGCATTATCCATATGTAGTATATATATTAGTATCCTTGTATGCCCCATTTGTAGATACCTTTCAAAGTACAGACAAGAAAAGGGACAAAAACAAGGAGAACAACGAGATGCAGTTAATGTACAGAGCACAATGCATCAACGTTGACTGTACTTGAGATATAAAGAAATATGGAGATGTCATTGCTTAGATGTCAAGCATTAATAGTATGTGCCATAAATATTTCAATCGTAATTCAAGTGACGTGAATCACCGCGCTTCAGAAGATGCGAGTGCTTACTTGAGTGCTTACTTGATAGCCTTTTATCATTTTTTCTTTGGAATTCATAAGCAATGACATCTCCATATTTCGTTATATCTCAAGTACAGTCAACGTTGATGCATTGTGCTCTGTACATAATTGCATCTCGTTGTTCCCCTTGTTTTTGTCCCTTTTCTTGTCTGTACTTTGAAAGGTATCTACAAATGGGGCATACAAGGATACTAATATATATAATACATATGGATAATGCTTCACCAAGACTAGAGAAAACCTGATGTGGAGACAGTTTTGAATGTCCAGACAATACAGATAGTAATGGTCTCTGCATAACCATCATCACAGACCAAACTTATCTGTTATGAAGATGCCACTATAAATCTGGCTAAATGAATGAATATGCCGATGTGATGATACAGTTTGATGTTAAATTATATGGATGTCTTTTGCAGTCTGTAAGTCATATCTGTAATAAGTCATTCCTTTTTAAACAGAGCGGTGCCTCACGCCCTGAGTTGTTGCCAGGTGAGGTGAGGCGTACACCCGTACACCACGGGTAAGCATTTAATCTTTGATGGTTATCGTATTTCTAAACACTAGAAGGGTATGAGGTACACATATAAGTACCACACGATGGATAATTATCCAGACGTATAGCACAAAATCAGTACATTTTTTAATACCATATTTCTTCACTGTATTTTCACTGCATTCATGCTAGTTTTTCTTCTTACAGGTGACATCTGTATCCTTGTGATATCTCTACAAACCGAGACCACAAGAGTGTGTAGGTTGTATCTGTTCCAACCATATATACGTTATTTTATCAACACCGGTATCACTTTTTTTCACGTTGCAGTAGCGATTAACTTTTAGGTCCTGAGGAAGGCCAAGATCACAAACTGATCATTATGGCTGAAACATGTAGACCTGCTATATGGACTAGTGCAGTCATTATTTCCTAAACTGCACATGCACTGTTTTTATTCTTGACACCAAGAGTGACCTAATAAACTTGTTTCTCTCTTGGCAGTCAATTTTAGATCACTTCACACATCACTACATGCACTGCTACCATCACCCCTAAATGCTTTGTATGTTTCACTTCTTGTAGATCTTAGTCGATCTTTCTCTTTGAGAAAATAAAACATCCCTGAGCTCCTCCCTCACAGTGAGGGAGTTGTAGCCCTTGGTTGCACCAGGTTTTGCAACCAAGAGGAGATCCCAGATGATGAAGCATGCCACCTCGGTGGGTGATGGGATTCCGTCCTCTTTAAAGGACTTCCCTGAATTTTGAATGGGAGGTATTAGTTTGTACTGTCTGTGCTTGTGAGCTCTCTCCCCCCTTTTTTGAGCTCAGATAGACCCTCAGATTTTTTGTCTTGTTAGATTATTGTTAGTGGGGAATATATCCGCGCAGGTCTCAAAAACTTTCCCTCAGGCCCTCTTTTCTAAAAGTGTTGTTTAGTTTATCTTTTAGGATAGCCTTACTTCGTCATTCGACATTTTGTTGGTGGAGGCAGATTGGCCTCCCCCTTATGTTTTGGCTTCTTCTCAAGGTGAAGACGTGATACTTCCTAGTTTTTCGCGTTGCGTCCCGGAAGAGACTAAGGGGTCGATTCCGATGTCGGCCGGAAGCGCACCTAACAGTATTCGTCCAGAAAAAATACCAGCCGAACGCGTGTTTTCCGACCGACTCGAACACTCTACCGAACGAACAAGTACGATGCGCATAACAGCCCAGATTCCGAGCGAGCCGCACTTACCCATTCTAGCTCCTGTTCCCCGCCCGAGCCGGATCCGTAAACGCCGAATCGAGTCGCACGGAACCAAATACACTGCACCTTCCGGCCGGACTAGTACGATGCGTCTTCCGTACGCGCCGAACTCGTCGCTACGTCCGGCACGTATGAGCATCCGGGAGAGCTGCACATAAGCTCCGATTCGCGCCACAAGACGATCCATGGCGACGAGACGAACAAGCCAGCGACGAGTACGAGTCGAAGCCACGAGAAACCCGAACGAGACGACCCAACCAGGAATCTCATCGCGCAGGTCCTACCAATACTCTACATCTATTACCGGGACCGGTACGGACGCGTTCGGCGCAGACGGTAAGTCAAACACCCACGTACCCGAAATATGTCACACACACATAGGGATGCACAAATGACGTACACAAGCAACAGCAGAACCATAGGGGTGGGATGGCCAACACCAATGCCATACACACCCATAGGGGGATGGATGCCTGCCACTACTATCATCCCCACCCATAGGGGGCTGGATGCCTACCACTACTACCATCCCCACTCATGGGGGGCTGGATGCCTACCACCACTACCATCCCCACTCATGGGGGGCTGGATGCCTACCACTACTACCATCCCCACTCATGGGGGGCTGGATGCCTACCACTACTACCATACCCACTCATGGGGGGCTGGATGCCTACCACCACTACCATCCCCACTCATGGGGGCTGGATGCCTACCACTACTACCATCCCCACTCATGGGGGCTGGATGCCTACCACTACTACCTTCCCCACCCACAGGGGGATGGATGCCTACCACTAACACCACCCCTACTCAGGGTGGGCTGGATGCCTGCCACTACTGCCATCCCCACCCATAGGGGGATGGATGCCTACCACTAACACCACCCCTACTCAGGGTGGGCTGGATGGCTGTCACTACTACCATCCCCACTCATGGGGGGCTGGATGCCTACCACTACTACCATCCCCACTCATGGGGGGCAGGATGCCTACCACTACTACCATCCCCACTCATGGGGGCTGGATGCCTACCACTACTACCATCCCCACTCATGGGGGCTGGATGCCTACCACCACTAGCATCCCCACTCATGGGGGGCTGGATGCCTACTACTACTACCATCCCCACTCATGGGGGCTGGATGCCTACCACCACTACCATCCCCACTCATGGGGGGCTGGATGCCTACCACTACTACCATCCCCACTCATGGGGGGCTGGATGCCTACCACTACTACCATCCCCACCCATAGGGGGATGGATGCCTACCACTAACACCACCCCTACTCAGGGTGGGCTGGATGCCTGCCACTACTGCCATCCCCACCCATAGGGGGATGGATGCCTACCACTAACACCACCCCTACTCAGGGTGGGCTGGATGGCTGTCACTACTACCATCCCCACTCATGGGGGTTGGATGCCTACCACTACTACCATCCCCACTCATGGGGGGCTGGATGCCTACCACTACTACCATACCCACCCATAGGGGGATGGATGCCTACCACTAACACCACTCCTACTCAGGGTGGGCTGGATGCCTGCCACTACTGCCAACCTCACCCATAGGGGGATGGATGCCTACCACTAACACCACCCCTACTCAGGGTGGGCTGGATGGCTGTCACTACTACCATCCCCACTCATGGGGGGCTGAATGCCTACCACTACTACCATCCCCACTCATGGGGGGCAGGATGCCTACCACTACTACCATCCCCACTCATGGGGGGCTGGATGCCTACCACCACTACCATCCCCACTCATGGGGGGCTGGATGCCTACCACTACTACCATCCCCACTCATGGGGGCTGGATGCCTACCACTACTACCATCCCCACTCATGGGGGGCTGGATGCCTACCACCACTACCATCCCCACTCATGGGGGGCTGGATGCCTACCACTACTACCATCCCCACTTATGGGGGGCTTGATGCCTACCACTACTACTATCCCCACCCATAGGGGGATGGATGCCTACCACTAACACCACCCCTACTCAGGGTGGGCTGGATGCCTGCCACTACTGCCATCCCCACCCATAGGGGGATGGATGCCTACCACTAACACCACCCCTACTCAGGGTGGGCTGGATGGCTGTCACTACTACCATCCCCACTCATGGGGGCTGGATGCCTACCACTACTACCATCCCCACTCATGGGGGCAGGATGCCTACCACTACTACCATCCCCACTCACGGGGGCTGGATGCCTACCACCACTACCATCCCCACTCATGGGGGGCTGGATGCCTACCACTACTACCATCCCCACTCATGGGGGCTGGATGCCTACCACCACTACCATCCCCACTCATGGGGGGCTGGATGCCTACCACTACTACCATCCCCACTCATGGGGGGCTGGATGCCTACCACTACTACCATCCCCAGCCATAGGGGGATGGATGCCTACCACTAACACCACCCCCTACTCAGGGTGGGCTGGATGCCTGCCACTACTGCCATCCCCACCCATAGGGGGATGGATGCCTACCACTAACACCACCCCTACTCAGGGTGGGCTGGATGGCTGTCACTACTACCATCCCCACTCATGGGGGGCTGGATGCCTACCACTACTACCATCCCCACTCATGGGGGGCAGGATGCCTGCCACTACAACCACCCCTACTCATAGGACGGGTAATGTATGACACAACTAGCATACTCCCACATAAGGACTGTCTGTAAATTACATCCCACCCCCAACACCATGACAAGCGTGTGTGGTCTGTGTCAAATGCATACAACACTGAACATGACATTGAACATACAATGTGACCCCCTAACACATGTGTCACACATAATTGTGTGTGTGGCCTACACAATGCAAGCAGACCATGACCACTGTGGCAATGTGGCCCAAAGCCCCATCACCACAGTGCCCAAAAGGTAAGTGTGTGCTCCATAGCTGAAGCACATATTGAACAGTGTGGCAATGGGGCCCAAAGCCCCATCACCACAGTGCCCAAAAGGTAAGTGGGTGCTCCATAGCTGAAGCACATTTTGAACAGTGTGGCAATGGGGCCCAAAGCCCCATCACCACAGTGCCCAAAAGGTAAGTGGGTGTTCCATAGCTGAAGCACATTTTGAACAGTGTGGCAATGGGGCCCAAAGCCCCATCACCACAGTGCCCAAAAGGTAAGTGTGTGCTCCATAGCTGAAGCACATTTTGAACAGTGTGGCAATGGGGCCCAAAGCTCCATCACCACAGTGCCCAAAAGGTAAATGTGTGCTCCATAGGTGAAGCACATTTTGAACAATGTGGCAATGGGGCCCAAAGCCCCATCACCACAGTGCCCAAAAGGTAAGTGTGTGCTCCATAGCTGAAGCACATTTTGAACAGTGTGGCAATGGGGCCCAAAGCCCCATCACCACAGTGCCCAAAAGGTGAGTGTGTGCTCCATAGCTGAAGCACATTTTGAACAGTGTGGCAATGGGGCCCAAAGCCCCATCACCACAGTGCCCAAAAGGTAAGTGTAGTCCTGGTAAAAGCTGCAAAAACAAAACTGCAGGGATTATTCCTGGCCACACAACACCAAACACTACAGTGGCATAGCAGTGCTTGTGTCCCATAGCAACATAGATTGTGTGAGGCAAGCAGTGCAGTGCCAATGACACATCGTTCTGGCCATGTGCACACAAACATCAGCCATGGGGGCCCACATTGTCTACATTCACAAATAACACAATGACAGAAGTGAGCATCATAATGCAGACCCACATATCTGCACCAATGGACACACAAATGTAGATATCCTGTGGAGACTGTAGATGTCAGGTGAACAAATACCATACCATGGCAGCAATGGGACATACTAACCATGATCAATGTGCTGACTGATGACCTAGCAGTCCCAGGGCTAGCAGGGGAAAGCCAACAAACAACATACAGCCAATGGCAAACTAAAGATATGCCAATGCAGTGGTGCAAGTGCACAAACACAAACAGGCAGACTCACACTGCATATCAAACACAACAGGTGAGGGGGGTTGTGTGCCAGTGTCCCCAGGCAAACACACAATACATGAGGAGGCCAGATTCACTAATACACAGATGTCAACACAGTCACATACAGAAGTAACTCATGGATTGGATTCCCCTATGTGGGCAAACAGGCATTGTGAGATGAGAGGGAGCCCAAATTACACATGTCACACAAGCTTGTAGGAACAGCAACAAACACAGCAAGAGACAGAACCACCACAGCACTCCCCCAGGGACCCCACATTGTGGTGACACTAGCCTGCATGACAATCACACTGTGATGACAAAGGTAGATGTCATCCACACTGTGAACCACAGCCATGTGTCCTGAGCAACAAACTACCATCACACCTATACAAGCACAAAGCACTCAGCATGGCCTGCCAGCCAAGGACAATATGGAGGTAGTGCCCCAGCCGTGCAACAACTCATATTTGCACACACTCAACGCCACACACCTTGATCTCCACCAATGTGCAGCAGTGAAGCTCACATGGACTGCTGACATTGCACATGCACCCATGACAATCCCAGGGGTGGTGGGGGAAATAAGGTGCAGAAACCCATCACACATGGCCAGTCAACAAGACTTGTGAATGTCTGACACACTGCACAGTATGCCGTACATGGGCATGACGTGAAATCCACCCCAAACAATGGGATCCTGGCCATAGTCACACACCAATGAAGAAGCCAAGCTGACCCACAAAGGACACACATAGACAACTTCCAACATTGCAGCTCTGACCCTGAGGAGTGGCAGCAGTCACACACACAACGTGTCACAATCACTGAAAGCATACACAAACAGAAAATCACATTACTTGTGTAACCAACAAGTGCCAAGAGGAATCCTGACTGTGTCCCATCTGCGTTTGCCCACATCCCCAGCCCTGACAACAAAGACAACTAGGGATGACAACCTCATGAACATTAGTTTGCCATGCACCCACATCCCGGAGAAACCAGGTCCAAGATGCTGGATGAACACAGAACAACTCAGCAAGCATCACAAACAGGATCATCCGTAGGGACACAGCCTGTGTAGGAAAAGGAGAAGGGAACACGCACAGACATGCCTACACAACACACAACACGGGCACAGCCTATATCACGGAATCACGCACTGCCATGAGGGCACTCCACTCCTGTGGAAGGTCAGCTGTGCCAAACCTTGTCTGTGCACGACTCAAACATGTCAGCAGAACACTCGGTCAGTGAGTCAACAACTACAACACACTGAAGGCTCAGCTCATATTAGCCAGGGCACAGGAGTGTCACGTCAGTCATCTGCATACACCCAAGACACATGTAAAGCAACTTGCACTGTGTACACAGATGAGTCCTCCAAATTTGATGTGCTAAACTGCATGTCCATTGGAGACGGGCACACAGTCAGAGTACTAGGAACATTGGACAGTGGTAAGCCCACCAGATGTGCATCAGTGTAGGACAAAAATGGTAATCTACAAATTCTAAACGTACATCCCTGTGTCAAATGCTGAACATTACACCCTCAGACTGCAGCAAAGGATGCTATAGATCCAGACTAGATTAGGACACATATCCCATGGACCACATGGAGCCCATCACAGCAAAACTTCATTTACCTGATCTGAACACTATTACAACAGCAAATGCATGATTCCACACATCTACATCATGTACCTCCAAAGATTAACCACAAGTAAACAAAAAGAGGCTTTATTCAGCAAGTGTGCAACTCAAATCAAAAGTCCAAAATAAACTAAGGCCAATGGCCAGTCCAAATATACAGTCCCAACAGGGTGATGTGTGACAACTTGTCAACAATTGCTTGCCTGCACAGGTACGGACAGGGGACATCCCCTTGGAGGGGCATACGAGGGGCAGGCCAGGCACTGCAGGGACAGGATCAGGGGATGCCAGAAGGAGGCAGTGAAGGGGAGGTGGGTGCAGGAGTGTCACCGGCAACTGCAGTGGAGGTGTCTGACTCAGGGGGCTGGCACCACCGCAGGGCTCAAGTCAGATGGTGTTGGTGCTGCAACTACTGCAGTGGGCTGGTCAGATGGAGTGGACTGGGTCCCCAATGCAGTGCCCGAGTCAGACGGGGTGGTTGTGGACTCCACCGCAGTGCATGACTCCAAGGTAGTGGAAGGGGGGCAGAAGAGCTGGGCAGGACAGAGGGGGGACACGGTCTCCACACCAGTGGCACAAACAGGCAGAGCATCTGGTTTTGGGGTGGAAGAGCAAGTGGCAGGGGGAGGGCCTAAGCAGTTTGGGGATGCGGTATCGGTGTGTGGGGGAACCTGGGGCAGGGTGTGGCGGTGGAACCTGTGGAGTGGTGGCCTGGGGGATGGAGGTGAGAGACTGGGTGGTTGACTTGCAGGGCGGTGGCGGGGTCTTGCTCTTCCGGGACCGGGGGGACTTGCAGGTGGGGGGCTCACTCTGCCTGCGCCTGGGGGAGGGTGTCCGGGGGCGAGGGGCACTCCCCTCTGTGTGGGTGGACTTCCTCTTCCCCCGGTATGCTGGATCAGCAGGATTGGAGGGGAAGAGGCCGAGGTCACACAGGAAGATCTGCTGTGTAGGTGTGGTAGCAGGCGAGGCAAGGGAAGGGGTCTTGGAGGGAGAGGATTTGGAGGACTGCGGAGTTAATGTGGATGCCCGTGTGTGTGTGTGTTCCCCGTCCCCTGTGTCTGTGGTATCAGTCCCCTGAGGATGCTTGTGTGCACGTCTTGCCTTTCTCTTGGGTGTGTCTGTGCTGCTCGTGTCTGTGTGTTTGGGTGACTGTGCAGGTGTGCATGTGCTTTGGACAGGTAGGGGGCAGGAAGTGTGGATGGGGCAGAGGTGGGAGGGGTGAGGGACTGTTGGAGGAGGGACACTGCTGCCGTCAGGGAGGAGTCCATGGACTTATTGCTCCTCTGTAGGGCAGACATACCCGTCGAGATGCCCTCCATGAACGACACCAGCTGTGTCAACAGAGTGGTGTGTGCATGGAGGACACTCAGCATTGCTGTCTGCCCTACATGGAGCTGCCGAAGGAGGTACACAGACTCCTCACTCAGGGCAGCAGGGGACACAGGGGCAGGGGCTGCGGTGCCTGGCACGAAGGAGACACGCTCCTGAGTACGGGAGCCTCAACGGACCTCAGGAATGGGAGCCAATGGGAGGGCGGTGGTGGTGGTGGTGGTGGCGGGGCCAGACAGACTAGCTGGCCTTTGGTGGCTGCTGAGACCCGCCTCCACAAGGGAGTCATCCTCCGAGCTGCTGTGGTCCTCAGCTGAGGTGGATGGTGCTGAGGACTCCTCGGTGTGGCTCCCCTCGCCCTCCGTGCCACTGGGTCCCTCTAACCACTCGTCCGATGCTGACCCAGTCTGGCTCCGCTGCTCCTCCTGGTCTGTGGAGCTGTCCCCTCCTGTGGCCGTGGATGTATCTGCAAACAATTAGGGAAACAGACAAACATCAGTCACCTGCACTGACCGCACACACCACAGTAAGTACAGCACATTACAGAGCAAGCCCTGGCATCCTTAGTTGAACATTGCCTAAAGTCCTCACACAGATTCGGGAAGCCAATTGTCAGTCTGATGGTCAACCATGGGACTCACACCCCTCCTGCCCTTGCACCCATCTGTCTGGTGCCTGTCTGATGGTAAGACCCCAGTGTGGACACATGCACCACCTACACAGTTGTTGGACATTGCAGGGAACACAGTGAAATATGTGAACATGCACACATCACATCTCTTGCCACTGAGTCAGTGCAGGTGTCCGGATAAAGGGATGGCCAGAGTCTAAATAGAAATGCATGTGATGCATACCAGCACCAGACACCATGATGCACCCATGTCCGGATAGTCAATGCCACAATGGGGTGCATGTTGCACATGTCACTCCCCTGCAGGATCAGTCTCAGGAAGTTGAATGCCATGACACAGGAATGCGTGCAAAGTCATACATTACTGTCTCAAGTCACATGGCCATGGCAGCCAGCCAACAACAGTCTGCACTGTGTCACAATCCGAGGGCATGGGGAATGCAAGTTATGTGACTGATAAGTGCACATGTCCATCCCCCAAATACCACATCATCTGTACTACTATTTGTCCACGTCATACCAACTGGACATATGGGGGACATGAAACACAACTCTCTGAACATGAGCACCTCACAGTGTGCTGTGAATGACAATACAGCTGCCTGAAAGTCACAGTCGCAAACACCTGTGTGCACAGTCAAGTGATCAGACACCTATAAGTCACAAAAGTATCGTCTATCATGGTCACATCTCAGATGGCATGCTGAGCACTAACCGATAAACATACCAGTAGTCCTGACAACGAAGACACAGCACAATGAGACAGAGGCAGACACCTGAGGGTACATTACACTGATCACAACATGCCAGATGATACACGGGAGTGGGAGTACAGAGTGCATTGCATGCCCTGGAGTAGGCATTACTGTCCAGCTCCACCTGTAAGAGGGATGAGTCCTGGACAGTAGGCAGGTGGCTAAGCATGTGTGACACACTGGATACACATACTCCTGAGGCCCAAACATTGTTCCCACCAGCAGCATGGGTGTGTGCCAAATTCCCCAGGGACATGTGGTGACTGGTGAGTCAGAGCAGCAAACGGACCACATATCAAAGTTACACCCAGATTACATGTCAGAACTTAGGCATTGTGTAAGCAATTGACCCACCCATGAATCACACAACATAGTCACGGGAACAAATGCTGTCCCCCAGCTTGAGCAAAGCTAAATGCAATGACACAGTCCCCAAATGACACAATTTCCTGACTATAAGGGACACACATATGCGTATCAGAGGAGAAGTGGGCATGTCACAAATGAGGGACATGGGTCCTGGACCACATGACTGATGTACTGTGGAAGTTTAACCAGGCCAGAGGAGGGCACATAGCATGTCAGACAAAGTGCACAGTGCAGTCATGGACTCACCCCCTCCTTGCTGCTGTCTGTCCTTCAGCTGCCCATCCAGGTCAGGGAAGACCACCGCCAGGATCCGGAGCATGTGGGGGTCAGGGTCCGGTGTCCGCCCCTCCTGCGAGGAGGCGACAGCTTCAGCTGGACCCTTGCGATCCTCCGGGTCCAGCCACGAAGGTCCTGCCACCTCTTCTGGCAGTTGCGGATCCTGCGCCTGTAGACCCCCACGGATCTTACTTTCCGGGCAATGGTCAGCCAGATTTCCTGCTTCTGGTGGGCATCAACCTGTGAGGATGACAAAGTGAAAAGGCCATTACTACACATGCAACATATACGTGCATCACACAGTTGGATATACATGTCTCAATCACAGGGGCATATGATGTACACAGGCAGTGCAACAATGGCTATGAACAGTTTGCCAGCAGTCACTACATGGTATCATTGCATGGGAAGTAAACCTAGTTGGAATGCACTGTTACTGCACTGTACCAGTTCAGTGCATGTAACTACACACTTTGGGGTGTGACAACTACTCAGTGGGCATGCTAGCCAGTGGTGTGCACACTGAAAGCCCTGCTAGTCAGACAACATGCACAATTAGTGAGGCAGTGGACAGCACACTCACCTGCTCCCCTGGTTTCCCATACAGCTTGCTGTATTGTGGAAGGAGGCTGTCCAGCAGGGCCTGGTTCTCCTCAAGGCTGAAGGCTGGGGCTCTCTCCGCAGGGCCTGGTTCTCCTCAAGGGTGAAGGCTGGGGCTCTCTCCACAGTACGTGCCATTGCAGGAGCCAGAGGATGCATAAACAGCAGCAGTGTTGGTGGCAGATGTCGTCCTGGAGCATGTATTGCAGGCAAGTGAGCTCTCAGGGGAACAGCCAGCATTATATGTGTGCTGCAGAGGCAGATACTGTCCCATGTGTCCAAAGTGATAGGTCCAAGTCGTTTGCATCTTCTGAATCTGACCAATCCATGGAATAGCAGCACTAATACACGCCCACAGCATCCTTCAAATCTTCAACTTCATGACACCCATGATTTTGCAACATTGTTGTGGCTGGCCAACTGAATTCACTGCATCAGACTCGTTGGAGCTTCGAAAACGCATCCGTTGCCATGCCAGGCCCCAGCCAATGTGTGCGCACCGTTCGGTCCACTGCTGTACAATGCATATTTCGGGATACAACGCGTACCCGCTCACATACAATGCAATGGGCCGGCCGGGCATACCGATCGGTCCATTGCTGTACAACGCGTACCCGGGATACAACGCGTACCCGCTCACATACAATGCAATGGGCCGGCCGGGCACACCGATCGGTCCATTGCTGTTCAACACGTACCCGGGATACAACGCGTACCCGCTCACATACAATGCAATGGGCTGGCCGGGCACACCGATCGGTCCATTGCTGTACAACACGTACCTGGGATACAACGCGTACCCGCTCACATACAATGCATTGGGCCATGCGGGCACACCGATCGGTCCATTGCTGTACAACGCGTACCCGGGATACAACGCGTACCCGCTCACATACAATGCAATGGGCCGGCCGGGAACACCGATCGGTCCATTGCTGTACAACGCGTACCCGGGATACAACGCGTACCCGCTCACATACAATGCAATGGGCCGGCCGGGCACACCGATCGGTCCATTGCTGTTCAACGCGTACCCAGGATACAACGCATACCCGCTCACATACAATGCAATGGGCCGGCCGGGCACACCGATCGGTCCATTGCTGTACAACGCGTACCCGGGATACAACGCGTACCCGCTCACATACAATGCAATGGGCCGGCCGGGCACACCGATCGGTCCATTGCTGTTCAACACGTACCCGGGTTACAACGCGTACCCGCTCACATACAATGCAATGGGCTGGCCGGGCACACCGATCGGTCCATTGCTGTACAACACGTACCCGGGATACAACGCGTACCCGCTCACATACAATGCATTGGGCCATGCGGGCACACCGATCGGTCCATTGCTGTACAACGCGTACCCGGGATACAATGCGTACCCGCTCACATACAATGCAATGGGCCGGCTGGGAACACCGATCGGTCCATTGCTGTACAACGCGTACCCGGGATACAACGCGTACCCGCTCACATACAATGCAATGGGCCGGCCGGGCACACCGATCGGTCCATTTCTGTTCAATGCGTACCCAGGATACAACGCATACCCGCTCACATACAATGCAATGGGCCGGCCGGGCACACCGATCGGTCCATTGCTGTACAACGTGTACCCGGGATACAACGCGTACCCGCTCACATACAATGCAATGGGCCGTGCGGGCATACCGATCGGTCCATTGCTGTACAACGCGTACCCGGGATACAACGCGTACCCGCTCACATACAATGCAATGGGCTGGCCGGGCACACCGATCGGTCCATTGCTGTTCAACGCGTACCCGGGATACAACGTGTACCCGCTCACATACAATGCAATGGGCCGTGCGGACACACCGATCGGTCCATTGCTGTTCAACGCGTACCCGGGATACAACGCATACCCGCTCACATACAATGCAATGGGCCGGCCGGGCACACCGATCGGTCCATTGCTGTACAACGTGTACCCGGGATACAACGCGTACCCACTCACATACAATGCAATGGGCCGGCCGGGCACACCGATCGGTCCATTGCTGTTCAACGCGTCCCTGGACAGGTCACACGCATATGTCACCATGCTGGTCACTGGTGAAGCTATGCCAGCCACATATACTTTCCAGGGACTCTGGGGCACACCTACAACACCACACCCAGTCCACACTGTATCTAAGGCATGTGTGGCAGCATAACCTTATCTGTGTATGGGGGTGAACATGTGGTTTTTGGGGTGGCATTTGGGGGCAGACACACCCAGGCTGTGCACGTGTTCATGGGGACAGGGTCCTTTGTGTGTTGTGCACCTGACCACTGTGGTGTGCAACTTTTCATTTATAAGCATGTGTCATGGTCACATTTCCAGGTTGTGTATGTGTATGACATGTCACATACCCCCAGGCTCACATGTGGGAAGGCATGTACGTCACAGGGTGGCCCATTGCCACAATAGTGATGTCCCTCCGCAGTCTGTGTGCATGTTGTGTTTCACATGTCTCTGACTCCATGTGCACAATGGGAGACAGTCTCCACATCCACGTGGTTTGTGCATGAACTTTGATGTTGTGTGTGTGTGTGTCACAGACGTCCATGTCTGTCCTGCAGAGGCTACAGGGGCCACTACCTGTGGGTGTCATGTTAGTTTTTCTGACGTGTACATGATACGCAATGGCATGCCAGTGTCCATGTGGCAAGACAGGGTCCCTGGGAATCTACCTGTCAATGAGCTGTGATGCCTGTGGAGCATCTGTCCAGACATGTCACTGTGGTATGTGTGTGGAATGTGAGAGCAGTAAATGGGTACTGTGACACAGCCTAATGGTTTCCCATAGCACACCCTGGAACCTGTTGTTAACACTTGTTGAACAGAGATGTTAGATGATGTCCATGTAGGTGCCATATATGTCGAAACAGAAAGACACACACATCAAGTACTTGTGTTTGTTAATGATGTATCATGTGAAATTGAGTATGGTGAACGGCACATAGTTGGGGTGACTGACAATCTTGCTTTCTTCACCTATGCACTGCAGGGCTCCTGCTGTCCATCGACCATTCCCAGACCTGGCAACGATGGTGGAACGTGACAGCATCCGACGGTACCGCTTCACCAGGCAGCTGATTGAGGATTTGGCAGTGCGGTTGGACCCACATTTGCAGCCTGGCCGTCCGTATCCTACAGCGCTGACCCCCAAGGTGAAGGTGATGGCAGCCCTACACTTCTTTGCCACCGGTACCTTTCAACACACTGTGGCGACTGCCGGTGGGATGTCACAGACTATGTTCAGCCGTGTGCTACGTGATGTTTTGGGGGCAATGTTGATATACCTGAACCAGCACATCTATTTCCCAACACGTCAACGACTCACTGACGTCAAGAGTGACTTCTATGCCCTGGGGAGGATGCCACATGTAATTGGCTCCATTAATGGGACACATGTGGCTTTGATACCACCACAGGCACATGAGCAGGCATACCGGAACCGTAAACATTACCATTCGATCAATGCTCTGGTGGTATGTCTTGCAGATATGACCATCACACATGTGTGTGCCCGTTTCCCGGTTCGGCACACGATGCCTACGTGATGAGGAGTAGTCGCATCCCGAGGATGTCACAGATGCCGAACCAGCGTGCCTGGCTTGTTGGTGTGTACTGACTTTGTACCATTGTGTGTGTTCTGCTATGTTGTTTTCCGCACACATTTTCAAATCGGCTAATGTGCAATTGTCTGTCTGTAGGTGACTCGGGATACCCCAACATGCCGTGGTTGCTGACACCCCTCAGGAACCCTGTGACACTAGCCCAGATGCGCTACAATGAGGCACATGGTCGGACGAGGAGGGTGAATGAGCGGACCTTTGGTCTCCTGAAGAGCCGCTTCCGCTGCCTGGACAAGACAGGAGGGGCCCTCCCATATGCCCCAGCAAAGGTGTGCAAGATTGTCATCGTCTGCTGCATGCTACACAACCTGGCAGTGCGGAAGGAGTTGCCTCTCATCCTGGATGACGATGACCAATGTCCGCCACCTGTGGATGATCCTGGCCTGGGTCACGATGCCAGTGAAGATGATGATGATGATGATGATGGTGATGTCCGCACACAGCTCATCACCAACTTCTTCAGCTGAATGTGAGTCTCCAGAGGGTTGTAATGTCAATGATTTGAGTTTGCATGATATGTGTGTGGTGCTCTGTTGCTGTTTGAGTGTGGCCATGTGCTACTTGACTGGATGCGTGCAGCGATGTGTCCTTGCAGGTGGTCTGTACTGCCCAACAGTGTTGACATGCTAACTTGGTTTTGTGTAGTTATCTCGTGACATGTATTAGACATGAGTATTGCCGTTCTGTGCTGTTCTTCAGTGGTTTTGACTGTGTGTCATGTCTGTCCTTCACAGGGTGCTGCCGGAGTTGTTTGATCAACTTGGATCCCACGAATCCATGAATCAACTTCCAAGGTGGAAGCAGTCGTTTCCCTACAGGTGATGTGCCACACACCCCTGGACTTTCTATCTTCTGCACTTTTTGACTTTGTGGCCACAGCCAGGTTGGATTAGCTAGCATTTGTAGTGGAAACAACATGTTGCAAATGTGTAATAAACCTGTGCTTCACTTTGGGATGTGCGTTGTCTGTGGTCACACATCTGACTGACATTTGCTTACTGCACCTGTAGTCTAGTTGACAGACTGTGAATAGGTGGCGTGTCTGTGCATTCCACTGTATTTAGTTGCAACATCAGTATAGGTGATGAGTCTGATGGCCCTGGTGTGTATGTGTTGTGTGGCCCTAGTGGTGTGTCTCCCTCATATGTGTCACGTCGCCATGACTGACATGACGGTGTTGGACTTGCTGTAGCAGTTAGCATGCACAGTGTCATTTTTCTGATCACCATCTCCATGACAGAGAGCACGTTGGAATCACAACAGAGGCAGATATGGTGTATTGGTGAGTTTATTTACATACAGGTGTGAGAATGGTGCACAGGATGGTGGGTGCTGTACATAGAAATTGGAATCCAAAGTTCCCATGTGATTTGGAAGTCTTGGTAGCTGAAATGTCCAGAGTAAAGTCCACAGTCAACTGATGAATTTGGCCAACTAGAGCTCCCCATGTCATGTGGGAGAGTTGGGTTGGCTTCGACAGGGCGTGCAGTTTGCACACAGAGGAAAAGTTCCAGAACAGGTGTTGGCTTCCTGGGGGATGTAGATGGCCATCGGCCTCTCAGTTTGGCCTCCTTGGACGGCCCCTCTTCTTGGGGGGGGGACCCTCAGGTGCAGGCTGCGGCGGTGCAGGAGACTCTCTGCCAGAGTCCTCCTCCCTCCCTGTGGCATTTGCAGTTGTTTCAGCAGTAGATGTTGTGGGCACACAGGGAGGTGAGGCCATGTTGGTGCTGATCTGGCGGAGGCATGTCAGTATGTCCCTATGCACCGCTGTCAGTTGTTCCAATGTGTCCCACTTGGACTCCATGCCAGACATGTGTGTCTCGACACGTGACATGTGTGTCTCGACACGGGACATGTGGGAGTCCAAGCGGGCATGATGGGCAGCCTGCTGCTGTTGTATGTCCTTAAGGATCCCCACTACCTGGCTGACCTCTCCGGTGCTAGTCTGGTACGCATCCGCGATGCGTGCCAGTTGTGGGTCATCATGCAGTCCAGACCCCTCTGCAAAGAGCGACCTATGTCTACCACCCCTCCCACCACCCCTGGCGACACGTGCAGGACCTGCGGTGGCACGCACAGGTGACCGTGGGCCCACTTGGGTGTTGTTCCTGGGCTCGTTGTCACCAGCTCCAGTTTGGGTCTGGGTCCCTGCGCTGTTGTCATCTGTGGTCCTTGTTCTGTCTGTGTTGGCAGGGGTGGCCTGTGTGTTGGCAGTTGTTGAAGGGGTGGGTGCAGGGGGTGCAGATGTTGGTCCTGCTGGTGCTGCATGATGACTCACACCGGAGGGTCCAGCTGGTTCTTCGCCATCCGAGGAGTGCTGAGGCTGATCCACACCAGTGAGCTCAGTGTTCCCCGAAGCCTGGGACAGGGACTCCTCCTCGTCTGCTGCTGTGTCCCCATCATCACCTGTTTTGGGGAGAGACACAGATTGTATGTTATGTTTCTACTGGCATCAATTGTTCAAACACCTGACAGTTGTGACTGTACCTCTGGATGTGGGCCTGGATATTGCATTCTCCTAAATTGTGACAGTCAGAGAGTGATATTGGTGTAGCACATTGTCCTGCCAACCTGTGGCATGTCAATGTGAATGTTGAGGTGTGTGCATGACCAGCATTGGTGGTATTTGCTTGCCATCCGGGCCTCCTTCTCCCCCCCACCCAGTTATTCCACCATGAAGCGTGCTTCCATTGCAGGGAGTGCAAGTTGTCTTTCAGGATGTCAGTCAGTGGTGTTCTGCTGTTGGTTGTTGCACAGTTCCCAGCAGGGCCTTGTGCTCCCCCCAGCAGTACCCAGTGTCAGCCATCTTGTGAGTTCTTTTCCACTCCCTGTGATGTGAGCATGGTTCAGGTTGGTGTTGATGGGCCAATTGTGAGGCTGACCAACATCTGTGACTACCACTCCCATCATGCTGTTGCCTCCACCCCCCTTCCCAGCATGCCCATCCTTCCTTCCTTTTGACTCTGCTTCCCTATGGGATGGGGTGCCTGTGCTGACAGGATGGCTGGGAGTGTTGTCCTGGCAGTTGTTTGGCTACAAGTCCCAAGAGTGTCCCTGTGCTTCACACAGCATAACCCAGGGTGGTGGTTCTTTGTGGGATCTTCAGTTAGGATGTGAGGCATTGCATTCTCCCAGGTGGGTTATGTGGAGTTAGTGTTGAGGGGGTGTGTGAGTGGAGGTGCTTGTAACTATGGTCAGTGCTGTGAGTCCTCCTTCCCACCCAGCCAGATATCCCACCATGGAACGTGCTTCCATTGCAGGGAGTGCAAGTTGTCTTTCAGGATGTCAGTCAGTGGTGTCCTGCTGTTGGTTGTTGCACAGTTCCCAGCAGGGCCTTGTGCTCCCCCAGCAGTACCCAGTGTCAGCCATCTTGTGAGTCCTTTTCCACTCCCTGTGATGTGAGCATGGTTCAGGGTGGTGTTGATGGGCCAATTGTGAGGCTGACCAATATCTGTGACTACCACTCCCATCATGCTATTGCCTACACCCCCTTCCCAGCATGCCCATACTTCCTTCCTTTTGAGTGGATTTCACTGTGTGTGAGTGTGACAGCAATGGCAAGATGGCTGACAGTGTGGTCCTGTTGTTTGTTGGTGCCCAGTTCCCATCAGGGCCTTGTGCTCACCCCAGCAGTACCCAGTGTCAGCCATCTTGTGAGTCCTTTTCCACTCCCTGTGATGTGAGCATGGTTCAGGGTGGTGTTGATGGGCCAATTGTGAGGCTGACCAATATCTGTGACTACCACTCCCATCATGCTATTGCCTACACCCCCCTTCCCAGCATGCCCATACTTCCTTCCTTTTGAGTGGACTTCACTGTGTGTGAGTGTGACAGCAATGGCAAGATGGCTGACAGTGTAGTCCTGTTGTTTGTTGGTGCCCAGTTCCCATCAGGGCCTTGTGCTCCCCACAGCAGTACCCAGTGTCAGCCATCTTGTCAGTTGTTTTCCACTCCCTGTGATGTGAGCATGGTTCAGAGTGGTGTTGATGGGCCAATTGTGGGTGTGACCAATATCTGTGACTACCACTCCCATCATGCTATTGGCTACACTGACTTGACCAGCATACACAGAATTCCTTCCTTTCAGTGAGCTTCCCTGTGAGGTGGTGTTCTAGTGGTGTTTAAATATCTGGGAGTGTTTGTTGGTTCTATTTGTGCCACTGCCTTGCTGTATTTGTTGTTAGGTTTGTACATATCATGACACAGTTACATATCACTATGAGATGGGAGGTATTGTGTTTGTCTGACTAGCATTCACATCTTGGGATGAATATCTTTTGGTTGCTGTGTATTTGCTAAGGGTGCATGGTTTGCCTATCCCCTTGACTGTGATGTGTGTGTGTTGTCACACCATATTGTGTATATTAGTTGTGTACTCACCAGGCTTTGGGATGTCTGTTAGTCCGTATACGCTCACTGGTGGTAGGATGGCCCGCTCCTTCTCCTCCCAGGGCCTGAGGTATACTGGTTTTGCAGGAGGGCCACTGCCGGTGTGCTGGCTGAGGAGGTAGTCCTTTTTGAGTAGGTCCCGGACCCTCCTGTGCACATCATACCACCTGTTCTGGATGTCTTCCTTTGTGCGCAAACATGGTGATTGTGCGTTCACCCTGTCGACAATCCTCGCCCACATCTTGGTTTTCTGCGACATGGGGGTCTGTTGTACCAATGTACCAAACAACTGTGGCTCTACCCTCAGGATCTTGTCTACCAGGACTTCCAATTCACTATCTAGGAACTTATGGTTCTTCTTTGGGGGCATGGTGATGGGTGGTGGTGGTGATTGATGTGTGTGTGTGTGTGCAAGTGGGGCGGTGTGAGTGTAGGTTTAGCTGGGTGTGTGTGAGGGTGCTATTTGTAGGTGTGGTAATGGTGTGTGGCTTGTGTGATGTATGAGCTGTGAGTGTGTCTGTGGTTGCTGTGTGATGGTGTTGTGTGCTGGCAGGTCAGTGGAATTTGCAAAGGATCATGGTAGGGATTTGTGGCCTTTATGTAGGTGGAGTTGGAGGTGTGTCCTTGTTCCAGTTTTTTTTTCCTCCCTGTATTTATTGGCTTTGTGGTTGCTTGTTTGGCCCTTTTTTCCCTAATTTTTCCTTGGTGTTTTTGGTGCATGTAGGAGTCGTTCTTGTGTCCAAGTAGGATGCTGCAGTTGTCTGGTGCGATCTTGTCCGACTCGTTCCCGCTGTGTGTCAGCTAGGTTTCATATGCGGCGTACGAGTCGGTCACGTAGTATTGGGTTGCTTCGGCTGGGTTTTGTATGCGTGTCGGTCGTACGGCTTGTGCTCCGGGCGAGTCGGTCGTGTTTTGCACGCACAGCATCGTACTACGCGGGTCGGAGTTCGCGGGTACGTTTCGTTCGGGTTCAATCCGGGTGCGTGTTGGTCGGTTCGTTTCGCGTGATTTCCCGGCCGGATGGCTTGTTTCCGTCCGGCTCGGTCGGTCGTTTTGTATTCCGTCCGAGTCGGTCGGATTTCACATGCATTTCATCGTACTACCAGGGTTGTACGGCGCCGGTCCGAGTCGGTCGGACTAAATTCCCGTACCGAGTCGGTCGGTATGTTTTCCGGCCCGAATCGGAATCGGCCCCTAAGCAGGATTACGCTCCGGAATGGGCGTTAGCTGTAGCGCCGGCTGTGTATCGCAATCAGGTGGGCTGGGATAGAGATTCACCGGCACATGAGATTCCTTTGCAATCAATGCCACAGCCTCAGGCACAATTTCCGATCAAACGCGAGGCAAAACCATCTGTTAGTGACATTTTGGCCCAGTTGGAATATCAGGGTGTAATTGAGCCCTGTGTTTCATCCATGAATAATCCTCTTTTTCCGATATCGAAACCGGACCGTTCATATCGCATTGTTTTGGATTATAGAAATTTGAACAGTCATGTTTGTACGTTTGCCATAAAGAACACCCACAGCTCTGCGTTAATAAATAATATTGTCCGAAAAAAGTATAAAACAACTTTGGACATTTCCAATGGATTTTACGGTCACAATTTGGCTCCTGAGAGCCGTGACTGGACCGCATTTACTGGGATCGGTAATCAGAAAAGATTTAAAATATTACCCATGGGTTATAAGAATAGCCCTGGTGCATTTGCTGTGCGTGTTGTGTCTCTTTTACACAACATAGATCCTGATGCTTTCTCTTACGTCGACGACATTTATTTGACTGATGACGAATTGATACCGCATCTGATGCGTGTTGACCGCATCATTTTGTCCTTTGCAGACTTAGGTACAAATTTAATTTTGCTAAGTCGCACATCGCCTATTTGGTGGTTCCCTTTTTGAGTAATGAACTCAACAATGAAGGGAGGGGGTTAGCCCCCCACTTTCTGGAAAAATGTGCTCAATTGCAGCCTCTTTCTACTTTTAAGAAGTTACAATCTTTGCTGGGTTTTTTTAATTTCGGGAGGACATACATTCCTGATTATGCTCAGTGTATCAAACCACTATATGCGTTGATACAACCCTCTTTTTTGTCTTCCAGCTGGCTTCCAGAACATACAGATATTCTTCGGTCCTCTCAGTCTGATCTGCTTGCGACTCAATTCTTGTTGACTTGTGACAACACAACTAACTTAGTCATTCGGATTGTACCTGGTACAGTGGGTTTCACTTACCTGACATTCAATGAGGGAGACACCATCCCCATTGCCTACAAATCGCATTTGTACACCTCAGCAGAGATGCGTTTTTCACCCATTGAGAAAATTCTTACAGCAGGACAGATGGCGATCCTGAAGGAGCGCTCATTGGCTCAGGGAAAACGCATTCTTATGGTGTCGCCTGTGCCTACTCTAGAAGCGGTCACAAAGGCGAGTGTACCGAATTCTAAAGCCTTACACCCGCGTTGGATTCAGTGGGCAAGTTCTTTGACATCTGCTGATGTCACTTTTATCTTTGACCCATCCTTGCAGATGCAGGAGTTTTTGCAGTACGAACAAGTTCATCCTGAGCCACAGTTTTTGCTTCCTCTTTACCAATACAAATGTATAGTCTATACTGACGGATCTACGCAGCCGGCCATTGGTTCCAAACATGCTTACTCAGCCGCCTGTGCAATTGTGGCGGGCTCTATGGTTGACGGTGTGTTTAAGTCTTCCTTAGTCAACACAATCAATCAATCAATCAATCAAACATTTGTAAAGCGCACTACTCACCCGTGAGGGTCTCAAGGCGCTAAAGGGGAGGGGGGTGCTGCTACTGCTCGAACAGCCAGGTCTTGAGAAGTCTCCTGAAGGTCAGCAGGTCCTGGGTCTGTCGCAAGTGGGTGGGCAGGGTGTTCCATGCCTTGGCTGCGAGGTGGGAGAATGATCTGCTGCCGGTGGTTGTTCGGTGGATGCGTGGAACGGTGGTGAGGGAGAGGTCGGCGGAGCGAAGCTGGCGGTTCGGGGTGTAGAAGGTGAGTCGTTTGTTGAGGTATGTTGGTCCGGCGTTGTGGAGTGCTTTGTGAGCGTGGGTAAGGAGCTTGAAGGTGATCCTCTTGTTGACGGGGAGCCAGTGCAGGTCTCTCAGGTGGGCAGTGATGTGGCTGTGGCGGGGGATGTCGAGGATGAGGCGTGCGGAGGCGTTCTGTATGCATTGGAGTCTTTTCTGGAGTTTGGCCGTGATTCCCGCATAGAGGGCATTTCCGTAGTCCAGCCTGCTGCTGACGAGGGCCTGGGTGACCGTCTTTCTGGTTCTGGTGGGGATCCATCTGTAGATCTTGCGAAGCATGCGGAAGGTGTTGAAGCAGGAGGAGGAGACGGCGTTGACTTGCTGGGTCATTGATAGCGATGAGTCCAGGACGAACCCTAGGTAGCGTGCGTGCGTGGTCGGTGGGAGTGGGTGCATCTCCCAGCGTGGCCGGCCACCAGGAGTCACCCCAGGCAGAGAGGGTGGAGCCAAGGATGAGGACCTCCATCTTGTCAGAGTTCAGCTTCAGGCGACTGTTCTTCATCCATTCGGCGACGGCCTTCATTCCTTCGTGGATGTTGGTTTTGGGGGTGGTGGGGTTTTTGGTGAGGGAGAGGATCAGCTGGGTGTCGTCGGCGTAAGAGATGATGTTGAGGTCGTGCGATCGGACGATGTTGGCGAGCGGTGCCATGTAGACGTTAAAAAGGGTCGGGCTGAGGGATGATCCTTGGGGTACGCCGCAGGTGATCTTGGTGGCTTCGGATCAGAATGGAGGGAGGCGGACTCTCTGGGTTCTGCCAGTGAGGAAGGAGGTGATCCAGTCCAGGTCTTTGTCGCGGATCCCTGCGTCGTGGAGGCGTGTGCGTAGGGTGTGGTGGCAGACGGTGTCGAAGGCGGCCGAGAGGTCCAGGAGGATGAGAGCCGCGGTTTTGCCGTTGTCGAGCAGGGTCCTGATGTCGTTGGTGGCGGCGATGAGGGCGGTTTCGGTACTGTGGTTGCTGCGGAATCCGGATTGAGACGTGTCCAGGGTGTTGTTCTCCTCGAGGAAACGGGTCAGTTGCCTGTTGACAATCTTCTCAATGACTTTCGCCGGGAACGGGAGCAGGGAGATGGGCCGGAAGGTCTTGAGGTCCTTTGGGTCCGCCTTGGGTTTCTTGAGTAGGGCGTTGATCTCGGCGTGTTTCCAGCTCTCCGGGAAGGTGGCGGTTTCGAGGGAGCTGTTGACGATCTTCCGGAGTTCGGGTGCGATGATGGAGCTCGCTTTGTTGACACACAGTCTCTTGGTGACTGTACGGCTCAGTTGGCTGAGCTGCGAGTTTTAGTATTGGCTCTCAAATTCGCTGATCAAGATGCACCTACACTTATAGTGTGCGATTCTTTCTATTGTGTACAGTCCTTTAATGACAATCTATTCTTTTGGTCTCAAAACGATTATCGAGACTCTAAAGGTAGCGCGATCAAGCATAAAACGCTTTGGGTTAGAGTGGCGGCTCTTAAAGAGAGTCTGCCGCTCACACATGTTATACATACTCTTGGGCATCAGCGTGTGGGAGCATATGGTGTTGGTAATTCTTTGGCTGATGAGGCAGCCAAATCTGCAGTTGCCACGTGTTCAGTAGCAGCAGTTACAAGGTCCATGACTAAAATTGATAATGACATTTTGGCAGCTATAGCTGCTACGAGGGATGGGACGGCGTTCCCACAAGGTTTCCCTTCTAAGTATTCTTATCATTTATCACCGGAACAAGTTCCCTTTGCTTCCATTCCATCCGTTGGGGATCGGCTGATTCCCAACGAGGACCGCAGGCTTCCTTTGATCGTTGCCGCCCACGAAGGCATGGCATCTGCACATGTTGGAGTTTCGGCGACAGTGTGTCTTTTGCAGCAGCTTTATTGGTGGTGTGGTCTGTATAGACAGACACATAATTATGTACTTTCTTGTGACATTTGTCAACAGATTAAACCGTCCTCGGTTACACGTCCACCTCACTCGCAGCTATACACCTCAAATCAACCATTTGGATGTATTTATCTTGATCACTGCGGTCCTTTGACGTCCGACACTGCCTATAAACATATTCTGGTTGCAGTGGATTCGTGCACTAGATTCTTTTGGGTTTGGCCGCAATGTAGTGCTGACGCTCGAAATGTCATTAGAGATGGGTGTGTCTTTACCAGAACATTTGCTTGTGGTACCTTCCATTCTGACCAGGGTCCGGCGTTCGCCTCTAAGGCTTACAAGGGTGCTATGAGGTTGCTGGGGGTGCTATTGCAATTTTCGTCTCCATACAGGCCTGAGAGCAATTCTATAGTGGAACGAATGAACCGTGACTTAAAGCAATCTTTGACAGCTAGAGTCTTAGGTACTGGCAGGGGTTGGCTGACTCATTTACATGGGGTTCAATGTGCACTTAATAATCTCCCAAGAAGAACTCTGGGTGCATGGACCCCATACGAAATGCTCTTTGGCATCAAAACGTTTGTGCCAGACCTTTATGGTATAGACATGGTGGCGGCTGCCGCAACATTTGACGTAGATAACCTTTGTGCTATGCTACAGGATCTACAAAAGAATCGAGACACTCTTGCTAGAGCTGATTTGCACTCGTCCGAAAACACAGCGATGCTGATCCCAGTCACAGGGTGTCTTCCTAAAGTTGGAGATCTGGTCCGGGAGAAGATAGAGAACAAAAAAGAATTTGGTCCATCATACCGTGCGCCAGTCCCTGTTCTTGGATTAAAGGGCACTCGAACTGTGATTTTGCCTCCAATACCTGGCCGCAAAGAAAATCGCTACATTTCCATTGAACATGTCAAATTGCACCATATGGCCGATACTGAATAGTATGCCTAAACCTGTCCTGTGGAGAGATATTCCACTTCCTGTGAGATCTTCGCCGACGACTAACCTACACCAGGAGGGTGAAGTGGAAACCTCGATTGATGTGCTGCCTGTTTTGTCATCAGCTTCCACGACTACACCGCGAAGTCAAGTCTCACCGCCTATGGAGCTTACGGTGGACATTCCCACACGTGCGCTCCAATCTTCTTTTAATGCTGATCGAACACCTTTGTATCGACTCAGAACTGTTGGTTATTACATGGATAGAGATAACTTTTCTTTACCTTCATTGTCCTCTTCATCAAATTCTACTACGAGGAACCCCCCAGTCAATTTTCCATATTCTTTTCCTGGTTTCGCAGAACTTATCTGGTTCCTCCTTGGACCTACTTTGTATGGTACTTACAATGGTGTTTCTCTTCATGTGGATTGGATTTGTGACTGTCTTTTTCCTTTTGATTAATGGTCATTACTTACCTAAATGCTCTAATGTACATTTGGTTGATGGTGTTTTGGCCCCACTCACCTCATCTCATGTAATGAAAAGGGATCAATCCCACGTTAATATTTTTGCTGTGCCAGTAGTAGATGACATTGTTTGGGATAAAGTTCAGTACAAAATATACGGCCCGACGGAAACAATTCGAATGCCATACGTATTTTGGGTCTCATTGGGTGATGTCATCACACCTGGACTGTATTCCGATGATTGGGATGTTAATGCCGTACATTCGTTGTTTTCAGCTTTAAAATATTACACTGCTTTTGAAACAGAGGATTTGTATTTGAATTCTGCCAATTATGCTGATTTGTTCTGTTTTCAACATTATGGTCATCATTTTTTACATAAAGCAAACACTGTCCGTAATCCAGTTAATTATGCGCAATGGGAACATTGTCCTGCCCCATATCAAGGTAGTTCTCAAATGCAGAAAAATAAGTTTGCCTACTTTTCTGGCTATAATCTATCTGACCCGAGATCTTATTATTATAGACTGAATGCACAAACACACTCGAAATTCATGGTGACCCATACTAAATTGGTATATTCTTCGACTTTCGTAACCGATTTATCCTTGAAAGGTTATGATTATTGGAAAGACACGATTGATTTGAAATCAATATGGGGTACCAAGAATTGGCAGGTACAGGGAACTGAATAATTTCATTGTGCGTGTTTGATACCATCACAGCTGTTGTTCCTGAATCAGACTTTGCAGCAAACTCATGTTTTGGTGTGGCTACTGCAAAAAATTTAAATTCTCCTTCATTCCCATCATTAGCGGCTTATGATGACTGGCAGCAATATACAAATTATTCTCTGGAGGACTTACACAGTATAGTCCGCAATGGTACCTTTAATTCGTCCACTTTTACTCCCTTGGGATTGTTAGTATGGCTGCTCAGTACTAATGCTTGCCAGTTGCGTTTTTCAAATCATATGGGGGGTTTATGCTAAGTAGACCTGACCCTCGCTTTCCACAAACACATACAGTTACTACATATTCTGTGGGTAAATTGTGTCAACAGTGGTTGGGACAGTCATCGTTGTCATCTGTGAAACATCCCTCACGTTTAAATGAAGACATTGATCTGGCAGATTTCCTCTTCGGTCCCAGGTCTCCTCGTCCGAAACGTTTTGCTTATACAGCATATAATGAAATCTGGAAGCTGTCCCAAATGCAAGAAGCTTTCAGGTTGTGTCAAGTAGATCAAGACAATTTGCGCAAGGTTTTGGATGTGGTAGACAACAGCATTAATACTTTGTCTTCTCGTATTTACACTTTGAACAATATTGTTTCATCTATTAGTAACATTGTGCAGAATGATGTGTCTGTTTTATATCATGGTCAAAATCAGTTGCGTTCTGTAATGCAATTGTGCTGGACTTTACAAACATTGAAAAATGGGAAAGTGCCTTGGGATTATTTGAACACAACTGCCCTGTTTTTGCCTTTTAATTTGACCGATAAACAAAAACTAATGTCTATGAAAGATTCCACATACACCTTGTTACATATTGAGAAGCTTGAACAACTACCATTTTCGATAGCAGAGACCGATTCGTTGGTGTGGTTAATACATGGGGTTATTTCTTTGCCCATTTCCCTCTTTCAATTTAGTGCATGTATGAAACATTATCCGATAGGAAGATTTGAACCCCTGGGTAGTACCTTTCTACACGAAATGTGGTCTTTACCGTTTACGTTTCGCTGTCTACGTGAAGATAAAGAGGTTTTCCTAAAAGCGGAGGACTGTGATTCAACCGTGGGACACGCGTGACTTTGTACACAAGTTCAGCTTCACGGCGATTCAACCGTGGGACACGCGTTAGTTTGTACACAAGTTCAGCTTCATGGCGCTTGCAATGTATCAGCGCCCAATTTAGCCTGTTTTCTAAAAGGAACAAAAGTCCCGTCAATAATTCCCATGCTCACATTGCTTTCTAACGGTAGTTATCTTATCCTCACTAACCACAACTGCTGTGGGTTCCGGGCAGGGATTCCGTATATAGTAACGGTTTTCGAAAGAGTAACTTGTTGCAGCAATGTCCTTTTTCCACCCCCGCATGGGATTGTAGATAGCTCGCTGTGGCCTTCCATTCCTACTTTGAAAACAGACTTCAATAAACTAAGCAGGCTCAAAGAGCTATTGTTTCAACAAGAAGTCGCTCTAACTTCGGCTCGAGAGACCTTCAAATTGCAGGTGGCTAGAACATCTAGTGAAATTCAGTCACTCCTGAATACGAATCTCCCACTACATTTTGGGCAACTGATTCACCAAATTTTTAATGCGTCTGATACAGAAGGCCTTGCACATTTTTTAAAGCTTGTGGGCTCCGGCCTTGTTTCATCTTTTCAGACGATTTTTGGAGTAATACCGGCCTTTATACTTTCTATTTTTTCCAGCGCCTTCGGAGGTTTTCCACTTCTCCTCTTATTGGCGTGTGGAGTGCTGGTGCTTCTGCTCCTGTTATGCAAAGGATGCCCATCCTGTGGTTCTGCACAGCCCAGGAGCCTGGCGACTATACTGTGAACGAATACAATAACTTTTTGGATGCTTGCCACTGGCAACGCTGAGTGTGAGCTATGGGCTTACCTTTCGCTTCGCTTACTTCACTTGCGTGCAACCTGTGTTCCACTGCCAATGGTGCCCCTTCTATTGGGCCTTGGATATCTGCCTCTCCACAACGTCAGGCGCTGACCCGGATTATGATCTGTTGGTGGGTCCCTTGCTGGCCCATGACCAGGACTGTTCTGGTGATGCCCGTATGATGGGTGCAGCTGCACTTGGAGTGTTGGCACTTTGGAATACCTGTGAGGCTGCCCAGCGCCTCTTGCAGGAGAGTTTCATCGAATATCACGCGAGTTGCCTGGTTCTGCTGCTAGATGCACTGGAATATGAGGAACATGAATGTTCATTCTCTCTGCTGAACTGGATGGCATCTCTCTTTTTTCTCAACGACAATGATGCCCTTTTGGAGAACATTGCATTCCACGGTGCGCGTCATCTTTTGGATTTTTCTGACTAATAATCACAGGATGGGGACACAGGAAGCGCTCCATGCGCTTTCAATTAGGGCGTTTATGTCAAACAATCAACCAATTAACTAGAGTACTTAAACCCCCCGGTTGATCATCATTCTCCACCGACGGGGAGACCGAGAGGACGCCTGTAGAGATAACCGCTGGGAGCTCTGAATTCAGACAGTAAGAGAATGAGTGTCATGTATGGTGGTGAGAGTGAAAGCTTGATTTCAGCTTTTGCTGAGAGGTTGTGTGTTAATCACTGAAACTGGGCACACAACTTGTTCATTGCATTGTAGTGCATGCTAGTCATTTGTGTCAATACCCTGTGGATGCACGAATAGATTCTTACCATCACCTAATCTGTACATCTCCTTTACAGAAAGTCACAAGTAGGCCCTCCCACCCTCGCCCTCCCATGGAGTATAGAGGATAGTATTTTAGGGTAAGAAATGGATTGCCATCATGTTTTTGGTTATATGATGACACGTACACTTGCCACGTGTCTCATAAAGACCACACCACGCGCGCTATAGGTGTGACTTGGTTTGGATGACAAAATTTGCCATTTATATGTATACTTACACGTTTGGTTTGTATGTCCTTTTTGTTTCTCTTTTTCCTACAGAATCACTCATAGTGGTACTACACCAAACGGGTAGTTTAACCCTCTTAGCCCCCGTCCCCAGATTGGCAGCACCTTCTTGCATTAGATGCAAAAAGGCAGCGCCCACAGTTAGAAACCCTTTGGTCCTGACGAATGCGACGTACCCTACGGGGACACTAACGCAGAAACATGTTGACCACACTTAACACGGTGAAGGGAGAATAACGTCCCAGATCACCGTTCACCTATTTTAATACCATACATTTGTTCCCTGAATAAACACAGTTTAGTGACAGATGTAATGGTTTTTAGATCACCTTTCACTTTCACACGGCCACCACTTAGTTTTAGAAGTGCATCCCAGTCTCCAGGTGTATGCCCGCCCTCTATCAAACGAAGGTTTTAGAGGGCGAGGACAGCCTATGATGAAGCATGACACCGGGCGGTGTGTGAGGCCAGTCCGAAACTTTTTATGAGATGCCCCCACTGATGTTGCATCTCAGTATAACTCTGTGGGAAACTGTAGGAACCCACGCTAGGGGCAGCCCATTTTGTGTTTACATATCAGATTGGAGGCTGGCTAGCCCCTCGGCCCCGTGCCTCTAGTTCCCATCCTCAGCCAAATCTGAGGTGAGTGTGTGTGGCTTGCTGCAATGTTAACTGTATTGATATTATGCATTTTGCTGCTGGTGGTGGCTCCTATACTGCATTTTAGAGCACGTTAGTTAAAATAAATATTTTAAACTATCTTCGTGTCTCTGTCAGATCTTATTGTGGACAAGTACGAGAGTGTGAGCAAAAAAGTGTGTCTTGTTACCGCGATTCCTGAGAGATCCGGGAGTGTTGTGTACTGGGGTGTCTAATTATTGGTTTCTCCGTTTGTGAGTAGGAGAGCGAGTGAGACACTATAGCTAGTCAGTCCTGGGCTCGTGGGCACTAAGGCGGTAGGAAGGCTTAGCCCCTATACACCGAGGTCCCATAATCCTGTGTATAGTTCTTTGTATGTGCAGAATCCCTGCAACATGTCCTTCACTGGAAGAAAGTGTTACTCTCTCTTTTCACACATACAGCGGTGCTTTCCAAAGAAATGTACCGTTTGGTGATGGTTTCATGTAAAGAAATCCTATTCATGTTACGTTTTGCCTAGAATGAAATAATGTGTATTTGTAAAGCACAAGTTCACCCGTAGGTATCTTGGCACTGAATAACAGATGTTTATTATTACCCACCTCAATGGTACTCATGTTATCGACCTCAAATAGATGAAAGGCTGAGTGGACCCACCAGGATTTGAAACTGTGACCATGAGGTTGAACACAAGTCCCTGCAGAGGTCGCATTAGTCCACTGAGCCACCAGATCCACCTAGGCATGCCTACTGTGATGACACCTTGTGAATGCCGAGTGACTTGTGGTCACGTTATACTACAGTCTAATCCATTGCTCTCAATGTCAAGAGGTTTCAAATGAATAGGCTCATGAATGTCAGAAACAATGGAGGGGGAGGCACATTGAACAACAGACTCCTAGGGTTTCCCAAAACAGCTGCTGGATGGCCAAAAACTGAGGAAGTGTCTGAGTTTATCAATGTAAACATAAGAACACTGATCCTTCAGTTCTTTAAAGTGGATGATAATCATGCCACTTCACAGAAACTGGAAAAAATGCATAGCAAAATCATACAGGTACAATCATTAGAACACGTCCTTAGTATGGCACATACAAACCAGTACATTTGGAAACACCAGCGCTGTTCCTTGGCAGTAAGCCTTCCATTGTAACAAAGGATATAGAAACCTCACATCTGGTTTCCAGCAGAACATATTTTCTGCATCAGTGACTGAGAGGCTAATAATTTAGTTGTATCTTTTCCAAGACTGGGGAAACCACTGCCTGTACAATGGTGACCATGGAATGAGGCTGCAATTCCATCTGTAGATTAGTTATACCTGCAAAGCTTCAAGAAACTCCCAGAATTCAGTGCTTTTCAGATCTTCACCTTAAACCTGGTTGTTCGAGCTTTTATTGACCTAGAGTGCTTTGTGACCCCTTAAAGCAACCCCTCTTTGTCTGTCTGTCTGTCTTTGGCACATCTTAAAGCAGTCGCGGCTCCTGGAGGGAGTGCTGCGGGGCAGTGGGGCGGGGCGGGGCGGGGGAGGGGCAGGGTGGGGGGTAGTAAACTCCGGCATACGGCCGAACGGAGGTAAGTACATAAATAAATAAATAAAACGAATTACATTTGCGCGCCGCATCGCCATTTGGCGTTGCAGCGCGCGCAATGTAATTCGTTTTATTTATTTATTTATGTACTTACCTCCGTTCGGCAGTATGCCGGAGTTTACTACCCCCCACCATGCCCCTCCCCCGACCCGCACCACCGCCCCGCAGCACTCCCTCCAGGAGCCGCGACTGTCTTAAAGGCTGACTAGAGGCTTTGTGTACTCTTCTCCGGTATCATGGACCTGTAAAGATTCTCTGCCTCGCTCCTTAGGCCAAAGGAAATGAGAGGGCCAACCAACTCACAGGCCGCTTGGACTGCTTATCAGTGGATGGTGGAGCCTGTAGAATTGAGTCTTCACACTCAAAAAGTCCAATCATCTTTTAGAAATTAGCGGTGTACCTCTCTACTCGTGGTAACATGGAAGGCAGGACGAAAGAGTATTTTTCAGAGTTACACTGCTTGAACGAATAAAGAAAGACCACTGCCAAATAGGGATTTTAAAATGAAGATGTCATGATCCTGTTTTGCCAGCTTACCTTTTTTATTGAGCTTGGGCACCACAGTTTTGACCTTTGTTGGAAACAGCGAGTAGCACTTGGAATTTAGTGATGGGTAAAAAATCGGTGTTTTACCATGATATACTACTCCAGAATGTTATTACAGAAGACAAAGGCTCGTATTTATACACCGCTTGCTCCTTTCAAATTCACTTCTAACCACTAGCGTGGCCTTCGTGATTGCGAAGGGATACTGGAGAAACCAGAGCATTTAAATACTCTTGCTTAGTCACTTGGATTCTTTTTCAGAAAAAACTCAGAGCAAAATTTTAGACGTAGCCTCAACTGATTTCAAGGGATAAGGTGGCTTAAACTAGTTGTAGTGAGAGTATATTAACCTCTCGTATTCCACTTGTATTAAAGAAGCTTTTCCTACGTTCCATGTAAATGTATTTCATGCAACGTAGTGGCTTATATTTTTAAATTATTAAAAAGAAAAAGAAAAGTGGCAGCAAATTACTAGGCTGGTGTAGATAACATGGAACTGCAACTGACAACATGAAGACAGGTGTGGAACCTCGAATCAGTTGTGTCTTTTTTATAGTTGCAGAAAAATCCAAAGTTAGATAGACGTTTGTGTCAAAAAAGAAAATGGTGGTTTACATGAAAGTAAAAAAAAAATGTAATTTCATTTTGGAAACTACCTTCAAAACAGTGCGGGCCAATTTTGTTGGAAATTGCATGTCAGTCTCACTTTTTTAACAGACATGGCGACCGACATAACAAAACAATATACGTTTTGACCTCATGGTACAGATGTAGCTTTTGGCCAGACACAGACAACCAACAAATATATCCTTACATAGTTACATCAGTATGCAGTCAATGAAGACCACATGAAGTTAATGCAGTAGATGATCTAATTTGCACCAAACAACAAAAACATAGTAGTGCAAACTTTGTGAATTATATTCAGGCGTATATACAAACTATACATGTACAATAATTCATTAATAGAGCTAATGACGCAGTGCAAAGTTTAAAAAAATGCTGGTGTGAATAAATGTAAAAAAAGAGAGACATAAATTCAGTTGAATTGAGTCCTATCCATTAGGTCATAAAGACTCGGCAAGGTGTATTGGAATAACCACTCCTTCTGTTGACTGTTAATGCTTTGATTCTAACAGGCAAACGTGAATGGGCCTCATCAGGACGAGCCATGCTACACTAATAACTAATGAATTAGTAGAAGACTTTGTTTTGAAATCTGAGTCAAGTGCAGGTAATGCGAACAGTGAGTCAAACAGTTTGGTACTATACTGACAAGTCTGGTCTGTAAGTCAGATCAAGGGGATTTTGAAAAACGTTTTAAAAATCAATCTTATAATTAATTTTAAG
Organism: Calotriton arnoldi; assembly: GCA_963921515.1. NCBI lineage: Eukaryota > Metazoa > Chordata > Amphibia > Caudata > Salamandridae > Calotriton > Calotriton arnoldi. The sequence continues at coordinate 3,243,565 of CAWUFW010000873.1, read as the reverse complement.
TCAAGGCAGAGAATTGTATGCTAATTATTTCATCTTGCAGAGGTGGATCACTGTGGAGCGACAGTGCGCTGTGTGGCTGTTCCAAACATAGAAGGAAGGCAATGAATGCTTAATACAAAACAGCAGGATACATTGAGCTATCCATTAAAGTAAGTGACTGAATTTGTTGTAGTCTACTCAATCTATAAATCAGACTGAAATATATTACTTCGTGGTACAGTCGCTTAATAGGAACGAAGCACTCTAGTGTTCTGAGCTCAAATAGATCTGTTAGCTTACTATTATAGTTCGGTAGTCAAAGCCCAACAGAATTGACAGGGCGCGTGGACCTGTCTGTGTGTTCCCGCATGAATAAGTGGTTAGTATGTTACAGCTCTATTCATACAGGACACAAACAACACGATTTGGTGGAGGGAAAAACAATTAGATTGAGGACCAGATACTTATTAGGTCAATTGTGTCATGCCAATATGGTTGTGGGAAAACAACCACACCATAAACCTCATGCATAGATGAAATAATAATAATGTAGGCACTTGCATAGAATGTGATGTGTACTTCTATTACATTTGAATGCAAAAAGATGAGGATGTAATTCCAGGTCATTTAAAATATGCCGGTTTCCATGAATTGGTCTCTGTACTTTTTTGCCGTTCTGGTAACACATATTAACCTGTCATTGTAAAGTTTCCTAACTTTAGGTTCTGGCTGTGTGTCATGCGGGCAAGACCATGCTCTTTTTCTCCACCGTTTTAGAAGGGATTTGTGACATTCTCTGTCAAAGAGTTTCTGTTCCAGTTCATCTGATTCATGAAAACAATTTCTGTATTTCTACAATTACGTCGGATTTGTAAAAACGGAACATTCTGGAGATTGTGTCTTAGTGTGCACAGACTATGACTATTGTCATCAGTAGAGAAGTTTGTTCTGTTGGTCTTTTGACCTATAGATAACTAACTCTATCAATACTATGATGTGAAGTAAATTACTCTTGTTTAACTATTGAATGAATGCACAGAGTTCAGATGACGAAATATTCCATGTCATAAAAGCATCTTCAGTATTCTGCTGCCATGTTCTAATGTGTACTCTGCTTGGGTTTAGTTCATTTTTGATAATTCTGGTTTCAAAGACTTCAACACATAGATTAGCTTTGTCCAGTGCAAAACAAACTCCTATACATATACCTATTTTTTCTGTATGAATTAATGTGATTTGAAGACAAAATCGTTATCTGTCATAGCATTCTCAGATACTGAAATAATAAAGTCAGTCTGTACCTCCCTGTACTAATTTTCAGTATTCAATATGTTACCTGTAAATTTAAGACCACCTTTTCAGAAATATTTGTGTACAAAGAACCTATACCAAGAGCCACTAGAATGTCTTGCTCCATATTGAATGGCATAGCTTCCGTAGCATTGATGAAACCCATGTCATCTCTAAAGAAAGAATCGGTGGTACTGATGATTTAATAAAAATGCTAACATAGAGACCAATTGGGGGTTCATGTACTGATCCACATCCAGAGATAATTGCTCTCCCACGTGGGTTAACTGGATCTGTATCTTTGTGTATCTTTGGTAAAATATATATTACTGGTGTACATAGGTTTGGTGTATTATGGAATTTAAATTGATTCTTACTGATAGTTTTTCGGGTAATGCTAATTGTGATTGGATATTTGATTGTAATTTATTCAATGGATTCCCATTCACTCTCACATAGAGGTCAGAGTTTGAGGGTTGTGTGAAGATTTCTCCTTCATATCTTTATGTGTTCTGAATAACAATTGCTCCACTCTTTACAGCATGCTTAGCTGTTCTCTCCTCAGAGCCAGCCTTGACGAACAAGCAAGACACTGGGATAAAGCATATTAGGACCGAAAAATGTGGGTGCCCATGAGAAATGAATTTGAAACTTGTCATTAAGTCACAGAGGGAGACCTACATGGCCAGTTAGTTGTCAATAGGTAACCAACAACTCATGATGCATTGATACACTTCTACAACTTACTACACAACAGAAAGAATTCAATGTTCTGGCTCACTGGCACTAAGGTCTCAGTCAATGTACCAACCCGAACCATAAAATCAATTGAACTGCAGCCAATACACAACCCACTGAGCAATGTTTGCATACAATGTGTTTCTGGTAACAATCAGGCCCATGGAATAAGACAGGTTCAATTAGTGGAAACCAAAATCTTCTTTCATAAATGAATCACACACTCAAGGAGCACTGGAAACAGAATATACATTTTAAAATGTGCATATGATATAAATTGTAACCACAAAGAATCCAAACAATAAAGCAGTGAGGAAATGAAACAGTATGTGAACAGCGGGGAATATTCTAACATTGGTGTTATATCTGTAGCAGTAACACCCTCGATTGCTACTTCTAGGCACTATGCTAGCTCTAGCAGATCAGTATGTGACAAACCTTCCTTGAGTTATAAAGGATGTGCATACTCTCATACATGGTTCAGAACAACATGACTCTTAGGGGCAGTTTTTTTAAAAATGTCGCGCAGCGCAGCCCCCCGTGAGGCTGCGCTGCGTTGCACGACAGGGAGGGAGCAGGAGAGTGCCATATCTTGAGAGATATGGCTCTCTCCTCCCCTTTCCCTTGCGCCGGCGCTGATGTCAGCTGCCACGCACCATGCACACACCTTAGAGCCGCAGCGCTAGGGTGTGTGCATGAGTGTAGCATAGGTTTTGTACAGGAAGGGTACCCTTCCTGTACAAAATACTATGCAAGGCACGATACAAAGCTTTTCCCACTTTGCATACGTGCTGCACAGTGCAGCACGCATGGAAAGTTGGAAAAGCATGGAGAAATGAAAGCATTTCTCCTGTTAGCGCCTCCTTTGAAGGGGCGTTAACTTTTGGCGCCAAACCATGTTTACAATTTTTTGTAAATATAGTTTTGCATCAAAAGGCATGGGTGGTTGCATGGGAATGCCCATGTACCACCCATGTAACGCCCCCTCGGCGCAAAGTAACGCAAAGCAGTGCATCGCGCTGCTTTGCACTACTTAAAGAGTGCTTTCCTTTGCGCTCTAATGAAAATAGCAAAAAATAAATTTGCGCTGGTTTGCGTCACTTTTGTGATGCTAAACCAGCTCAAACGTTTTGAAAATCTCTCCCCATGTTTACAAATATTTGTAAATATGGTTTGCATCAAAAGGCATGGGTTGTTGCATGGGAACGCCCATGTACCTCCCATGTAATGCCCCCTCGGCGCAAAATAATGCAAAGCAGTGCTTCGCGCTGCTTTTGTGCTACTTAAAGAATGCTTTCCAGCACAAAACAAGTTTTGCGCTGGAAAGAAAATAGCACAAAAAAAAAACAGCGCAAACGTTTTGAAAATCTCCCCCTTAATCTGTTTCATTAGCAATCCTGCTATTTCTGTCACATGACAGCTATGTGTTTCAAAGAACAAATACAGCTACTCGGGTAGTCAGTGAAGGCCACTTGCCACCACACTCCAACCCTTGGTTAAAGTGAGTGCTGATGTCATGCCCCTCTTGCCGATTGTACTGGCACAAACATCTCCTCTCTAACTATAGCTCTCTGCGTTCACTTTTATAAAATTTTGTAAGCGGCATGCAAGCAATTGTTGGAATAAACATTCAGGTCAAAGAAGTGAGGTTCTCTTTCAGCTATTTCGAATTATTAAACAATGTTCTTTAGGAGAAACAATACGTGACGCAAGCACTAACCTTTTGGAAGCTCTTGTTTGTTTATAATGAATAATAATGATATGCTTCAGCAGAAATGATTGAATACCATGAATGTCTTCTTATAAGCTTGATAGTCATATTTGAATGAAACTAAAGAACTACAAGTCAGGAACGTGCATTTCATGAAATCATAGTTGTTCATTTCTTGATTATTTGATTAACATACTTGTACAAAAATGAAAGAACCGCAAAAACAACCCAGGGACCCATGAAGAAGAAATCACCATAATAAGTTGTCCCGTATATAGGTCTGGGCGGTGAACTTCGCTCCGTTCGCGGAGTTTGCGGAGTTTTCTGCACTCCGCACTCCGCGGAGCTCGAAAATGGTAAGTTCGCGAGCGCGAGCTGCCGCTCGGGTAGAATTTCTGCCCGAGCAGCAGGAATACCAGCACAAACTGCAGTTCGCACTGCACTCCACCATTCGCTGAACTTCGCTGAGTTTTTTAGATATATTCATTAATTCTTACATTGATGTGTAGCTATGAAAATATAACCACAATATCATCTGGTTAGATAAGTTTTATAAGGAGCCTTCACTTTAAAAACTATTTTTAATTTGCTTGACTTTTCCTGAAGAGATGTATATCAGAGTCTTTCCCCAGAAGGTTTTATTCCCTATTATTGGTTCATCACTATTATGCTGCTGCCTGGAAATGGAAAAACCTTTCAAAAGAGCATGAAGTGCACATTTTAAAGTATTAACTAAATACTAAGTAAATAGAGATCAAGATGGTAACAGCAATCAGGACCCGTTTGTTGGGTATTAAGGAGGAAAGGGACAGAATGCATGATTCTGGTTTCTATGGATTTTTAGCTACCTGCAGACATAGTGTAGCCTATGCTTAGTGGAGAGGGCAGAATGTAAAGAAAGTATAACTGATGGAATGATACATCAGCACTTTTGCTGACTTGACTGTGGTGTGGGGGTTGGACAGTATTCCTAAGATGTAGTGCAGTCTGGTGAGCCAATGACACTAGGGTCACATGACATGCGGTGAAGTTGTGAACCAAGGATGCTGCGCAATGTGGAGTATGCATTGGGGTATGTTAGTATTCCTAGGGTACAGTGTAGTGTAGTTTTTACCACAAGGGTTCAGAATGGTGGGTTAGTGTATTTAGGGTGCAGTGCACTGTCCACAGCGACTAGTGCAAGCTTGCTTGTTAGCTGACTTCCATAAAATGCTGTATAGTGAGTATGGGCCTGATTTAGAGTTTGGTAGACGGGTTGCTCCATCACGAATGTGATGGATATAACATCTGCTTTACCGCAAGTGCTTCCTATCCTATGGCACTTGTAATAAAGTGGACAAGATAGCCATCATTTTTGTGACTGAGTAACCCTTCGACAAAAACTAAATCAGTCCCATCATTCCTTGCAGAATGAAGTGTGGTTGTTAATATCTCCCTAAAGATAAAGTTCAGTGAGGGGCATTAGTATTCCTTGTTTGCATTGCAGGATATGGGTTAGTGTCCCTGCAATGCTGTTCATTGTGCTGGGTTACTTTTTCTTTATGTGCAATGCTGTGTAGTGGGTTAGTGCTCCTCAGATTAAATGCAGTGTGGTGGATTAGTAAACTGGTGGGCAGTAAGTACACTGTGGTTGTTTGGTGTGCATAGATTATAGTACTCCCTGGCTGGATAATTCCTCTGGGTGCAGTGCACTATGTTGTGTAAGTTTGCAAGAGCACTGTGTGATAGTTTAATGCCCCTTGGTGCAGTGTTGAGGATCAGTGACTGTATATGCAATGTCATTTGGCGGACCGCAGTGTGGTGGGTTAAAGACTATAATCTGCTGTGAAGTGTAGTGGTTTATGGGCATAAATAAATGGTGTAATTTTCTAGGTTAGTGCCCACAAATATCAGCATAGTGTGATGTGTTAAAATTAGGGAAGTCAAAAGTTTAAACTTTACCCACAAATTGGGTGAAGTAGGCAACTTTGTATCCTATAGTTACTGGGTTTCTGTCTGCAAGATTTCTCCTATTTGCTTCATCTTAACAGCTTTCACTAAGTTCACAAAGACGGCGAATTGTCCCACAAAAGTAATGAAAATGATAGCCAGAAACTTTGCAACTGCACAAACCCCAAGTGAAAATCTGTAGGATGCTTGTTACTTGGACAGTAAAATAGCTGCATAAGCTGACACTTTATGAAGTCTTAATGAGCACCAGTTCTGGATCTGAGTGCATGATGCACGCACACACACACACAAAACTCAGAGTAATACTGAGCTCACATACATAAGATCAAGAACTCTGATTAGCATGGATGCAGACTGAAAACCTGCAGACTCAATAACAATCTGTGTACCTTCACAAAGCTTGTATTCAAAATTTAAAAGTCAACATCTTATGTTCTAAAATATATACTGCTATTGTCTGATGAGCCATTGTGCGGCACATAGGCTCTGTAGCATCACTGAGGCAGCCAGTGGTACCATGCACTATTACCTAGGTAGTATGATTTGGGCTATATAGTCTTTCTCCATGCAGGAGACCATGGCCATTGTAAGGGCTTAGCGAAGCATGAGGACTCACATGAGGATAGCAAAAGGGTGAGCTGTGGGCTCAAATAATTCTTTTACCTATGTCTGTCCCCCTCAAACGAACTGGGGGTTCAAGCACATCCTCAGCAAGGTAGCTTTTCTTTTGGAGTGATTTACGTGCTTTTTTGGCACTGTAGGAAGTTGCAGTGTATGTGGTGATGCTGAATAGGCCTCACCATGCAATACTCTCACAAAGCCCCAAAGATGGTTCTTGGATTCACAATAATAAATCCGTAGCTCAGTCCAGGTAGAGTGACAAAGAGCAGTCAGACTTTACTAGAGGATCATGTGTTAAACATCTGTGAGCACCAATATGGATGATAAGTAATTGACATGACTCAAAAGAAATCTGACACCAATTTATTAAAAAAGCAGATTTGTATATACTTTTAGACACCAAAACGAAGTAAATCAGATAGATAAGTATAACCTGATTTATGGGTTTTAGAAGCAATATTAGAACATTGGAATGTGGAGCACTCCATTGAAGACAATGGAGTGCTCCGTGCTTCTACGGGCCGGTAAAGGCCCGCAAAGCAACATTCCAATGTTGTTTTCACAAAGGCCTCTCGGAGCCCGAGGGGATTTAAACCCCCTCGAACTCCGAGAGGCCTTTGTTTTATTTGTTAGAACATTCTGCCCTCTAGTGGCAGAATGTTCTAATAGCCTTATAGCCCTTCGTAGCTGTGCTATACCGGCTATTAAAGTCCTGCTCCCTTGTTAAAGGCCCTCGCCTTCGGCTCGGGCCTTTAACGCTGGAGCGGGCCTTTAATAGCCGCTATAGCCCGCTACGGCGGGCTATAAGGCTATATTAAATCAGTGCAAAACAGTACTGCAATACGTAATCGTTACAGTCAATGGGGAAAGCACTAGTGACAATCGGCCACTTGCAGGTCGAGTTGCCCGGAACCCAAGGAGGGTAAAGGTGATGCGGGTACCAGGATGAAGCCAAGATAGTCAGTTTGATTTCACCTGGCTCCAGAAGCCCGGTGCAGAGTTGTCCTGGCTGTCCTTGGTGCTGAAGCGGTAGCCACTGGAGAGCTGGTTTTACCAATTACATGGTGCTGGTGGGGAACAAGGTGCAAAAAGTTAACATCAAAGCCACTGCTGATGTTAGATGAAGGTTTTGCGGGGCTCCCTTGAGGTGCAGAGTCAAGTAAAGGAGGTGGTTGCAGGACTGTTTGACCAACAAGCCTTGGTAACAGTAAGCTCAGCAGAAAGTTATTTAAACGTCCAGAGGTCCAGGGGAACATGGTAGCTGCCTGAAACTTTGTAGAGGCAAGGACTATGTTTCCCACAATGCACTGGACCTTCTACTTTTGGGCAATCCCTCAGAGGGCACGATGGCCAGAGATTCAGCGGTTCTGGTATGTTGTTTTACTTGCAGTGTGCAGGGGGCTGGTTCCACTAGTCCAGGGGAGTCTGATGCAGCAGCGGCCATGCAGGTAAGAGCGGTGGGTTGGTGGGGCAGAGTTGGGGGGATTCGACAGACGACCACGAGGGAAAATTAAATAAATAAATAATTTTCCCTTGTCGTCATCTGTCAAAACCCCCCGCCCACCTGGCCCCACCGCTCTTACCTGCATGGGCCGCTGCTGGTCTGGAGTTGCCTTTGGCTCTCAAAAGGGGCCATCTGTCTTGGGGATCTGAGCTTTGGTCCCGGATGAGACGCAGTCGTGCCGATCCAAGAAGGTTGCCACAGGTGCAGAGTATCACACCTTTGGTTTGTGTAGCTCCTGTTATCGCAGTCTTGGGTCTCTTTTTGAGTCCTTTCATACAAGTCAGATTTAGGGGTGTTAGGGGTGTGGGTCCAAGTGGCTAATGGGCTACTAGCCCCAGTGGCTAATCTGTCCCTGAGGTGACCACATCCCGGCCTGTAGGTCACCATTTCTACTCAGAACCCTCTATTCTACCACCTTTTAAAAATGACAGATGTCTTCTTTAGCTGTACAGACCAGGTAGCCCAACCTAGAGGTGTGGCTAGGCTTCTTGGGGTGTCTTGAATATCCAATGTTCCTGTCTGCCCGGGTGCAAATGTGCCTGTCCTTTGGGAGGCAGCCTGGTTGCATATCACAGGTGATGCAGCCTTTCAAGCTCACCGCCTTCATGTGCCTCTTCATTAGCCATCCTGTAAGGGAGAGAGGAGTGACCTCTTTCCTTTCTAGGCCATTGTTTCTGACTCTGGGAGAGTTCACACCTCCTGGCAGGGGGTCATATTCCTGTCTTGGCTACAGCAGCTGTGGGCTGGCAGCCAGAGCACAGGAAAAAAAGGCTGGGGCAACCAGGAGGTAACCTCTAAGATAGCCACCTGGGTGCATGGCACACCATCAACAACATGAAAATCGTGTCATTGGTGATGAGGCATGTTGTTTGATACCAAACATGACATATTTAGGCAGTGCCAAAATGGAGCTACCAACCTCGGGTTTGCCTGGGTGCCAGCCCATGTTCTTCTATGGACCGTCTAGCACTTATACTAGCCTTTAATGGTAAAGGCCACTATAGGGACATGTAAGCTTGTACTTAAATGTCCACATTTAATAAAAAGCACCCTGCCCCCTGGGCTAAGAAGCCTTCCTTAGGGCTGAATGGCATATTAAAAATAGTACATTGCCTTTGCCACACATGGTGAGAGCAATGTCAAGTTCAAGCAGTTTGCACTGCTCCTGCAATCTGCAATGCCAGCCTTCTGCCAGTGGTTAACTTAGGTCACTCAGGGTGCCACAAACAGTGCTTCAGGCCCTGGTGACTCCTTTAACACCCATGCCCTGGGTACTTCTGGTACCATATACTAGGGAGCGATAAGGGGGTTAATGTTCTTGCCAACTGGGGTTACCAATTCACACATATTAGTATTAGGGAGAGAGCACTAGCACTGGGGCCTAGGCAGCAGGTTCCAGTGCACTTTATGAGTCATAACTATCAGCACTGGAGCAAAAAGTGGGGGGATGACCATACACAAAGGGCACTTTCCTACATGCACAGTTACTTTGATTAGGCAACTGATTCCAGTGTGCAGTGGGTATAGGGAGATTCTCCTGCATCTGACACACATTCATGCAAGGTGCAACATCTGTGTTTGTGGGGAAAATGTGTCTATTCTTAAACCCTGACATTAAAATTTTTTGCAAAGGCCAAGCAGAATATATGGGAGTCTTATCTTAAAAATTGAAAAAGTTGACAATTCCAGCTCTATCAAAAATATAAAATGTTGATTATTCCACTGCTATTATAGCAGAAGTTCACGAGAGTCCTCCATAGGGACACTGAGGCAATGATCAATGTCTGATGTCCTATGTGATCCATAAGTAGAAGACTAAATAGGGCCTAATGGATGAGGCAGAATATAATTCAGGATTTTGAAAGCATTAAGCTAGATTCATTTAACAGTTTTTGGAGCAATTAGACATTTCATGGATCAAATGATGGATTGGAATTTCAGGACGTATTCCAGTTGGCTTGTATGCAAGCAGGAGTTTTATATGGAGTTGCAAGGAACATAGTAGCTAGTTTGCACTTCAAAATACAATAATATAGAAAATGTCAGCATTTTATTTGATTCTAAAAAGACTTCTAAAAAGACAACAAACTCAGATGATATGAGAAAAATATTTTCAGATTTAACATTTTGATATTTGAGTACAGTTCAAGTTAGAGAAATCAATTTGATCAAAACACTTGGGGTGGTTGAAAGTGACAAGAGTAAAGTCAGAATTGGGTTGTAAGAACAATAAACTGTATTTTGTTATAAGCAATTCTTAATGAATTCACAGCTGTGAGTCTTTGGACCTGCCATTTTATAAAACATGGAATTTCAAATAACAAATGGACACTTGGACCTAAAAATTTACAATGTGACCTAATCTGCTTTTGACCTACATTAGACCTGACATCCTTGGCGTGGTATTCCTCCAAACTTTCTGCCTTCACCACCTTGCTTTGCTGAGCTTGTTTTTGTTAGCATGGGAACTCTGTACTCTTTATCACTCCTAAACAGTGATAAAGTGCTTGGCTCACCCCCTAAAACATGGTAAAATTGGACCACACATAATTGAAACATATAATTTACCTTTAAGTCCCTAGTAAGTGGTACCACATGTACCCAGGGCCTGCTGCAAATTTCATGCTACAGGTGGGCTGCAGCACTCATTGTGCTGCCCCTAAAATAGCATTGTAAAAAAAGTCTCAGGCCTGCCTCTGCAGCCTATAAAGTTGTTTTGAACTGAAATTTCGACCTGGCAAAATAAACCTTTTGCCAAGCCTAAAGCTTCCTTTTCATTACTCATAAGTCACCCCTATAGTAGGCCCTAATGGCTCATATGGCAGGGTGCCCGGTAAAGTCGTTCTTCACTGCTCTCAGGCTATCTCGCCCATAGACTAACAGTGGGATACCTTATTATACATAACAAGTGATAACTTCAGGTTGGGACCAGATAGAGAAATGTTGTTTCCACTCAAATGAATTGTAATTTAAAATTATCTTTAATGATAAATGCAGATTCTATGTTACTTCAGAAAATGCCACTTTTACAAAGTTATCATTTTCCTGCCTAAACCAAATGTGCCTTTCTGCCTGTGTCCAGGGTCACATGACTGTTAATGGCTCTCTGTGGTGTTTTGTGGATTCCTTCCAGCCATGGGGGCAAAAATGCCTTTGGTATGGAGCAGGGTGTTTCTCTCCTGAGAAGGATGTCCTGGGGTTTGTACTCAGCTCTTCCTGTGCTTCATAGGGTAGCTTCTTGGCTTGACCACCCCCTTCCTGACTTCTAAGGGCTGCCTTCTCTACCACTGACAAATGCAGCTCACACATAAGCCTGCCTGTTCTTTTTTACTCTAGACAGTTTGGATCCAAACACAGGAAGAGAGGGAGGGTTTGACAAAGGGGGTGTCCCCCCACCCACAGGCTGGCACTGGTGATAAAAGTGGTACCTTCAGAATATCTCATTAGAATACTCCTGGATCTGTGGATGATTTAGAATAGGAACTGTCCAGCAGTCTGAAGAAGGAAGATTGGACCTGCATGCCTTGAACCCAAGCTCTCCAGAAGTGAGTCCAAGGGTGAGTTGACTATCCTGTTTGAGCTGCTACAAGGTCACTACAAGCTTCCAGAGGCCTCTCTGCAACTGCCCAGCTGTCCAACACCAGCTTGAACTGCCTGAACTCTGATGCTGGTTTCTGCTGGAGTGAGTCCTGATCCCTAAGAGGTGCCCCTCAGGTCCTGGGCATTTGGATGGCACCAGAGTATACTCCTCTATGAAGAAAAGATGAAGATGCAGATGTTTGTGGCTTCTCACAACCACAAAGTGACCTCTTCATTCCAAGAATTGACCGCCCGTGACGACCGCCAATGCAAAGCTCCGGCAGGACCTGCTGTTTGCGCTGACAGCATTCGTCCATGATGTCCACCAATGCGAATCTCCAGTGACAACTGCCTCCTGGTGCCAAAACAGTGGCAGTTCACGATGCCCAACCTGTTCCTCGTGCCAACAACCTCCTCGTGGCCCCCGCCAATGCACACAGCTGCTCCTCGCGCGAATTGGAAAGGAAACTCTTAAACAAGAGGAACCTGGTCCCTGTATCCTACCAGCGCTTCATTCCAGTTGGCCTGAACTTGTAACTTTACCGCTGTCCAGTGCGCTCAGATAAACGTGAGTTTTGCTTTGTACTTTATGGCACTATTTTCACCTAAGAATTTTAAAAACTCATATCTCTGGTTCTACTGATTTGATTTCTGTCCTTCTGGTGTCATTTTATTAATTACAATGTACTCTATTTTTCTAAATGGGTTTAGGGTTTTACTGGTGATTACTGTCTGAGTGCTGCATAAATAATGTATACATTGCTTCTAATTTAAGCCTAACTGCTTTTGTGCCAAGCTGCCAGTGGGTTAAGTACAGGGTATTTCAGTGACTTCAGTGGTTCACCCTGACAACGACTGTGTTTATTATTTGAGTGGGGCTTCCACCCCCCTCAACTAATTACCCACTTTCCTACAACCTAAAATTACTGAAGGAAGTCTAAGGGCCTGAGTAAATGTGTTTTTACTGTGAATAGCATTAAAACAAAAACAAAAGTAGAAAGGATAACAGCACAAATGTAGTCTACCCCAAAATAAATCATCTCCAGCATACTACCTCAGATCAATACATCTAGTCAGCTTAACCAATCACTGTATTTTTTCCCTAACACACCGACACAAACACACCATTCAAATGCTTCGCCTCTCACATGTTTGGCCCTTCACACCAAGAATCATATGAAAAAGTCTTAGCAGCTAATCTAATCTAAGCAGTAGTAATTGCAATAAAAAAGGTACAGGAAGAAATAAGAAAGAACCATATTTACCCTGCCATGGGACAACAGGTGATACATAGTTTTGTTTGAGACTCTTCTTGTAGTCTTTGTGGTAGTCTGAATTGTCTGATTTCTGCTGGGAGGACCACTCAGTGGTGGGAGTCACCTTAGTGAAAACCCTGAATGTAAAAGTGGTCCTTGGCTCTTTCAGCCCAGTGAGATGATGTTAAGCTTGCATGCTAGAGGAATGGTCAGATGAGTATCAGATGGTAAACTACAACATGCAAATAGGACCTGGGTGGCACAGGTATTTTACTTTGTCAACAGGTTAAAACGGATGATGTGAATGAGGATCTTGCTGAGAGGTTTTCAGAAGGGGCTTGATGCTGTGAAAGGTGACATTGGTGTGGTACTCGTGAATATTTATGAAGTGTTTGTGTACCGCTGAGGTGAGGTATAGAGGCTCACCTCAGTGTCAACGGAGAACCTTAGAGTGCAATGCTGTGGTGGGCTAAGATGGAGTTCACAAGACAGTAGAAGGTCCGGCGGGCAACCTATGGGTGGGGAAGCGTACAATCTCTGCTTTGGCTGGGCTGAGCAGTGGACATTGTGTAACCACACAGTGTCAGGTAACTGTTGTGTATTATGTTTCCATCCTGATCATGAGTTAATTAGGGTTTAGATGACTATGCAGATTTAAGTGTCATCTCTGAGCAGTTAAAAGCAAACTCCACATCAGAGAATATTTTGCTTATGATGGTGGCATTGAGGGAGAGTAGAGGGGAGGAAGTTCGGCCTTGTGGAACTTCCAGTGGAATTTACCAGATGTTCCCTATGTGTCATAGTTGATTTTTTGCACCAGGTAGTGAGAAACCAGGAATGGGCTCTCATAATCATAGTTGGGCTGGTCACATTTTTAGGCATATGTTGTGGTCAATGGGACGATGGTTGCCATAAGATTGATGGTTACTGGTATTGAGGACAGGCACCTGAGCTTGGGACATGCAGTTATGCAGTAATGTTGGGGACATGGCTAATGATGGTCTTGAGGGGCAGAAATTAGAGACAGTTACTGACTTTGTTTGTCAGAGGTTCTAAGCTATTGAAAAACTGTTGTTTGAGCGTTTTTGTGAAAAGCAGAATGTAGACAGAGCCATAGTTGCATTTCTAGAGGCAGAAAATCAGCATTTACCAGCTTTTCCAAATTGGCTACAAATAACATCACCATCACAAATATGCGTATGTCCCAATACCTGCCTCTGCCCATAGATTGGTTTATTGTTGTGTATCTCGTGGAAATTTTTTGTTACTTGAATACAATTTGCTGGTGTTAGGCCAAGATCTTATAAATGAGAGCAAAGGTTGTTTTCCAAAGTGTCCTATTAGGTCTTGTTGGATTCTGGACCAGATTGCATTCAGTCTTGCTACCCATGTCTGTCTGGATACAAGCCATTGGGTCTCACTTAAAGATTGGCTGGCAGCTAGCCATCTACCAGGGGGCAGAGGTCATTTCATCTCCCACCCAGAGGGACTACTACTTCCCATATTTAGAGCTGTCCACCAGCCTAGATGAGATCTCTATGCCTTCAGAGGAGCCACCACCCCTTTAAAGACCTGGTAAGCTTGCTGAGCGACTGCCATGTTTCATGCAGCCTTTCTGCAAACTCCCATAGCAGGAAATTCGTTTTTGAGAAGCAAACAGTTAATGACCCTGACACCCTGGGAGTATTTTTTCCTTTTTTCTGTTTGTTACTGCCTGGATTTTCCAGGCGGTCCCAAACAGAAAAATGTACTTAAGATCATCTACCATAGTAACGGTTGATGGTCTGATGTCCTTACACTGATGGCCCCAAGTCCATTGTAAGGTTTCTGCCAGCAGATCCAGCAGGTGCACCACCGGAGGAAACTTAATGGTCTGTCCGGCTCTACATAGAGCAGGTGGACTGTCAGTTTGATGCAGAATGTACTCTGCCATGTTTCTGGCAGAGTACCCTGTTCACTAAACTGTAAATGAGACAAATTGTTTTCCGGAAGGACGGCAATGTTAATTTCATCAACAAAAAATGAGCATTTAGTGGCAGCTGGTGTCGGGGCAGGGGGGATGGCGAAGGACTACGGCGGGAAAAAAAATAAAAAATAAGAACTTACCTTCAACCAGCCAAATCGTGCTCCCGGAATCCACTGTGGCCAATCCTGATGCTGCTTTCATGCAGCATGAGAGCAGCATCAAGATTGCCCTGAGTGCCCTGGATTTGCACTCGCAGTGAGACTGGGAACCTGTGTCTGCTGTCTCAAACCCGGCAACACAGCTTTGGTTGGAGACAGCTTCAGTGAGCATGTTGGTGTGGCCATCCTGAGATGGCCAGTCAAACCCACACGCACACTGAAGGCAGTGCATACCACTCCTCCTCCGAGCCTGTCATCCCCTTGCCCCACCCCCAAGACTTGGCACACTTAGTTAGAAGAAAAATAAAACAATGATAAAATATGTCTAAAGCCTGTTTTAGTATTGTTTTACTTTTCAAGTTTGGGAGAGTGTTGGCGGGGTGGGGTGAAGCTCCTACGCCATAGCAGTGGAGCCGCTACTGTGGGCATCCCTTCAAAGTTAGAATAATGCAAGGTTATGGACTGAATTCTAGGAAAATGTTATACTCAGGTGCAGACAGTTTTATTTTTACTGTGATTTGCCAGTTCTTCTCAACATCTACACTGCAGCTGAAACAGAACAAATCACAACAGCCTTTTCAGATTAGACAAACTGACTGAAAGGTAGCAATTGGATACCTATTTTACCTCTCTATCCCACCGAGCTACAGCCAGACTAAACCCACACAAACAAATCATTAGCTGCATGCATATTTCCGAACTAAATATTTATGCATTGCCTTAGCAACTGTTTTCATGGCTGGCTGGATACTCCATGTTTTGCATTTCCAGCCCTTGGCGAGTGACGGCTTATTTCACAAAGATGTGAAGCCAGAAACTTCCCCCTGGGCACATAAAGTCATCCCGCAGGTGTCTGCTGCTCAGCATTGGTCCCCATTCCAACCACTGTCAGATCAACAGCCTAGTCCATCCTTTGTACACTTTGATCTCATCTGATAACATGGTGCGGAAGGTTAATATAGTCCTTACTGCTTTGGGGGACTTCCTTACTTTGGGAGTTAATAAAACCAGGTGCTCTAAGAAATATATATATATGATCAAGATCCCTTTGGGATCGAAACGTGTCATGCTGATGGAGTTGTGTTTCATACGAGCTGAATAAAATCTGAAGCTGCACGAAATTGTGGTCCGTACTCCATTTGTGCGCAGAGGTGAAGAGGCTGCGAGAAGGAGTTTGCAGTATATATATATATATATATATATATATATATATATATATATATATATATATATATATATATATATATATATATATATATATATATATATGTATATATATATATATATATATATATATATATATATGTGTTAACCTGCTGAGAAACCGGACCTTGACTTCAAGGTGAGGCGTGGGTTACTGAAGCTGCGCCTCCGGGTGTGATCTGCTGGCATTGTGCGGCTGGACGAAGGGGCAAAAGAAACCTGTTATAATTTTTTTTTTAAATGGATAGAGTTATGAAACTCAGCTTACAGGACTGATTGGAACAACCCGCTCTTAATAAAGAACATAAAAGAGTCTCCAGGATTCAGCTTTACCAACATGTGGAATGCTGGGAGTTGCAGTCCAGATGTACTTCCTCCAATGATAGAGAGGCAGTACGATATAAAACAGGTGGAGAAAAACCTGGGAGCCATGCATCTGAGGAAAGCACTTTTGCTGAAACTCGTCATGCCCTTTTTAAAAGAATAAAGGAACTTTCTGTAGCCCCGCTGTGTGCTCTGGTTTGTTGCCAAGAAGGAAAACAAATGTTGTCTGCTTATGGGCGCGAGGCCACGAGCGCGCACAGAGCCTTGTCCTCAAGTGTTTGGAGGTAAACAGTGGCAAATAGATGGACTTTGGAGGTATCCAAAACCTCGGGACCACCGCAAGCCAGAGAGGATTGGTAACCTGCTGAGAAACCGGACCTTGACTTCAAGGTGAGGCGTGGGTTACTGAAGCTGCGCCTCCGGGTGTGATCTGCTGGCATTGTGCGGCTGGACAAAGGGGCACAAGAAACCTGTTATAATTTTTTTTTAAATGGACTTCCAAGTAAAAACCAATAGAGTTATTAAACTCAGCTTACAGGACTGATTGGAACAACCCGCTCTTAATAAAGAACATAAAAGAGTCTCCAGGATTTAGCTTTACCAACATGGGGAATGCTGGGAGTTGCAGTCCAGATGTACTTCCTCCAATGATAGCGAGGCAGTACGATATAAAACAGGTGGAGAAAAACCTGGGAGCCATGCATCTGAGGAAAGCACTTTTGCTGAAACGCGTCATGCCCTTTTTAAAAGAATAAAAGGAACTTTCTGTAGCCCCGCTGTGTGCTCTGGTTTGTTGCCAAGAAGGAAAACAAATGTTGTCTTCTGCATATATATATATATATATATATATATATATATATATATATATATATATATATATATATATATATATATATATATATGTTAGCATTTCCACATGAAATACCTTATTGTTTTGCTAATACCTTTAGTGTCATTTGAGAAATCTCCACAAAACTTTCCAAAAAGTTTTTCTTTTTTGCCTAGTTAGTGCCTGGAAAGTTTAAGGGTGGATCGTCAAGTGGGGGGCCGGGGAAAAAAAGGGGGTCCCAAAATGCAAAATCCTCACACGTTTTCCATAGACCTTTTTAAGAAGCACTACCACAAAAACTGCTGAACAGAATTACACCAAAATTGACAGAAAGCAGGATCTTGGTCCAGAAAGTGTGCTTTTTGTGATTGGTTGTAAATCTGTTCAGTAGTTTGGTGATATTAAGCTCCAAAAATATTTGTACATCTATGTGATTGGGTTTAAGGTACTCTTGCAAAAGTCCTTTGAACCCAGTTTTAAAAAATAGAGCCTTCTGATTGGCCCAGGGTTTATTTTACTCTTGGGCTAACTCGCTCTCTGCAGGATCAAGGCTCTGTTTGGTGCCAGCAGCATGAAGAAAAATGTTGCTGTCAGCCATTACAGGACTTGGGAACTTAGTCCTCTGTCTTGCAATTTTTGTATTTTAAACATATGAGGGGGCAGAGTAGGGGTACCCTGTCCCCAAAGCAATTGTGGGGTGGCGTCCCAGAGGGACTCCCCTTGGCCCAAAAACAAAAAATTGGCATTTTTGCCATGATCTAAGGGGACTCCCAAAGGATCTCAGAATAAAATAATGGCCTGTCACTTTTAAAATATATATTTGGGGAGGGGAGTGTGAGTGCCCCCCACCCCCACCCAAAGCCCATTTTGGGCTGGAGACTCCATCTCCTGGGGCCAGCTTTTAAAAAAGCTTTTAAAAAAGCGGAGGGGGTGTGACCACCCTACCCGAGCCTTTAGCAGCCCCGGTGGCCACAGTCCCCAGGGCCAAACTTTTTATTTTAATGGATGGGGGGGGGGCACACAGCCCCCTCCCTGAGCCAAAAGGTGAAACGCATATGTCTCATTTTTTGCATAGTGCTAGAAACTGTGAGCTCCTAAGTGCTGGAATCAACTTAACATTTGGAATAGACCACTAGAAATAAAATTGTATATTTTTCTAAAAGCTGCTCATCTGATCTCAAATCTTATTTTAATTTTTTTTTAACTAAATAAATGAGTACATGCTCAGTGATTTTTTGTCACTTTCAATCAGAGTTCTTCATTTCGTTAGAAAGTTTGTGCAAAACAGCTGCTCTGTAGGTGTCTGTGTAGCCTGTCATTGAGGATCCGTTGTGTGTAATGGGTTTCTCGTCCGTTCTATACTTCTGCCTGGTGTTCGGGATCTGAGTGCCCGTGCAGTTGCTGTGAGATGTGCCTGCCCTGTGCAGTTCCATTATGTTAAGTATGGAGGTTCCCATGCTGTGGAAAATGCCTCCTGTGTGCTGGTCCTCAATGTTAGTAATATGATGTATCTTGGTCATGTTATGTGACTTGTTGGGCCACTGCTGCTCCCCTGACCAAGAGATACACAATTAACAATCTCTTGTCCGTTTTGTGTGAATTACTTGCTTTCTACCTCTCCCCTGGACTGGGGTTGTCAGCTCTCTCTGTGTACTTGATCCATGTCGCTCCCCTGGCTTTTGGGATGTATGTTCACGAACACAAGCTGTGTGAACAGCTTGCTCTCTACAGCTCCCCAGTGTTAGGGGTGTAATTTCACTGGCCCACTCTGAGTGAAAAGCCTGCTCCATGCTGCTTCCCAGCGTTTGGGGTGTATGATCACTAGCGCTTGTGTGAATTACTTGCTAGTGTTAGGGGTGTGAGATCTCTTCTCCATGCTCTGTTATTTGCTGGATCTTTGCTGCTTCCCAGATAGCGGCATGTCACTCCTTGTGGATGCTGTGTGTCTAGCCTGTGTTCTGCCCCTCCCGGTGTTACAGTATATGGGATCACTATTGCTCTCTGTGTGACAGCCTGTTATCAGCTGCTCATCGCAGGTAGTGGTGTGAAATATCTCATCCTTGCTCTGTCGTTCTGAATCTCTGCTGCTCCCCAGAGTGAGTGATATAATAAGTCTTGGCCATGCTCTGGGTATAACCTGTTTTCTGCCAATCTGTGGTGTTATGGGGTGTGATGTCCAGTCCATGCTGCATGTCCAGCTGTGACTAGCGCTCCCCCAGTGTTAGGTATTTACTTGTTCATGTTGTGTGTTTGTGGGCCCCTGCCGCTGCCCAGAGTTAACTATATACTGCACCTTGTCCATATCGTGTGAATTACTTGCTCACCTCTGTGCCCTATCTTAGGGGTGTATGACCCCCTTGGCCATGCGTCTGAATAGCCTGGTCTTCTGACCGGCTCCCTAGTCTTACAGAGCTTGGCCTGGCTGTATAATGTGCCTGCACCGCGCTGCTCCCCATTACAAGGCATTCGGGAGTTCCTCCTGCTGCTGCGTGAATCGTGTCCCCGGGGCGGGATCTCCCCTGCCCGTGTTGTTGTGCAGGCAGGCAGCGGCTCTTACCTCTGCTGCCATGTTTCCACGAGTGTCCTCCGGGCTCTGTCCGCGGTGCTGAAAGCCTTCAGTCCCAATCCGCTCCTGCCGGCCGCCGGGACGCTGCGTCTGCGGTGCTGAATTCGCTCAGCCTTCCTTCTTCCGGTAGAAGCAGCCGGCAGCCCTGAGGAGAGCCGAAGCCGCTGTCCTCGGTGCTGACGCCGGTCGTATGCCTGTGTTCAGGGCACAGCCAGGGTGGACTCCTGACGGCAGGCTCCCGGGACAAGGGCTGGGTAATTACCCTTTGTTGCAGCGGTTCTCAGACGCCGCGTCTCTTCCTCGGCAGGGCTCTGCAGAGCTGCGGTTGTTTCTGGCTCGAAGCTTGCCAGCATACTGCCTCCTCGCTGACCGAGGTGCTGAATTAACTGGCTCCAGCAGAGCCGGTAGGAAACACCCCCGCCACCCACCCCCAGCAGCATGCAGCTCGAAATAGTTACTTATCTGACAGGCAGTGAGAGGGAGGGGCGTCTTCTCCTCAAACAAGCCTTTTTGAAAAGCACATAATCTCATTAAAAACATACTGGGGAAGCCTGATGCCAGCCCCAGCCATTCCCAGGAAAGTTATTTGCTCTCAGCCATTTAAATCCCTCATACATGCTGTCCATTACATATTTAAACAGCTTATTATCAACCTAAACATACAGTTACAGAACCGCATACTCTGATTGGCCAGAGGTCCAGCATTCCAAGGGCATTAACTTCTAAAGAAAGACTGCTACCCTTTAAGCTACGCTTCACACTTAGAGAAATAAAAGACTCGCGTTTTGACATTTTGCCATGACATGATTACAAAAATGCATTTAGAGGCACATACTGACAGCTGTATCAGTCCAGTGATTGCAACCGTGGCATTTAATGTCTCGATTGAATCCTATAGTGCTAAGCGAGAACTACAGAATATTGCATAGGCAATTGCTCTATACAGTTTCAAAATGGTATTACATACATTGAAAATGGCATCTATGTTAAGTGACTGAACTCATACAGCAAGGGCACGAATGCAGTTCTTGTTTTAATGTTCCCTTGCCCACGTTAAAGTCTGCAATGCTCAAGAGCACTTGAAGAGAATTTTAAGATTTCTTCTGTTAGGCCTTGTCATTAAAATGTAGCCCTCAAACTGACCCTAGCAGGGGCGAGCTCTCGACTCAAATATTCACACAATCACGTTGTCTACAGAGCTCTTCCGCGACTCGCTGTTATGTGAGGGCTCTAAAATGGGCACCGTCATTGTGAATTATGGAACCAGGAAATTAATTTAAGCGACGCTACGCTAAAAGCCGAACTAGAATATTAAAATGTGTAATTTACGTCGACCTCCCGTTATCCCAGAACAGCGGATGAAATATAGAAGTGTCTAGATGGTGCACTTCATCTGGCCTCGCACTACTTAAGTTAATTAGCCTGGGAATGAGGGAGAGATTCACAACAGGTTTTAGTTATTGCGCTTCCGGTGTTGGGCGTTGAAGGGTCTCCACAGGAACAAAGCTGAATATGAAAAGAAAGGAAAAGGTCATAGAGTAACTACTGAAAGCCGCAAATGTGCAGAGGTCTGACCATATCACCAAATTATCTAATTCTTTGCTCAAGATCACAGAATCTTTAAGTGATTTATAATGGAATACAAAGAAACTATAATTTAGGGTTAAGCGTTGACAACATCATCAGAAAGCTTCATGGATGACCATGTTAACATGTAAATAGTCTCTCAACGTTTTAAGGGCTTTTATAGACTTGTTTCTCTAATCGATTTGTTTTTCCCAAGTCCTAGTGTGTTAGGTTTTAAGTGTAATTGTTTTGACAAGAAGAGAATGTTCAATTTAGCATACTTTATCACTAAAAATGAGAACTAACATGCAGGAGTTCCTATTTTGTTTGATCTAGTGCTTCCCCTCCCACCAGGTTACCAATACTGAGTATACCTGCTACTCTGGAGGTGAGGAAATTCCAGCCTGGTATTAGTTAGACCTTGAGGGTCCTCTAATAAAAGAGGACCTGCCAGTGAATTAGTAATTCAGGGTGTAATTACCCCTCTCATTCATCATTTTGACCTGGGTTTACAGTGGCTTTCAGCTGAAGATGTCATCTGCTTTTAGTAGCCAAAATTTCCAGGTGAAAGTAAACAGATCTGAGTTTGTACTTTTTTTATATGCGGCAACTAGATTGTGGAATGTGCTCCCCATTCATTTATGCACCATAAGTAATCATCGAGCCTTTAGGGAATTACTAAAGACTTATATGCTTAAATAAATGGTTAACCTAATGAAGGCCGAACTAGCACCTGCACACATACTGATAATCGTGTTTATAAAATAAATAGATTAAAGTCAGAAGGAGTGTCTTAAAACTTGATTCGCTAAGGACATATGTAAGAAGCCAAATGCAAATTATTGGTAATGCATAAAGAATCAAAGTGCAACATGAATTTATCAAACAAAATAAATATGTTCGTTTAATACTTGCACAAATTGTCCATAGCAAACTGGACTATAGACCGAGGGCCTCATTTATCAGGTTTTGACGTAGGGCAGTGCCAAAAGGAATTTTGCTGCGCTGCCCTACGTCAAACTAAAAGGGCAGGAATGAGCTGTATCTTTGAGATATGGTACTTTCCTGTCCTTTTCCCCTGAGCTGGCGCACAATGGGCTGCCATGTGCCAATGCAGGCATCTTTGCACCATGGTGCAAGAGTGCCTGGGTTGTGGGGCTGATTGATTTTCAAAAACAATCAATTCAGGTGATTTCTTCTTTCTATGTGTGCTGCAATAGAAAAAGTAAAAAACGAGGAGAAATGAAAACATTTCTCCTTGTTGCGCCTCCCTAACGCCACTCCTTGGGTGACGTTAGATTATGATGCATTCCAGGTAAACGACTTCTCGTAAATCTAGGAATGCTTCAGATTCCATGGGTTTTGGGTGGGAACACCCACAGCAACACACATGGAACACCTCTTTCATGCAGTGAAGGGGCACATATATACAAGGCCATGAAAAGCCACATAAAGTGGCTTTAAGTGGCCTTGTAAATATGCCGGGGCACATAGCGCCACCGGAACATCAAAAAAGTGATGTTCCGGTGGCGCAAAGAGGACTCAATCAGTCAGTCATAAATGAGGCCCTTAGTTTGAGATCTAATAGATCACATTACAAGGTCGAGCTTAAGCAATTGCTTTAAATACCAAAAGGCCCCGCCTCAATGAGGCACCGTTGGATCTGATAGAGGATCCAAAATGGTGTCTTCTGATGGCCTGGGAGCCAGTTCAGAGACTTCAGGGCTCAGATAAATATGATTCATTTTTATTAAGCCCGGGCGGAGCCAGCGTAGTAGCTCTACGCGGAGCTCCACGGAGTTGGGCAAAAACTCCACTCCGCTCCACCACCCACCCTCAATAAATATTTTTTAAAGAAAGTTAAAAAATTAAGGTAAATTAAACACACTTACATTTATCGCGGCATCTTCGGCTGCCCTACTCCTCCTCGCCGTCATCCTGCAGAATCCCCTACGTCAGACGTACGTCGTGGGTAGGACTGCGCGCACATGCGCAATCCTACCATGATGTACGTCTGAGGTAGGGGATTCTGCAGGACCATGGCGAGGAGGAGGAGGGCAGCCCAGAGACGCCGCGATAAAGGTCCTGGGCTTAGCTCTGCTCCGCTGCGGAGTCGGAGTTTTGCATAAACTTTGGGTTTTCAGCGGAATGCAGAGTATGCAAAAATTCACAAGCTCCGCCAGCAGGGGGGAGTTCTCTGCCCACGGTTAATTTTTGTGCGGGCGTGAGCTATGGAAGCGGAGAGTAAAGTGTGCAGGCAAAACAGCACTGTTAAAAGCTAACAGCAAAGTGTACACAATGCTGAATCAGCAGGACAGCAGTGACATAAGGATGCCAGAAACAATCAATAGAAGACAATTTCCGGGCACATTCACCTGAGTACACAGCTGTGGAAATCAGTGGCTGAACAACAAACATTGAAGGTGCTGGCACATGGTGACTGATGAGAAGGTGTTGCACTGGCAGCAGCTAGTAATGTGGGACATACTGAGGCACTTGGCATTCTACGAGACCTGGGTCAGACTACTCAAGGAGCGGCGAATTCATGAGTCTAGTGCAGAAAGATCACTGTCCTTCAGTTTTCATGGCAGTCTAGGAGTTGAGCGGAGGGCCGGGGTACTCTGACTGACATTGGAGAGTCCTTCAGGCATGGATTATCCTACACTCAGCACTGTGTGGCAGATGGGTGAAGAAATATAGCATTGTTGGTACACAGAGGTCAGGGTGGAGTGAAGTGAGTCACTACAAGATGCAAGATAGAGCACAGAGGTAATCTGGTCAAAACTGAGGCCGTGGTGGAGTGCAGAGAAGTCTTTGTAGTGGCGGCAGAAGACTTCGTGAACCACTATGAGAAGCAAGGGAGAATGCAGATGAAAGATGGCAATATTTGGCTGGATTGCAAATGTCAATGAGTGGAATGTTGACATGGCCATGCCTGCTGGTCTTAAGGCACTGACTGGGTTAAGAACGATGGATACTCTCAACTTCTCATACCACCAGCAAGATCCAGGTGTGGCTCCACCGCCCCAAGCCAAATAATTTCTACTGCAAAACGATGCAAAGTCCACCAGCTCCAGCCACTGTAAGCTGACGGAGACCCTATTATCCTCATGTGATACATGTGTCATACATCACTGTTCGCGAGAACATGGAAGATTAAGCGCTACATCACACTATGCCATTAACAGTGTTACACTTAGTACAATTTTTAAGACAAGCAGAGTTATAGCAAAATGAAAATACTTATTCAATATTCCACATTGTACAGCTGTTGTGCTAGAGGTTGTATTCAATTCTAGTGGCACTGTCGATGCCATGATCTCTCCAAGACAGTATTTCATTATGTTGGCCTTACCAGGGATTCGCAAAGGCCTTCAGTTCAAACACCCAGACTACCTGTGAGGAGTATGATCAGTTGCACCCTTTGAGGAGCTGTGCTTCTGTAGGTTTCCTAATCAGATGGAAGGACTGTTCGGATGATAGAACTGAGACTCTAAGAGATGCTTGTATTAGAGACCCTCTGCCCGGTGGACGAGTTGAATATCCTTTAATTAAAGTATCAGGTATTAATGGTGCTTAGTGTTTGATGGGTGTTCAGAAGAAAGTAACCCATGTTTATTCCACAGCAAATAGGTCTAGTTTTTTTAATGTGAAACTACAAATAGCTGCAGTCAATCTCTTTACTTGATCTTGGCTGCCACAGGCCTGGTACTATGAATTTCAAGAATTAAATTACATTCACTAAGTCATTCTTCGTTAAAGACAACTCAGAGTCGAACAAACCAAACGGCAGGTTAACCACTCATGGTAATTAACCTAAGTAGAAAAGATTCTGGACAAATACGTTTGTGGCAATATCAACAACAAATATACATTTCATTGGCATCATCCAACTCAAGAGTTACTTGGTCAATGCCCAAGCTCAACCCTTCCAGTTCAGTGATCTTTCCCTACTCCCATGAATTAGGATAATTGTCAAAACACCTTTGTTTTCAATTGTTCCATTGTTGGTTTTATTTTCTTATGGACAGGTCACCTCTCCACAAGTCCATGACAAGACATGTAGCCTGACTCCTCCTTTCTTTCATCTAGAAAACAAATTAAACGTGTTTACATTAACTAGCCAGACACAGATGACCCCTGCCATTAAAGAGCACTATCAGGGTGCTATAGTGTCCTGTGCAGGTACCTTTATTTGCCCGTTATCACGAATAGTGTTCCAAAACTTGTCTGGTTGAATGCTTATCTCTTTATGGTAATATCTGCATTAATTAGTTATTGAATATCCCATTTGAGAATATACTGTTTACAATAATAGTAACTGAAGCATTTTGAGTTAGAGTGCCTACTTTAATATTGTCTTTTGATTAGTTTGCTGTCTGGTTTTACCATTTACAGATGAACAAATCTTACCACTCAATGCCTTTTCTAGGCTCAGATGAAGCCTTGTTGGCCTGGTCCTGCTCCTACACCACTTCAAAGTACACATGGTGAAGCATCGCTTGGCTGCATCTTCATGACCAGTTGATTGTGTAGCACCTTGTACTACACCTGGCATGGTGTAAAACATTCACAAAAGCATCCTGGCAACCTAACTAACTGAGGTTCCAGGACGTGGAATATGGCTGCCTTGCCAGAAGACAACTAAGAGCCTCATTATCGGTGCCCCAGATTTTGGAAGGGCATGTCCCCAGGCAGTTTTTGAAACTCTGCGAGTGGGGGAAAACTGGAGGCTTATGAGGTGCACCCTGAGTTTGCCTTCAGAGGCAGGATATTACTTGGGGGATTAGAAATACTGCACTAGACCCCACTCCATTTTTTCCAAATTTTTGTGTTTTTGGAGATTTCAGCTGCTTTCATCAGTTGCAAGTCCATGGATTTCATAAGTCTGACACTGGTGGTAACCATGTTATTGGCCCCATCAGAATCACTTAAAATTTGGTGCTCAGTGCCCTTCCTTGACAAACCACATTTGCAAGGCCCCAGATTGCAAAAGAAAACTATACCAATCCACAGAGATGAGTGAGGGACAGGATTGGTGCCCCTAAATCAACCAATACATTGTTAAGGGTAGATGGCATGAGTTTCTTATATTTTATTTAATGTACCTAATGTTCCTTTGTGCTTGAAGTAAGTGTAGTGCTATGACACAGCCACCCAATGAATCTTTGAATACAAGCATGAATAGCCATTCTTGAATTTACAGTACATCAACATTTGTATATGCTTAAAAAGATTTACACCTGAGACTCCTTCCCCAATCTAATGGGCCCTGGTAGTCTTGACAGGAGAATGCCAAACTTTCCATTTGCAATCTCGTAACACTCCAAATGTCAGTCTCTCCATACAGCGTGTATTAGCAACTTAGTTTACATTTAATCTGCACAGTTCACAATTCACAAAATATGCACACCTAAGAATGGCAAACATGTTATGACGAAATATTTTTTTAATTAATTTCTCATGTAGCTCAAATAAAAGCACAGTGTTATGCCATTACAGAGGACGGCATTTGCGTGTCATTGGCGCCCAAATACATTTTGGCCATACTAGAGGGGGAATCAGTTTGCAAATCTTTAAAGTATCACAGTTTACAATCAAGCGGGCTAATTCCCACTCTATTTGTCAGCCTCTGGTAGTAAGGATCTTTGCTGTTGTTTTAGAGAAGAATAGAACAATGCATCTTATAAATTATCATCACAATCATTAATCTAATTTTAGTCTATAAAGAGAGTTGGTATGAGTTTAAAGGGTTTTATTAATCAAAATCTTTTTGGTAGATCATCTTTATTGCATATCACGAGTTAAATTCAGATTAACCTCAATAGTCAATATATGACAGAAACATATAATCAATATTGGTTAATCAAATCATATAAGAAATGCATTAAAACATGTTTCATAAAGGAAAGAATCCCTATTCTAAGAATCAGGTGAAAATTAAGTTAGTCAGAACCCTTAAAGAGTTCTAGTCCGAGAGAGTGAGAGAAAAGCATCACGCCTTAGCATTTAAATCAGATCAAAAAGATCAAAATATCAAAGCAGAACTTCCTTAAAGATAGGATCCAAAAAACTAAGTAGAGTCTCAAAGCAATGTGACATAAAGTCTAGATCTGGGTAAATATCTGAGAAAAAAGTGGGGTAGTGGTGTGCGTGTTGGCCTACTCTAGGAACATGCACTATTATGAACATCACATTTTGCGAAGGTTTGCAACATGTCACTCTTCTTGTCTCCCATCAGCCAATCAGCGTCCAATGCTGTCACACAAATACAATAGTCCCTAGACAGCAATTTTACGTTTGTAGCAAAATTGTAATAATAACATGCTCATGTGGAGTTTGCCTCATTCAGGCCAACTTTCCCACATATACACTACGGGCCCGATTCACAAAGGTAATCTGAGACAAAAGTCTAACTTTACGACTTTGGGTATTCACAGAGGTCATTTACGGGTCGTATCTTTACGTCTGCAGTCGGGCCGGAATCTCCGCACCCGGGCCGTAATCTCCGCACCCGGGCCGAACTCTCCGGCTCAGGCTGTACTCTCCAGCTTGGGCTGCACTCTCCGGCTCGGGCCGGATGAAGTGTAATCAATGGGCCAGAATACAATTTTTTACAAAAAGGAACATTAGGAACGTGTGATAAATAGTAGAGGAGGTCATGAAAATCAGTTTGGGCAGGAAAAAGTGTATGGCCAGACACTACATCATATCCCAGAAAAGTTTGCTCCTTTGCATCATGGTACATGCAGTCCATGATTTGCGCTCCCCTCAGTGAACACACTGAGGGGAGCGCAAATCGTGGACTGCATGTACCATGCATACTGAAGGGAGCCCAAATCATGGACTGCCTGTTCCATGCACACAGAGGGGAGCGCAAATCATCGACTGCATGTACCATGATGCAAAGGAGCAAACATTTCTGGGATATGATGTTCCTTTTTGTAAAAAATTGTATTCCGGCCCATTGATTGCACTTCATTCGGCCCGTGCCGGAGAGTATGGCCCGAGCTGGAGAGTACGGCTCGAGCCGGAGAGTACGGCCCCAGCCGGAGAGTACGGCCCGGGTGCAGAGAGTACGGCCCAGGTGTGGAGATTCCGGCCCGACCACGGACGTAAAGATACGACTCGTAAATGACCTCTGTGAATACCAAAAGTCGTAAAGTTAGACTTTTGTCTCAGATTGCCTTTGTGAATCAGGCCCCAGATCTTTAATCTTCAAATATCAAGTTTCTAAACAATAGTCTATGTAGAAGTGGAAACATCTGTATTAAAGAAAAAGAAAATATTTTTCAGAATCATCTTTGATGCAGAAAAACAAGTTGGTTAGAAAGTTAAGTTCATGTTTTAAACTCTGCATTTCAATGTATGAACTCTTCATTACCCCATTAAATGACAAAAATAAGTCATGTGTCAACAGTGGTCTTTGTGCATATTGAAACATTCTGCAGAAATACTTCAAACTATATAAGTAACTTATTAATTATTATGAAAAAACATGTTCATGGAGAAGTTAAGAATGAATCATACTTTTTATGCATATTTAGAATTTTCTATGGAAGCTTGTTTCTCAAGCAGCGTTGCTTTAGTCGTTTGAGGCCTAGCATGAGAAACTAGGATAGCTTACAGTTTTATGCATTCTAAACACATTATTTTAATCAAAGCTTCCACGTTAATTCTGCACATTTTATTGTAACCAGTGTTATTTTCTAGTTCATTTTAAAATCTCTTTCTCAATCCCCCATCCCCATCTGATGGTTTATTTTAACCATCATTTTTTTGTCACAAATGAATCTTTAGAGTTTACTCTCACTCTCATTTGAGTCTTTTCTCTTCCTTTTCAAACTATCATATTGTTTTGCCTATCTATATTCATCACAAATGCAATCATTTATTGCTAAATCCCTTTCCTTTTGTCTAGCTCTAGCTCTGTCTCTGATCTTTCTTCTTTTAATACAAAATCAAAAAAGTTTGTAAATTGCAAATTAGGTCAGTGTGCAAATCCCTACAATTAATATTGGCATAAATAATGCCCTAATAATCTCTTTTCCAGCTGTTGCAAACCAATTCCCAAAAACAGAAGCTCATTTGCCTAAATTTTCTAAACCACTAGGCGTCTCTAATGGTTCTAATTCAGGTTTCAGTTCAGAAATGTTCTTTGGCAATTCTAAAATGTTCTTACTTTTGTCAGGTATATACGATCAGCAATGCTGTACTTTCATCATCTTGCAAATGCCGCCTTTTTCTGCAAGTAAAATGCCTAATGCTAGGTGAATTTGTAAAACCATGGATAATATAGCCACTAATTCTATATTTACGACTAATAAAGCTCCAGAAGTTCTGGTTGCCAATTTGTCAGCCACTGTTGAAAGCTTTTGAATGTTCTCATTATTTAAAATGACTCCTATTGGTGGTATGATTGCACCAAAAATGTCTACAACTAGTTGTGTTCCATTACTTATACTACATGTGTCTCTATGTGCTGGTGTCATGGTTAATGCATCTACATTATATACATGATACAATTTAGGAAACAGCAAAGCTAGATAGCAAATACCCTCCCAAACAGCCAACAATTGAAAATGAGCTTCTTGTCCAAAAACAAAATAAACTCCAGGAATGACTGTTTCCTCTCTGTTAGAACTGGGGTTTCTGGTTGTCAGAGTATGCACACTTTATGGACCGGGTCCTTTTTGCAGTTTTATTCCCTGACTTATTGCCTTTTGCCTCCTATTTTTCTGACCCTGTTTTTGCTGGTTTAGGTGCTCTGGGCAGTTTACCACTGCTGATCAGTGCTAAAGTGCAAGTGCTCCCTGTGTAAATTGTGATTATAATTACTTATCCATGATTGGCATGTTTGATTTACTGGTAAGTCCCTAGTAAAGTGGACTGAGGGTGCCCATGGCCTGCAGCACTGGTTGTGCCACCCACACAACTAGCTTTTCAAATGTGTTTCAGACCTGCCACTGCCAGTGTTGTGCACGCAGTTTTTAAACTGCCATGTTGACCTGACATGTGCACCCACTTGTCAGTTCTAACCCTCCCCCTTTACTATATGTAAGGCACCCCTATAGTGGGCCCAAGGTACCCCCATGGGCAGGGTGCAGTG
Source organism: Calotriton arnoldi (assembly GCA_963921515.1). Classification (NCBI taxonomy): domain Eukaryota; kingdom Metazoa; phylum Chordata; class Amphibia; order Caudata; family Salamandridae; genus Calotriton; species Calotriton arnoldi. The sequence continues at coordinate 3,213,216 of CAWUFW010000873.1, read as the reverse complement.
TATGTGAAAGGTAGGACATGTGCTGGTGTGTTTTACATGTTCTGATAGTGAAATACTGTCTATTTCGTTTTTCACCATTGAAAGGCTATCTCTCCCATAGGTTATCATTGGAGCTGCCTTGTAACATCTTACAAGTGTAACTTTCAATTGGGAAGTGATAGAGATTTGGAGTTTAGGTATTTAAAAATACATCTTTTAGTGAAGGTGGTTTTTAAAACGTGTGTTTGAAAATGCCATTTTTAGAAAGTAAACACAAGATGATGGACTGAGTGCTGAAACGTTTCACCCACTCACCCCCAGTCACATATCAGGGTTTAATCCATCGTTCTTTTGCTCACTATGCCAATCCAGTTTGGACCCAGCCATATGCAAAACAGTCTTGACCCTGCCCCTCATGGGATCAGTCCAGCCGGAACTGCCAGGCCAGGTCCTCCCTGGACCAGAAACAAGCATCCTGGGACCGGTTTTGGGGTTTCACCCCTCATCAGCCAGGCTAGCTTGAATCCAGTAGCACAGCAAGCAACAGACCCATGTCTGGGCATACCCTTGGCCACTTAGGGTGAACATAGCAAACACAACAAGATGATGGATGAAGTGCTGAAACTTTTCAACCACTCACCCCAGTCACAGACCAGGGTTTAATCCATCATTCTTTTGCTCCCTATGGAACCCCAATTTGGACCCAGCCATATGCAAATCAGTCTTGACTCTGCCCCTCATGGGAACAGTGGGGTGGCATGGTGAGCAAAAGATCGATGGATTTAACCCAGATCTCTTGGCTAGGGGTGAATGTTTTGATTTGTTCTGCATTCCGTCCATCATTTGCGTGTCTTTTGCCTTCTCGCCCTAAGTGCGCCGGGTATGCCCAGATGTGGGTCACGGGCTCACTGTGCCACTGGATTCAAGTTAGCCTGGCTGATGAGGGGTGAAACCCTGAAACCGGTCCTAGGATGCTTGTCTCCGGTCCAGGGAGGATCTGGCTTGTCAGTTCGGGCTGGACTGTTCTCATGAGGAACAGGGTCAAGACCGATTTGCATATGGCTGGGTCTGAACTGGGGTGGCGAAGTGAGCTAAAGAACAATGATGGATTCAAATCAAATCTGTGACTGGGGGTGAGTGTCAGAAACGTTTCGGTGCTCTGTACATCATCTTGTGTTCGCCCTAAGTTGGCAGGTTATGCCCAGATGTGGGTCCCTTGCTCCCTTTGTCACTGGATTCAAGCTAGCCTGGCTGATGAGGAGTGTTTGATTTGTATCCTGCTTTTTCAAGTTTCTCCAAGGGCTTGTGTGTGCTTTCCTCCTTTTGAAAGTCTCAGAGCCATCAAAGACTTTACGTGCAGCACCCTTTGAACTCCTCTGCTGGGAGTTCTGACCTTCCAAGTGGTACTAATCCCTGTTCTGGCCACTGGAGGTTTTGCTGGGTTGCAAACCTCAAGAAAAGGATTCTCGATGCTGTCTCCGATGCCACTACCTGCACCGATGCCGTGGTCCCCGCTCGCAGGGTGAGCGCAGCATCGACCGTGACAACACCGCAGTCCTAAGCTGGCCAATGTCATCTCTGCATCAACTTTGACTTTGTCACCGAGGCGGCTGACTGCACCCGAGCCATGGGCATCGCTTGTGAAGTGCACGAAGTACCACCCAAACGCCATCCGATGCCTCACCTCCCCTGCAACTGTAATGAACCGATGCCTCACCTCCCCTGTGGAGTAAGGAATTGATGCCACCTGGCACAGGCACCGCATCATCTCCCCAACACCATGCAATGCCGTTGTTTGTGTCATCACAAAAGGTACTGTTTGTCTGGGGGTCCATGTGACTCTGTGGCCGGCCCGCACACCTCGCGGTCGGTGCTGTACTTTGGATTTGTACCTGTCACGACATCGAGATAGCCCCAGTTGGAGATATTGTTTTCTGGGAACTGTATTTTTGCAACAATCTTGCTAAAAGTGATATTTTGATGTATGTATGTTGGATGTTTGTCGTTTTGGTCTTGTTTGGAATAGATAAATATTTGCTATTTTTCTAAACTGGTGTGGAGCATTTTTGAGGTGTTTTCACTGTGTTACTGTATGTGTGCACAAATGCTTTACACATTGCCTCTGTGGTTTAGCCTGACTGCTCTGTGACAAGCTACCAGAGGGTGAGCACAGGCAAACATAGTTGTGTACTTTACTCATCCTGACTAGAAGGAAGGGTCCCTACTTGGACAGGGTGCATACCACTGCCAACCAGAGACCCTCATTTCTAACATTGCTGGTCAACGGTGATGACAAGACTTGCATTTGTACTTGACCTACAGTGATTGGTGTACACTACTACTGAGTGCATACCATTATACAACTGCATACTGTTTTTCCTTCTTATGATCTCTGGTATCCTTCTGGATTTTTGATTGATACTTGGAACTCTGGTTAGTTGTTGCACCTGTGAGGCCTTGACAGAATGGGCACTTGTTCTGGCACCTGTGCATCTATTTAGTGAGGGAGCTAAAAGTTTTCTGCAAGGAAAGGGGTCTGACTGTGAAGAGAAGTTCCATAAGGGGGGATCTTGAAGGAGCTCTATTTCACTATGAATTAGCACAAGGGATGCAACTGTCTCAGATGACTCTGATGGGGATTCTGAGGGGGAGGATCCCAAGCCAGAGTACCAAGAGGGCAGTGGCCCTAAGAGGGAAACAGAGGGTTGGCTTCTAGCTTGTAAGCAGAGGCTGAGAGAGCTGGATGAGGAGCTTGAGAGGGCTGAGACTGAGAGAGCCTTAGCCAATGAAAAATAAATGTTTGTAGCTTATGAACTGAGCTTGGGAGAGCTGGAGTTAGAAGCTATGAGGGCTGAGTCCAGCTCAGATGGTGGCAGTAAAAGTGTTATGTCCAGTACTGCAGAAGAAGTGCCAGAGACTTGGTGTCTGACTTCATGGAGGGGAATGACATACACCAGGAGGTTCAGGTTTATGAGGTAGCTCCAGAGGTGTGCAGGGTCACTTAGGTGGATTGGGGAGCTGGCACGGGGACTCATATTCCTAGTGGTGGGAGGGACACTCTACTGGCTCTAGGTGTGAGCAGTAGCGGTCGGTGGTGGGAGTGCCGCTGGGGCGCTGACGTGGGGCAGGGAGGGGCAGGGTGGGGGGTAGTAAACTATGGATTACGGCCGATTACAGGTAAGTACACATATAAATAAATAAAACGAATTTCGTTGCGCGCGCTGCATCGCATTTGGCGTTGCAGCGCGAGAAACGAAATTCGTTTTATTTATTTATATGTGTACTTACCTGTAATCAGCCGTAATCCGTAGTTTACTACCCCCCACCCTGCCCCTCCCCCGCCCCATGTCAGTGCCCCGGCGGCACTCCCACCACCGACCGCTACTGGGTGTGAGTGACAGGGAGAGGTGTTTCCCAATGGTAGAAGCCCTGGAAGTGAAGTATGGAGACACCCCAGAAGAGTGTAGGTTGAATCGCAGGGACAGTCTGATACTGTCTCACCAGTCTTAGTAGGGTGATGTGGGGTACTTTTGCAATACACTGGATGGTGAGGTGACGGGTAGCTTGGTTACCACAAGTATGGGGTTGTGTGATCTGATTGTTGGAGAGCATATGTTCAGTCCATGATCTCCAGAGCTATGCCAACATCTGGTGGAGTGTGAGTTCTCTGACCTCAGGGAGCTTTCCCTGGAGGCAAACCTTTTGTTGGATTCCAAGGGGGGTCTGAGGAGTCTTTTGGGAGTGATCCTGAAGGGGGTGGCTCAGGTTTTCCCCAACCCTGGGAGGTGAGGGAGGTTTGTGGTAGCCCAGGGAGGTCCTGGGGAAGTGGGATGGGTCCCATGTCCTGTCTCAGAGGAGAGGGGGTGAGGGTGGGCTGAGTCCCAAGGTGCCCAAAACCGACTGGGCACCTGGTTGGATCTATGAGTGAGCACCAGGAGGGGGGCCTAGTCTGTACCGGGAGGCCATCCACTGAGGGGGGTCCCTTAGTGTCAGGAGAGCTGGGGGGCCAGCTGTGATGAGCGTCCCACCAGTCCTGGTGTCTGGCAGCACCACTGTGGATGGGAGGGTGCAGAAGTCCAGAAAAGGGTTGAAGGGGGAGACAGTCCCCAATGGGAGGACCAGTGGGTCAGGGGTTGCCAGCTCTGAGGTCAGAGTACCCCAGTACTGTCCCTGGCAAGGCCACTTCTGACCTGGGGGTTTCCATGCACTGTCAAATGGACAGGAGGCTGGGGACCTGTGCCAGGCAGATCCTCACATAACACATGAGGATTGTGTTTCCCTTGGGGGGGTAGGGTTAATCCCCCAGAAGTTCTGGCTTGCCAGGCACAGGTCCAGCCTAAGGGTGCAGAACCTGCGTTGGAGGGCCAGGTTCATGGTGTCCCCCCTGATCTGGAGGCAGGGGCGGCTGCTAGCAGTGTCTCTACCTTTTTGTCTTCTGAGTGTGCCACTCCGGGTGGTAGCTTGGCAGAGAGCAGTCAGACGTATCTAAAGGGGCAATGTGTAAAGCATTTGTGCAACATACACACACAGTAACACAATGAACATACTGCAATAATACTCCATACAGGGTTAGAAAAATAGATTACATTTCTATGAGTAAAACAAGACCAAAACAACTGTGGTTCGTGGTTGAATATGGGCAGCGCGGTTCTGGGACGTCATGATATTTTCTAAGCGTACTCGCTTCCAGGTGTTGCAGTATCTGCAGTAAAATTCCTGAGGGGAGCTTGTCCCCATGAAATGGTTGGATTTGCTGAACAGAAGGCACATGATTTTCGTGCGTTAAAACAGCCTTACTAAGGATCTTGAATTGGCACTTTCATAACCACATGAGACGGAAACTGGGAACAAAGACGATGCATAGTTGATATCCGCGATCTAAGTATAACCGTTATCAAGGACTGAACTGACAAGTCTTTCGTGAGAAAACAGCACTGAAGAAGTCGTGGGGTATCTCCTACACAACGAAACATGTTGGCTGGCTAAAAGAAGAAAGAAGAAAGAACATAAAGATATCAAAGATGATTTACTGTTTCTCATCTGTCCGCATAATTTGTTATTCTATTTAGTGTGTGCTCAAGGATTTGTGTTGATGATTTTAGTGATCCATGTGATCCCATTTTGGGGGGTAGAGTGAATTCATCTTTCTTTGAGAGTACACGAAGGTCTACTACCTTAGCGCGAGATAGGATGTGAGTGTCATATTTCACCTTACATATATTCCCCCAAACATTGTAAATATCTGTTGTTCGTATTTGGCAAGCCTACAGTATGTCATATACTGGGTTTTTGTAGAAAAATTTAAACAGAGTGAGGGACCAAACAGTTAAAAGGTATCCCATCACTATGTTCTAACTCCTCTTGATACTAACTCCAACCACCACCACCGATTGAAGGCAGCCAGGCAGTCCTGCGGCTACAGGGTCAAAGGTAGTAAAAAAAATAAGCCACAGATCTTCTTGCATCTCCATGCATCTGAGTAAACACGGAGAGATTGCAGCCCTCCCTCTCACTGCTAAACGATATAAATATCTTGCGGTAATCAGGCATTCTTAGTGCTGGGGCATGACAGAGTCTTTCTCTCAGCTCTAGGAGAGCTTTTGAGCACTTGTTGTCCCATGGAAGCAGATCTTGCACACCTTTGTGTGTCACCCTCGGTAAAGGCTTAGCCACTGGGTAAAAGTTCAGTATCCACTGTCTACAGTGCATTCCCAAAAACATTCTGAATTCTCTCTGTGTTCTGGGCGGGTTCATTTGTAAGATGGTCTCAACTTTCTTGTGTGACACTTTTCTTGCTCCTTTCTCAATGATATGTCCTAAATATTGAACCTCTTTTTGGCAGTATTGCAACTTACCTGGAAGACTCTGTATCCATTCTAAGTCATGTGATTTAAAAGTGCAATCATATCCTGTTTACAAGCTTCTCGTGTATCTGATGCCACAAGCAGGTTATCAAAGTATTGCACGAGAACTAAACTGTAGTGCATCTGCAGAGATTCAAAATTATTTTTCAAGAACTGTTTGAAAATGGGCGGACTCTCTGTATACCCCTATGGAACTCACCACCATGCCAAAACTCTCTCTCCGAACAAAAAAGAGAACAAGAACTTGCTGTCCTCATGTAATGGAACAGAGAAGAAAGCCTGACACAACTCCATGAGAGAGAACTATTCTATGGTTCACGGAATTTGGAAAAGGATGGTGGCTGGATTCAGTACCATGGGAAAACATTGAACAACAATGCGGTTAATCTTTTGGAGGTCCTGCACAATCGGATATTTACCATTGGACTTCTGTAAACCCATGATAGAAGAGTTGCAAGGGCTTCCAAAAATTTCTTTTAAAATCCCTCTCCTCAACATGTCTTCAATTACTGGTGTTGTTTCTGCAATTGTTTCTGGGCACAAATTTTATGGTGGTGTTCTATGATACACGACATTAGGTTTCACTGTAACTCGAACAGGTTCTACACCTTTAATCAGTCTGATATCTTTTCCTGTAAAATCTCACGCTTCTGTGTTTAGTGTCTCTCTTAAATTTGGAGGCAATTCTTCAATTGTTCTCACTTTATACAATCCTACAGCTGTTTCTTGTTGGGCCATTTTAAACTCTATATCATCATCATGTGTTTGGAACTCGACACCATCCGCTGTAAAGTAAATAGTGCAATTTAACTTGCACAATAAATCCCTCTCTGACAGGTTTACAGGACTAGAAACATAGACAACAAACTGATGATTTGCTTCAGATGAACAACATTTTACAGGGACTTTTTCTGAAACTGGGTTGGTAATCTGTTTATTTCAAACTCCCACGACTAATATCTTCTTTCCTGAAAGGGGTAGGTCTGGAACTTTCACTGTTCTAATAGTGGATTGGGTAGCACCGGTGGCGAATAAAAAATGATACTTGGTGGCTATTAACTTCTCATTTTATAAATAGTCCAATTGGGTCTACATCCAAGACTGCACCAAGCACACAATCTTCCGCTCCCCTGAGGCACCTTCACTGGGAATTGTCGGAGCCAAAACTGTCATTGTCTAACATTGGGAACTGTTGAAATGGGTTCTGGGTCTGTAATGGATGTGAATTTGCTTTGGGCATCTGATTAATATTAAATCTGAGATTTTCCCATGTTTTGTGGACCGTCTGGGCTTGCTGAACCTGCATTATAATTTAACCTGTTCCTACATTGGCACTTGCACCGGCTGAACTGGTACATTATGCATCTGCAACTGATTTCCTCCTTGCATTAGACCATTTCCACTATTTCTTTTTGGATTGAGTCGACACTCCCTCTTCCAATGCCCGATCTTATTACGAAGGTGACAAGCGATCAATTTATTCAGCATTGCAACATTTAGACCAGAATTTAGAACAACTGAAGCACCTCTACCTCTATCCTGTGAAACATCAAATCCTCCTTGAACATTTTGAGTTTGCTTTCCTAAATCTTGCATTCCACCCTGATTTCCTGCAAATGACTGATTCTGAAAACCTTTCTGAGTAAACTTTGTCTGGGCTAACATGAATTTCTTCATAGGCTCTTTCTGCCTCATCTCCTGTTCATCAATGCAATACTTTGCATACCTCAGAATCTCATCCAATGATTTCGACTACCAGCAAATCACACTCAGTTGTATGTGCATACTTATCTCTGGTTTCCACCCAATAACAAACTGAGACACAAAACATCCCATATCAATCGACTCAGGATATTCCCTTTCACTGTGTTGTTAAAACACCTGAAGCAACCAATCAGGGTAATCGTGCACTGATTTGTTTGGCTCCTGTGGTTTGTTTAATCTTTACCCAATCAATATCCTTGGGAGGAACCTTGCATTTCAGAAATTTAATCACTGCTTCATATTTCTCCATGACTACAGGAGATGGTGCATTAGTGCGATCATCACTTGTTGGGTCTGCGTGCGGCCATTGTACAGCAACTTTACACTCAGCCCACAGATCATTCAGCACTACAATGTCAAAGAATGTATTCAAATCAATCCACAGCACTTTTGAAATCTTAAAAAAAATGTCAATTTGTGTGTACCACTGTACAGGCTTGTCTCTTAATTTTGGGAAATAATTTGTAAATGCTGTAAGATTGCCTCTGCTCCATGGCACATGAACATATGCTCCACATGGTATTTCCCTCAATGGATAAACCAAAGCTTCTCCTTCATCTGGGTAACCTGTCAGTGGTTTATTATTCATTTCATCTGCCTCTGGCTGCTTTTTTTTTCTTCTTTTCCCACTTGCGCTCTAATTTATCAAAATCACTGCATTTGCAAACGTGTTTTACTAATACAGTAATGTGTAATTGCATCCCTGAAAAATGTGTTGTTGCAACAGCTTCATCATCCAATTGTACTCTAAAGATTTTCTGAAATAGGACACTTTTTGAGATAGCAACTGCACATTTTCTGGCTAATTCTGTCAATTATTCATGAGTAATTGCTGCACTCTGGTAATTTCTTTACACAAATATATCAGCTCCTTTTCTTGATACTGATTCACATACTCAAGATCTAAACATCGTCTGATAATTTCTTCTCATTCTACTTTTAAACTCGGGACATTTAATGACTCTCCTTCTCTGGTTGCAGTGTAGTGGGAACCTGACTTTCTGTCTTTTTAGCCATTTTTTCAAACCATGGGGGAAAAATCCCACCTCAAATAGTGTAGTCTCAATCTGTGTTGTTGGTGTCATAATTCTTCCAATGATTGAACTGTCTGTGGTGGTGTCCATGCAACAATCTGTGAATTCTGTGATGTCTGGATAAACATTGTTACAGGTGCTCCTCCAACAGCTCCTTGAGCGACTGTATTTGGACAATATTAATCAGAGTAGTTATTGTGCGAATCTCTAAGAGCTGTGCTGTCACAAACCTAGTGACGAGTATAGGTACAGTTACAATTGAAGCAGTAACACCTGTAGGCATCACTGTTGGAACATTCAAGGTTCGTGCAGGCACAACATTTGAAATAACAGGTTGTACAACAGACTGTGTCATCTGTAATGATCTTTCAATTTGAATTGTATTCTGATCAATAGGGGGTGTAGCCACTGTTCATTTCGATGTTAAAGTACCCTCAGCATTTGTTATTGGGGCCACAAAAAGTGGTAGACACGCGGCTGACAATGCACCCAAAATTTCTCAGTCTTGTCAGTAGCAATGTCTGTATATAGTCTAGTCCCTTTGACTATAGCTTTTCTCCTCTCTGTTGTTTCTAATCCCATGGAGCATCAGCATAATTACGCACTGCTCTTTTAGTTTTACTCTGGTATTTCTCTTTCACTTTAGCATGTGCTGTTTTCTTCCAAATGTTTAATGCTTCACATTGTGTGGGTCTGGGTGGTAGCTTCATCTCAAATAACTTTTCTAGCAACCTTTCAACAACTCAGTTCAAATGTACTATATCTTGGAAAGCTAAAAGGACCTTCCTTTTCAGTGATCTTGCATCATTAACGAAGCCACAAACAGATATGTAACTCCACATTTGTTGTCATATTATATGCTTGTGGTGCCTCATCTCCTCTCACAAAGCTCTTAAAACCAGTTCATGATTTCAGATTATTCTATTCTGTAAACATCAGAATTATTTTCTCCAATCCCATAAAAGCTTTATTACTTGAAGACGTATTAACCAATCGCAATGCAGCACTTACAATTGACCTATAAAAGCGTGGCACTCTGTGTCGTCATCAACCAATAGCAGCACGACAGTACACCAACCAACCAATCTCAGTGCGGCGCACTATGACGTATGAGCTCACTCCTTCCAGCAGCTTACCCTCCTTTACATTATCTCTCGTACAGACAATTTCAACAACTTTAAGCAAGCACAAATAAACAATGTTCATCTCCTCCAATACAGAAAGAAAAAAGTAATTCAACAATCGGAATATTAAGGTTTTTACACCCTGCGACTTTTCACCCAAAAATTATTTCACACACAAATGAAACCTTGACTCACAGAAAATCACCCTAATTAATGTAGCTACACCTTTTGCACAATTTGGTTCAGCTAACGGGACAATATTAGTACATTCAAAACAGTTTGTTATAATCCCAATCTCAATTGTGTAGTCGACTGTACCACACGACGTACACCACAAATCTTTAGCAGACAAGAAAACCACATAAAATGTATTATACACTTATCTCAATATCCCAAGATCTTAAGCTGGATCGAGCTCGATAACCTCTTCAACTTCTTCACAATAAGCACATAAACATCAATAATTCATCCAACTGCAACACGAACCATATCAGCAACAACAATTACAACTGCAACGTATAACCCTATTAATACTCACACCTCCAAAACAGCAATCAACTTCAAAAACGCAGCTTGTCAATCTTCAGATTCAGAGGCTATGGGACTTGGACATTACTCTAACTCAGGGTAATTATTTATAGCTCTTCTTCTCATAACATAAACCGCCCTCTGCTAGCAAATTTGCGGGAGCAGGAATCAGTTTGAAAATCTTTAAAGTATATTGGATTACCATCAAATAGGCTAATTTCCACTCTGTTTGTCTGCCTCTGGTCTGTTGATCTCTGCTGTTGTTTTAGAGAAATGCATCTTATAAACAATCATCACAATCATTAATCTAATTTTAGTCAATAAAGATAGTTGGTATGAGTTTAAAGGGTTTTATTAATCAAAATCTTTTTAATAGATCATCTGTATTACAAATCACTAGATAAATTCAGATAAATCTCAATAGTCAATATACAACATAAATATATACTGGCACATGCATCAAGCATAATTGCACTGGCAAAAATTGCGAAAATGCAAAATAGGCCGTTAGCGACCGCAAAACGAACATTTCCAATGCATCAACCGAAATACCGAAAAAACTAGAGATTCGCAAAAAAAGCCCTCGCAAATTTAGCGAGTCGTAAAATAGTGAAACCATAATAGCGAAACATACAGTTGCTCCCGCAAATAGCTATTAGCAAATAAAGAATCGCAAAGCAATGCATCAAAATTCGCAATTAGCGAATACAATGAAAATCGCTAATTTGCAAGAGCAGAATAAGGGGAATCTCAACCAGGAGGTAAAGACACAAAAAAAAAAAAAACAGGTGCAAACAATCAGAAATCCTTGAAAAATGCCTCAGGAGACCCCGTAAGCCTTTCACAATGGCAGCCCTCTACGTGCTGGCAAGGAGGATGAGGATCAATGCAGCAGCCCAGCGCAGGAGGAGGATATAGGAGAGGGTATTCCGAGTGCGCATAACATTGCTGGGCCAAAATGAAGACGAAATATATGATAAGTACCGGTTGAACCGTGCAATGATTATGAGCCTCATTGCAGATTTGGAACCCCTGCTGCAGCACCAGACCCGTAGGACCAATGCCATCCCTGCACACGTACAGGTCCTATGCAGCCTGCACCTACTAGCGTCAGGCAGTTTCCAGGGGGTAGTAGCCGTAGCCGGAGGTGTATCCCAAAGCGCACTCTCACGCTTCTTCCGAAACTTCCTTGACGCCATGTTGACAATGATACACACCCACATCACCTTCCCCACAACCCCACAGGAGTTGAACCAGACAAAACTGGAGTTCTACCAGGTGGCACATTTCCCACATGTCATCGGATGCATTGACTGCACGCATGTCCCCATCTGTCCACCAGCAGCCAACGAGTACATCTTCCGGAACAGGAAGTCGTACCACTCCATCAATGTGCAATGCTAAGCATATAATAACGGACATCGTGGCACAATATCCAGGGAGCACACATGACTCGTATATATTCCGCCACAGTGGTATCCACAGGCGTCTGCTCAGGGGTGAATTTGGCGAAGGACACCTACTTGGTACATACATATACCTAGTTGCTACATCATGAAGCAAAATGTAATAGCATTACTGTGTCTAACCCTTTGCTTTCCACCCTGTAGGTGACAGCGCATATGCCCTGCGCAAATATATCCTGACACCATACCTCAACCCAGCCACACCACAGGAACAGAGGTACAACGCGGCACACATAAGCACAAGGAATGTGGTAGAACGGACATTCGGCATACTGAAAAGTCGTTTCCGCATCCTTCATAAAACTGGTGGTGCATTGCAATATAGCCCAGAGACATGCTGCAGGATTGTGGCTGTATGTGCCATGCTGCACAACATTGCCACCAGAAGGGGCATTACCATTGAGATGGACAACAGTGACTCGGATGGCGACGAGCAACCGCCCGCACAACACCGACAGGCGCATGTGGCAAACACTGCAGAGGGTCAGAGGAGACGTGCACACATCACACAACATCATTTTTGAGGTAGGTAAGAATGAGCCATGACAAACAAATGCTGTACGTAAATATTTATTAACATGAGCACATGTCAAACTTGAGACGTGCGTTTAGAAATATTGGAAGGTGATTGCATTGGTCTATAAAGACAAAATAAAACTGTACTCAGCACTGGAGGGCAATCACCAAGTATAAATTGCCCATGGTTACCCCACCATGGCCAAAAAGAAGTATATGCATGGCTAGCGCCTCTTGCCACGTACCCCCAGCCTCCTGTCGCCTGCCTCTGCACCATCACCCTGACGTGATCCCATGGAGGTTGAGCTGCGCGAACTGCGCCTCCTGTTAGTGGTCACTGGCACCGATAGGCTACTCAGGCTAGAGGCCTCCTCACTCCCCTCCTCCCCTTCCAGGTGGATGGCACTCCCAGTCCCGGACTGGATGTATTCCACAGCAGTGGTGACTTGTCCTAAGGACCTGGCAACATCCCCACAGAAATGGCCTAGATCAATCTGCATTGACACGGAGCACCGTGCCAATAGCGCAGTGGTATTACAGAGCTTGTTGATGGCCCTGGTATTCGCTGACATGCGGATCAGGCTCTGGTGATGCCTTCTCCGCTTCATGCGTTGTCCTGCGAGGACTGCACGGATGAGCTCCTGTAAGCTCAAGTTTGTCTGCCGATTCCCCTCGGCAACCACTGATGTTAGTTTGCGCACATTGTCTGCCATTGTGCTTATGTTTTTGGCCAGCTTTGTGACCTGCATGTTGATTGTGCCCATGTGTCTCCCCTGCAGGCGCTGCACACGTAGCATCTGAGACTCCACGCCGCCATATACATTTGGGACCTGCTCATCATGTGCCGCAATACGGGCCCTGGACCTGCGCCGTCGTCCTGTTTGGAGCTGTGCCGGTGTTGGAGTTGGTGAAGGGACGCGTGGCTGGCTGGAGGATGTAGTGGGTGCTGGAGTCTGATCGGATTCCATTTCTGCCAGTGAGGGTACATGTACCCTGCGTTTTGGTGGTGGGGGTGGTGTTTTTTCTGGGACCACAGGAGTCTCTGCATCCGTCTCTGCAGGTGTTTCTGAGATGACGAGCTGGTCACTATCCTCGGAGTCTGCCTCCGCTGCATCTGTGATGTGAAACAGTGCAGTGTTAGTCTTGTATTATCCTAATTCTGTTTATCATTTGGCAAAATTTCTGAATAAATCACTGACTTAAACACACTGGCTGGCATGCGGTATTGGTATGTTTAATTTACCATGTTGGCTTTTGAATGACCACTTGTCTGACATGACTACAACTCCCATGATGCATTTTGTGTATGGGGTGAAACGTGGCATGGGGTTTTACCTGTACACTGTGATTTGCCTGGGGGATTGTGCACGGTTATACAGTACGCAGAGGAGTGGTGCTTGCATGCATCTTACCTTGTGATGTTCCTGCTGTGCCGGATGTGTCCAATTGTGTCACTCCGACGACTGCCTCAGGCTCGATTGTCCCCTCAACAAGGTCCTCCAGGGCTGTGTTTGCGGGTGCATTCGATAGACCCCCTCCTGTACCAGCTGCTTCCTTCACCCTTTCTGCTATGCACTCCTTTGCGCGTTTCCTCAGGTCATACCACCTTTTCTTTAAATCATCAATGCTGCGGTGTGTGACTCCCACAGCATTCACTTTTTCCTTTATGCGCAGCCATATTTTGCGCTTCACAGCCTCTGGCACCTTCAGGGACAATTTACCAAACAGTTTGTCGTGGCTACTGCTGACACCTTCAATCAGGTGTTCAAGTTCCCTCTCAGAGAACTTCAGCTTCCTCTTCCTAGGCGTGGCACTCTTCCCTGCATCGTTTTTGTCCATCCTGGGTCTGGGTACAGTGGCTGGATACAGAGTGTGAGGTTTCTCCACTCAGATTCATGTCTCTGCCTCTTCCTCTGAGCTCCTCAGGGCACTGAATGAAGCATGGACTGGATGACTTCCTGGTTGTGATGTCATCAGCCTGCTTCCAGTGCGATCCGTTTTTAGCGATTTCGCTAATACCGATTTCGCTAATACCGATTTCGCTAATACCGAAATCGCTAATACCGAAATCGCTTTTTTTCCGATTTTATGTGTTAGCGAGTCGCTAATGTGTACTCGGTCCCGAATTAACGATTTATTGCGAATCGCTAATTATTAGCGATTCTCATGATGCATTCCGCTTAGCGATTTATTATTTGCGAATCCTTATTTTTCGCAAATAAGGAATCGCTTTTTCGAAGTTTGATGCATGTGCACCATAATCAATTATGGTTAATAAAATCATATAGGAAATGCATTAAAAAGTGTTCCATTAGGGAAAGAATCCCTATTCTGAGAATCAGGTAAAAATTGAGTTAATCAGGACCCATAAAGAGTTCTAGTCCGAGAGAGTGAGAGAAAAGCATAAAGGTTTAGCATTTAAATCAGCTCAAAAAGATCAAAATATCAAAGCAGAAATTTTCCTAAAGAGAGGTTTGAGAAAACTCAGTAGAGACTCAAAGCAATGTGACATAAAGTCTAGGTCTGGGTAAATATCTGGGAAGAATTGGAGTAGTTGTGTGTGATGGCCTACTCTAGGAACATGTACTATTATAGACATCACATTTCACAAAGCTTTGCAACATGTTGCTCTTCTCACCTCTCATCGGCCAATCAGCTTCCGATGCTCTCCTGGGAAGAGGATAATGCCTCATCTTCTCACACGAATGCAATAGCCCATAGAAAGCAATGTTACGCTTGCAACTAATTTATTATGATTATGGGCTCCAGTGGAGTTTGCCTCATTCTGCCCAAAATTCCCACATATACACTACGGGGCTGATTCACAAAGGTAATCTGAGACAAAAGTCTAATTTTATGACTATTGGTATTCACAGAGATCATTTACGAGTCGTATCTTTACGTCCGCAGTCGGACTGGATCTCCGCACCGGGCCGTACTCTCCGCACCCGGGCCATACTCTCCGCACCCGGGCCATACTCTCCGTCTCGGGCCGTACTCTCTGGCTCAGGCTGGATGAAGTGTAATCAATGGGCCAGAATGCAATTTCTACAAAGGGGAACATTAGGAAAGTGTGATAAATGGTAGAGAAGGTCACGAAAATCAGTTTGGGCAGGGAAAAGGGTGTGGCCAGACACTACATTATATCCCACAAATTCCGGCCTGACTGCAATGTAAAGATACAACTCGTAAATAATCTCTGTGAATCCAAAAGTCGTAAAGTTAGACTTTTGTCTCAGATTACCTTTGTGAATCGGCCCCTACATCTTTAAACTTCTAATACCAATTTCTAAGTACTAGTCTATGTAGAAGTGGAAACATCCATATAATGAAAAAGAAAACATTTTGCAGAATCACCACTGATGGGGAAATACAAGTAGGTTAGTTAACCCTTATTTTCCTAGTACTTCCCCTTCCTTTGTGTAGGGATTGTGATCTGTACTGCCGTAGGTTGGCTCCAGGTTTTACAACATTTTATAGGACATCCCAGGACCATAATCGCAGGGGGCATTTGAGGGCCTGGCCAGCCCATAATAATCTTTGTGCTGGTATCATGTTATAGGACGAAGCGTGTAGCCGTGTGGTGGATGAGGTGTGAGAGAGACAGACACACAGGGGCATATTTACGAGCCCCTGTGCGTCTCTCTTGCACCGCGCAATGTGGTGCAAGAGCAACACAAATTAAACATTAGATTTATGAAGCCAAACAAGGTCATCTTGCTTTGCCCTCAGTGGCTTCATAAGTCTCAAGTAATGCAACACAGCACAAATCGATGCTTTGCATTACTTTGCGCCAGGGAGGCATTTTCATGGGCACTGTGTGGGTGTTCCCACACAACATCCATGGATTTTGATGTATTTCCAGATTTACCGGAAGTGGTAGACCTGGGAATACGCCAAAAGCCTACGCCCCCCCCCCCAGGTGAGGCATAACGAGGAGAAATATGTTTTTTTCAACAAATGTTGTTTCCTCTTTCGATGTGTGCTGCACACATAGAAAGAAGAAAAAGCCTCAGGGTACTGTTTTTGTGCAGGAAGGTGCCCCTTCCTGATCAAAAAC
Source organism: Calotriton arnoldi (assembly GCA_963921515.1). NCBI lineage: Eukaryota > Metazoa > Chordata > Amphibia > Caudata > Salamandridae > Calotriton > Calotriton arnoldi. The sequence continues at coordinate 3,196,881 of CAWUFW010000873.1, read as the reverse complement.
AATCCTTAAAACACGGGCACCCTTGCACCATGTTGCAAGGGTGCCTGCGTTGGCGCTAGGCAGACAAAAGGATGCCAGTGCAGGGGAAAAGGCAGGAATGCATCGTATTGACTTAAATACAGCACACTTCTGCCCTTTCTCTATTACGTAGTGCAGCGCAGCAAGGTGTTTGCTGCGCTGCATAACTTGGCCATAAATATGGCCCACAGTATATGGTTTTTCAGTACACAGGCAGCTATGAACAGCTCTGCTGGTCCCTTATTGTATGTCTTATGATTATAGTCTGCCTAGCTTGTTACTGCACTGAGTTGTCCAATCCGAAATCTTGTGTATATTTGGAGGTAGAGAGAAGTGGAGAGATCTGCCGGGAAGGACATTGTTACTGTCATCGCATATCTGAGTGTCATTGTGAAATGTAAATGTAATGTAATGTAAGGTGGATTTGTACAGCACTGCTTGTCACCCACGAGGGTATCCAGGCACTGATAAATGGACATAGGTGTCCATTCACTAAATTCTCACACAACATAGTGTTGCGGCCAAAAATGCTGCACTAGGTTTGATGAGAAGGAGAGAGCAGGACAGTGCCATAGCTACAGAGAGATGGAACTCTCCTCCTCTGTCCCTAGCACTGGTTCACAATGAGGCTGCTGATCATCAGGCACACACTTTTGCACAATAGTGCAAATAGTGTAAAGTGCAAAATACTATGTTTAGGCTAACATTAAAATTTTCCTACTTTGTATGTGTGCTGTACAGTGCAGCACACATGCAAAGTCAGAAAAGAAAGGAGAAATAAAGCATTTCTTCTTGATAGCACCTATTTCCAAAGAGTGTTACTTTTTGATGTGAAACACTTTCTACTTATTTTAGTAGATAGGGTTTTGCATAAAAAATCATAGGTGGTTGCATTGGAATGAACATGCATCACCCATGGAATGCCCCCTTGGCCCTAAGTAATGTAAAGAAGTGCTAGGCACTGCTTTGTGTTACTTTGAATACAAAGTGCCTTCAACATTGCTCTTCTAGCTATCGGTAGCCTGTGGAGTGATTGCAAGACTGGAGTTATGTGTTCTATTGGGTGAAAGTGGACAGGAAATCTTGCAGCAGCATTTTGGATGAGTTGTATTTTGCATTTGATGAATGTGGGTGTGGCAAGGTAAATAGGCTGTTGACATAGGCAAACATGAAGATTATGAGTGTAAGACTGGCTTGCAGTTTCTGTTGGTATCCAAGATATGGGAAGATGCAAAATAGTGTTTCCACTGTGTAGAAGGCACTTTGTGTGACCTTGTTAAGATGTGGTATCAAGTATAGGTCTGAATGCATAGTAAACCCTAGGTTTCTGAGTTCTCTTTATTATTGTTTGAGGGAACTCATATTCCTTAGGCCATATGACAATAGGCTGATATGTTTGCCATTGTCTGCAGGTCATAATTTCTGTCTTTGTAGTATTGTGCTTCAGATGGTTATTCATCTTCCATATGCTTATGGCCTGAAGGCAGTCAAAAAGTTGTAAAGTATAGAGGTCTTCCAGGTCAGCTATTTTCAAAATTATTTTGGTGTCATCTGCATAGTTGCATCCGTAATGCTGCATAAATATGTCACACATTGCATCTAAGTTAAGCCTGACTGCTTTCGTGCCAAGCTACCAGAGTGTTAAACATAGGTTAGTTTCGGGTAAGCTTGTGACTTATCACTGACAGAAATTGTGGTTGCTGCTTGAGTAGGGTTTCACCCACCTCAACCAGTACCCCAATTTCCAACAGCGTATTATTGGAATTGGGAGAAGGGAGTAGGGTAGGCACAGTGTGTGGTAGGACATTTGTAGATCACTGCAGATTCCATTAGCGTGGTCTGCTTTCGCTTTTATTTTGCTGTGACGTCAGCATGCACAGCATGCTACTCAATACACCAAAACAATAAAAAGCAATCTCAGGCTTGAGGGAAGAATTTTCCTCATGTCCCAAAATTAATTTTGGAAAAAGAAAATGTGTCTGGTATATTTACCAGAAACATTTTCTTTTCCAGTACTGTGGACATCCTCTTGAAGTCCACAGCACTGTGCAGGTAGTGGAGTGGATGTCAACGGCTGTTCTCTGCCCTCAAGCTGTTAAAATCCACCAAATCTATGCAGCCTGATGCCCTGTCCAACAGGAATGGACAACAAGCTGCAGGGATATGATGGGCACATTGCACTAACTTCTTTGTTTCATGGTCATAGGGCACTTCTCCAGTTCCAGAAGGCCCTCAGGATGGTAGACATCTGGGACTGGAGACAGTGAAAAGTACAGTGGACAAACAAAGGTGGATAGAAAGGGACAAATAGTGTGCCTGGAGTGATAAAAGTCTTTTGTCATTTTACTGCTCGGCGTGGATAGCACTAGCTGATCGTATACTTAAAAACTTTGCTGTAAAAATGGCAAAAGGCTTTGTCCCTTTCTGGCTTGGCATAGATGGCACTGTGCTAATTCTATGCTTAAAAACTTTGCTAGAAAAACAGACATGTGAGGTGAGTAGATTCAGAGTGTGGCTGGTGTTGTATCTACCTAGAGCTCCCTGTGTGTATATGTGTGCACACACACATATATATATATATATACATATATATACATATATTTTGATATTCACTGAGAAAACAAACTTTACAGAGACGTTACAGTTAGGTTCAGATTTTACACATACAAAACCATTAAAAATCAGCTGTTATGGTAATATGAGCTAACTGTAACTTACGCCCCTGCAATCCACTGCTTGTGACCCCACATATAACATCATCCATGACACGGTCAGTGACATCACTGATAAAATCTCAACTGACATCACTGATGACAATATCCAGTGAGTGTGAGTGCTTCGTAAAAAACATCTGACACTGAAAGATATATACTGAGCTACTGCATAAGTTAAATTACTATTCTTTCTGTGCTACTAATGAGTGTTAGTATTTCTAACATATATCATCTGAAATATAATCCTGTATTTAAAATGGGTGTACTATTTATGAGTGAACTTGCCTCTACACTGCCACATGTCTCCTGCTGAGGTATGTGTATGGTAGGGCTTTGCAACAGTCTAAGCTGTTCATTGAGACTTCACTCCACAATGATGGCTGAGTATAGTTGTGTTTTACAACATACTGACCACTTTGCTTACACCTCTCTCCTTTGTGATGAACAAGTGTAGTATTAGTTTGTAATAAATTCATATGTTCACTAAGACCTCTCTCTCTCTAGGGTGATGGCTCAGTGAAGTAGTGGTTTGCAACAGACTGACATCTCTACTGACACCTTTCTCCAGAGTGAAGAATAATTTTACTAGTGGTTTGTGACACAGTGGCCTGTCCGCTAAGACCTCTCTACTGGGTGTGTGTTGTGGTGGTCTGTGTAAAACTAATGTCTGTACTAAACCATCTTTCCAGGTTCATGAATAGTGTTGTTGTGGTTTGCCATAGCCTGTATGGTTAGGTGTCTTACTTTGGCCATTAGTGTTTAGAGTAGTGGTTTAGAAGAGACTGGATTATCCACTGAGAATTCTCTCCTGGCCGATAAGTGAGTCTACTTACTGTGAGCTCTCTGCTGTAATCTCTCACCTGTCTCCTTTTCTTATTTAAAATAAAAATGTAAATGGTATTTTATGAAGTATATTGAAGTTTACTTTGCTGGATGATGTCATCAGTGATGTCATCAGTGATGTCACTGACCATGTCATGAGTGATGTAATATGTGAGATCATAAGTAGTGCTTTGCCATGGGCGTACGTTATAGTTAGCTCAGGTAACTATAACTGCTGAATTTCTATGGTTTTATGTGTGTAAAATCTGAACCTAACTATAACGTCCATGTAACCTTTGTTTTTTTCAGTGAATTTTTCAGTTTTTTTTAATCCTATTTCCTAACAATAATGTCCTTGTAACCTTTGAGGTTTTCAGTGAACTTCTACTGTTTTTAATGCTATTTCCAGACTATAACATCCCTGCAACATTGGTGTTTTTTTGAATTTCACTGTCTTTTTTCAATGTAAATTGTACAACAGTTTGATGCATAAGTTCAATTTACTAATAACATTTTCACAAGTTTATGAATACATTTATTCACGCAGTCATTCATATTATATATTTTGAAAGTAAAAATTAAAAAAATAAGGTAAGGAAACTTATGTAGTCTTTCCATAAAAGCTATGCACCAAGTCTTTCTTTTTTTAATTTATTTTAATGGAACAGCAGATCCATTACCGACCAAAAGCACACATTCAATACTCGAACAGCAAACATATAATAGAAACATAAGCTATTGCAATTTCTATAAGTGTATCAATGCTTCAGTGTGGATGTGGAGTGGTTGTGTGAGTGGCTGTGTGGGTGTGTGAGTGGCTATATGGGTGTGTGAGTGGCTGTGTAAGTGGGTATGGGAGTGGCTGTGTGGGTGTCTGAGTAAGTGTGTGACTGGCTGTGTGGGTGTGTGAGTGGTTCTGTGGGTCTGTGAATTGATGTGTGAGTGACTGTATGGGTGTGTGAGTGAGTGTGTGGGTGTGTGAGTGGGTGTGTGAGTGAGTGAGTATTTGTATGGGTGTGTGAGTAGGTGAGTGAGTAGTTTTATGGGTCTGTGAGTGGGTGTGTGAGTGGTTGTGTGAGTGTGTGTGAGTGGGTGGGTGAGTAGCTATGTGGGTTTATGAGTAGGTGTCTGAGTGGTTTTGTGGGTCTATGATTGGGTGTGAGAGTGGCTGTATGGGTGTGTTTGTGGGTGTTTGAGTGGGTGTGTGAGTGAGTTGTTGTATGGGTGGGTGAGTGAGTAGTTTTGTGGGTTTGTGAGTGGGTGTGTGAGTGGCTGTATGGGTGTGTGAGTGGTTGTGTGAGTTTGTGTGAGTGGATTGGGTGAGTAGCTATGTGGGTTTATGAGTAGGTGTCTGAGTGGTTTTGTGGGTCTGTGATTGGGTGTGAGAGTGGCTGTGTATGGGTGTGTTTGTGTGTGTTTGAGTGGTTGTGTGTGTAAGTGGGTGTGTGAGCGGGTGTGTGAGTAGCTGTTTGGGTCTGGGAATAGGTGTGTGAGTGGTTTTGAAGGTCTTGAATGGGTATGTGAGTGGCTGTATGTATGTGTGAGTGGGTGTGTGAGTGGTTGTATGGGTGTGTGAGCGGGTCTGTGAGTGGGTTTGTGAGTGACTGTATGGGTCTGTGAGTAGGTGTGTGAGTGGTTGTTAGACCTGGCTTTTCCAGTGGATTTATCTCCAGACTTTTTTGCTTTTGGGCCTCCTGTTTTTGTTGAGTTTAGGACTCTGGGCACTTTACCACTGCTGATCAGTGCTAAAGTGCATATGCTCCTTGTGTAAATTGTTATTATGGATTGGCGTTTCCATGATTGGCTTATTTGATTTTCTAATAAGTCCCTAGTACAGTGCACTGTGGGTGCTCAGGGCCTGTAAATCAAATGCTGCTAGTGGGCCTGCGGCACTGATTGTGCCACCCACACAAGCAGCCTTTCAAAGGGCTCTCAGACCTGCCACTGCAGTGTCTGCATGCAGTTTTTACTGCCATGTTGACCTGCAATTGCACCTACTTGCCAGGCCCTAACCTTCCCTTTTCTTGCATGTAAGACACCCCTCTGGTAGGCCCAAGGTACCCCTATGTTCAGGGTGCAGTGTATGTGAAAGGTAGGACATGTACTGGTGTGTGTGACATGTCCTGATAGTGAAATACAGTGCATTTCATTTTTCACTATTGAAAGGCTATCTGACCCATAGGATAGAATGGGGAACACTTTGAAACATCTTACAAGGATAACTTCCCATGGGGACAAGATAGAAAGTTGGAGTTTAGGCTTTCCGAACTCAGAATTTAATAACACATCTTTTAGTAAAGATGGTTTTTAAATTGTGTGTTTGAAAATGCCTCTTTTAGAAAGTGGGGTTGAGGTGTGCCTGCCTTTCCTGGATGAGTCAGGGCTGGGCTGAATAGGCCTGGACTGCATTTAGAGTGGGAGGAGATTTTCCTTTACCTGAATAGGCCTGGTCTGCATGGGACAAGGACGTATCCACCCCCTGCCAGGAAGCTGGGCCAGAGAGGGCAGAACTGGTTTGGACTCAGCACAGAGCCTTTCTGCCACAAGAGAACAAAGCGCAATGCAGTATAAATATTGGGGCCCAGACCTCGGAACGTTAGAATACTTCTAGACTCAAGAGGGACCTCTGCCAAGGAGAAGAGCTGGGATAGCTGAAGGAGAAGTACTGCCCCTTTGCTGTGTGCTGTCTGGGGTTGGCCTGAAGTGGCTGTTTCTGCCAAGGAGAGGACAAAGACTTTGCTGTGTGCTGTGTATCCTGTTTGAAGAAGATCTCCAAGGGCTTGAAATAGAGCTTGCCTCCAGTTCTGATGTCTCAGGGACACAAAGGCTTCACCACCAGCTCCCCTGAACTTCCTTGCTGGGAGTTCTGACTGCAAAAAGGTGCCTGTTCCTGTGTTGGGCCTCTGGAGGTTGTTCCTGCTGCTGGAAGCTGGGAAAAGAGAAGCAACTAAAGAAGCATGACGCATCAGCACCCATTTCCGACGCAACACTGAAGAAACTGATGCAGTGCCTGCCAGCAGCTGGAGAAATCGCCGCACGCTGAGTCTCATGCTCCGATCTCTGAAGTCCGAGATCACTGCACCGATTCCGACGCAGGCCCTGCTGTACGGCTCCAAGAACTAACGCATCGTGGGACCGCTGCTGGAGAGATCAATGCAGCGCCATTGCCACTGCCGCCGCATCGGAACTGACACATCCCCAAATCCCTACGCATCGCACCAAGTCCACAAAAATGCTGGGGCGGCAGTAAGAAACTGACGCATCACCTCCCCGCACAGTGAGAAACTGACACATCACCTCCTGTTCAGTAAGGAACCGAGCATCACTTCCGCTGCATGGTAGTAAGGAACCGACGCATCACCTCCCCTGGAGCAAGGAACCGACGCATCACCTTCCCTGCGCGCAAGGAACCGACGCATCACCTTCCCTGCGGCTGTTTTTGTTTATGATTTTGACGCATCCAAGGTCATTTGCGTTGAAAGTGTCACATCTATAGTTTGCTATGGATAGAACTGTTTTAAACCTTTTAAAAGTCATACCTTGATAACTGTATGTTGGATTTTTGTTGTTTTGGTCTTGTTTGGTTTAGATAAAGATTACTTATTTGTCTAAGCAAATGCTATACACACTGCCTCTGAGATAAGCCTGTCTGCTCGTTCCAAGCTACAATGGGGATGAGCAGGGGTTGTCTAAGGGCATAACTCCCTTACCCTGACTAGAAGCAAGGGTCCTTGATTGGACAAAGGTGCAAGCCATTGCCAACTAGAGACCCCCATTTCTAACATTGGTGGGCAGCGGTGAGGATTAGGACTTGCATTTGTGCCTTACATACAGTGATTGGTGTACACTACTAGTATAGTGCAGACCATTACACAACCACATACTATTTTTCCCTGTTTCCCTTCGCAATTTGGTTGTTGGACCTCTGGTTAGTTGTTGCACCTGCGGGGCCTTGTCAAAATGGAAATCAACTTTTGACACCTGCACATCTACAAGATGAGGGAACTAAAAATCTTTCACAAGGAGAAGGGGCTACCTGTGAAGAGGAGATCCACAAAGCAGGATCTTGAGGCAGCCCTGCATAGCTATGAGGTACTACGTTGGGAAGCAGTACTATCAGATGATGCTGAGGAGGAATCTGAGGGGGGGGGATGCCCAGCCAGAATACCAAGAAGGCAGTGGCCCTGAGGAGGAAACATTATGGGAAAGATTGGCTTGTGAAGAGAGAATCGGATTCGTGCCCGTGACCGGAGGCTGAGGCAGCTAGACCGGGATTGCAAGGAGATAGAGCAAGCCTTCGCTGAAAATGAAATGTGTATAGCTCAAGAACTAAGCCTGGCTGGGCTAGAGGTGGAGTCCATCTCAGATTGTGGCAGCAAAAAGGTGTTATCAAGTGCTGAGGGAGAAGTCCACACACCCAGAGATGTGGCACCTGAGTTGAAGGAGGGGGTTAACACCAGGGAGTTCATGTTTATGAGGTGGCCCCAGTGGTGCGCAGTGCCCCTGAGGTGGATTGGGAAACAGGCACGGGGATCATATTTATAGTGGTGGGAGGGACACTACTGACTCTAGATAAGAGGTGCAGGGAGAGGGATTCCCCCATGGTATAAGTCCTGGTATGTGAGTGTGGAGTCTACCCAGAAGAGTGTGAGCTGAGTGACAGAGACAGTCAGACACTGTCTTGCGAGTCTCAGGAGAGTGATGTGGGGTACTTGTGCGAGGCACTGGATGGTGAGGCAAAGAGTAGCCTGGTTAACACCTGTGTGGGGCTGTGTGATTCAATTGTTGGAGAGCATATTTTGAGTCCCTGTTTTCCAGAACTATGCCAACACCTGGTGGAGTGTGAGTTCTCTGACCTCAGGGAGCTCGAAACCGGAGGCAGGCCTTTTGGTGGATTCCAGAGGGTCTGAGGAAGCATCTAGTGTTGATCCTGAAGGAGGTGGCTCAGGTTTTCCCCAACCAAGTGAGGTAGGGGAGGGTTCTGGCAGCCCGGATAGGTCCAAGAGTAATGGGAGGGGTGTAGGGTCCCATGTCTTGTCTCAGAGGAGAAGGAGTGGGAGTGGGCTATGTCCCGAGGTGCCTGAAACCCAGTCTCAAGGCCTGGTTGGTTCCATGAGGTAACACCAGGAGGGGGGCCTGGTCTGTAGGGGGAGGCCATCCCCTGAGGGGGATCCCAAGGTGCCAGGTGAGCTGGGGGGGCTTCTATAACAAGCGTCCCACCTTTTCTGGATTCTGGCAGTACCTCTCCAGTTGGGAGGGTGCATGAATCCAGAGAGGGGGATGAGGGGACGCAGTCCCCAGTGGAAGGACCAGTGGGTCAGGGGTTGCCAGCTCTGAGGTCAGGGCACCCCAGGACTGACCCTGGTGAGGCCACTTCTGGCCTGGGGGTCTTCATGCTCTGACAGGTGGATAGGAGGCTGGGGGCCTGTGCCAGGCAGACTCTTGCACATTTCCTGAGGAGTTTGTTTCCTTTGGGGGGGTGTACTCCCCCGGAAGTCCTGGGTTGCCAGGCACAGGTCCAGCCCAAGGGTGCAGACCCTGGGTTGGAGGGCCAGGTTCAGGGTGTCCCCCCTGACCTGGAGGAAGGGGCAACTGCCAACAGTGCCCCTACCGGTTTGTCTTCTGGGGGCACTGCTCCAGGTGGGAGGGTGCAGGGCCCCAGAGAGGAGGACCGGGTGTGTGAGAGCCCACCCCAGTCTCCTGTCCAGCCACCGGGTACAGACCCAGGGCTGGTGGGCCAGTGTCAGGATACCATACCTGACCTGGCAGGAGGAAGAGTGGACAATGGGTGCCAGGCACCAAGGGCTACTGCCCCCTACACTCTGATTTCACAGAGGTTGGAGAGCCCTGTGAGGCATAAGGCCTGTGTCTTGTCACTGACAACTGTCAGTGGCCAATGTGGCTTCCTGACCTGGTAGACAGAGTGGCACCTGGGGGGGGACAGGAGTCATACCACTGTGTTGGCCATGCAAGTACAATCTGCCTGCTGGGACACACCTGTGAGCAAGCTAAGGTTAGTTGCTGCACAGATGGGGTCCCCAGGTGAGAAGGAGGGTCCCTATGGGTTAGCTTAGTGGCCCTAAGAATATGGACTGAGGAATCCAACTGGGTTTAGCAAGGTGTAGAACCAGAACGTGTCCCCGCTTTTGTGGGCGAGGTCTAGGTTCTATCGCCCCCTAGCAGGGAAGTCCATCAAGGGATTGATTAGTCTACCCTGGCTTTAGGCTGCAGGGGGGTTGTGTTAGACCTGGTTTTTCCAGCGTGCTTATCCCTAGACTTTTTGCTTTTGGGCCTCCTGTTTTTTACCCAATTTTTGTTGGTTTTAGTACTCTGGGCACTTTACGCCTACTGATCAGTGTTAAAGTGCATATGCTCTCTGTGCAAATTGTTATTATGGATTGGCGTTCCCATGATTGGCTTATTTGATTTACTACTAAGTCCCTAGTACAGTGCACTGTGTGTGCTCCGGGCTTGTAAATCAAATGTTGCCAGTGGGCCTGCAGCATTGATTGTGCCACCCACACAAGCAGCCTTTCAAAGGGTTCTCAGACCTGCACTGTAGTGTCTGCACACAGTTTTTACTGCCATGTCGACCTGGCAGGTGCATCCACTTGCCAGGCCCTAACCTTCCCTTTTCTTACATGTAAGACACCCCTCAGGTAGGCCTAAGGTACCCCTATGGGCAGGGTGCAGTGTATGTGAAACGTAGGACATGTACTGGTGTGTGTTCGACATGTCCTAATAGTGAAGTACAGTGCATTTCATTTTTCACTAATGAAAGGCTATCTGTCCCATAGGATAGAATGTGGAATACTTTCAAACATCTTACAAGTATAACTTCGCATGGTGACAAGATAGAAAGCTGGAGTTTAGGCTTTCTGAACTCAGAATTTAATAACACATCTTTTAGTAAATATGGTTTTTAAATTGTGTGTTTGAAAATGCCACTTTTAGAAAGTGGGCATTTTCTTGCTTAACCACCCTGTGTGCTTCTGCTGTGTTGTGGATTGACTGTCTGATTTTGGAGTGACAGGGGCTGGGGATGAGCATTCTGGGGGGGGGGGGGTTTGAGGTGTGTCTGCGTTTCCTGGATGAGTCAAGGCTGGGCTGAATAGACCTGCCTGCTTTTAGTGTGGTGGGAGGAGATTTCCCTGCACCTGAATGGGCCTGGTCTGCCTGGGACAATGCTGTCTCCATCCCCTGCCAGGAAGCTGGGCCAGAATGGGCAGAACTGGTTTGGATTGAGCACAGAGCCTTTCTGCCACAAGAGAAAGAAGAGAAACGTAATATAAATATTGGGGCCCAGACCCCAGAACTTCAGAATACTTCTGGACTCAAGAGGAACCTCTGCCAAGGAAGAGCTGGGAAGGCTGAGGAGAAGTACTGCCCCTTTGCTGTGTGCTGTCTGGGGTTGGCCTGAAGTGGCTTTTCTGCCAAGGAGAGGACAAAGACTTTGCTGTGTGTTGTGTATCCTGCTTGAAGAAGATCTCCAAGGGCTTGAAGTAGAGCTTGCCTCCTGTTCTGAAGTCTCAGGGACTCAAAGACTTCACCACCAGCTCCCTTGAATTTCCTTGCTGGGAGTTCTGACCTGCCAAGAGGTGTCTGTTCCTGTGTTGGGCCTCTGTAGGTTGTTCCTGCTGCTGGAAGCTGGAAAAAGATAAGCAACTAAAGTAGCGCGACGCATCCATTTCCAACGCAACACCACCGTGCCGCAGAAGAAACTGACGCAGCGCCTGCCCGCAGCTGGAGAAATGGCTGCTTGCCGAGTCTCGTGCACCGATCTCCGAAGTCAACGATCAGCGCACCGACTCTGACGCAGGCCCTGCTGTGCGACTGCAAGAACCGATGCATCGTGGGAGCACGGCTGGGGAGATCAATGCAGCGCCGCTGCTGCCACATTGAGAACCAACGCATCCCCATGCACTGCACTGGCTTCACCTCCCCGCACAGTAAGAAACGGATGCATCACCTCCTCTTCAGTAAGGAACAGTCGCATCACCTCCCCTGCGTGGCAGTAAGGAACCGACGCATCACCTCCCCTGGAGCAAGGAACTGACGCATAACCTTCCCTGCATGTAAGGTACCGACGCATCACCTTCCCTGCGGCTGTTTTGATTTATGATTTTGAGGCATCCAAGGTACTTTGTGTTGAAAGTGTTGCATCTATAGTTTGCTATGGACAGAGCTGTTTTTACCTTTTAAAAGTCATACCTTGATATCTGTATGTTGTATTTTTGTCGTTTTGGTCTTGTTTGGTTTAGATAAAGATTACTTATTTTTCTAAACTGGTGTGGTGTCCATTTGTAGTGTTTTCACTGTATTACTATATGTGTGCACAAATGCTTTACACACTGCCTCTGAGATAAGCCTGTCTGCTTGTGCCAAGCTACCAAGGTGGTGAGCAAGTGTTGTCTAAGGGCGTAACTCCCTTACCCTGACTAGAAGCAAGGGTCCCTACTTGGACAAAGGTGCACACCACTGCCAACTAGAGACCCCCTTTCTTACAGTGGTTTTGTGGGCATGTGAGTGGGTGTGTGAGCGGATGTATGGGTGTGTGAGTAGTTCTGTTGGTCTGTCAGTGGGTGTGTTATTGGCTGCTTGGGTGTGTGAGAAGGTCTGTGAGTGCTTCTGTGGGTATGTAAGTACGTGTGAGAGTAGGGGTGTGGGTCTGTGAGTGGGTGTATGTGTTTTTGGGGGGTCTGTATATGTTGAAGCACACAGAGGGTTGGGCGGAGGGCAGTGGTAGATCTGCGGGCCCTCATATGCTAAAAAACATTTTGGGACAATTTCTTGCCTCTGAGGGGTTCTTCACAGACCCCTCCATCAGTCCCATGGTGTCAGGGTACCTCTACCTTGACCCCTTCTATCACTTTTAAATGTTATTTCCCCCCCATGAGAACCGAGTCCCAAAGCACAAAATAGCAGCTTTCCTCTCAGGTTGTGTCCAGCTAATCACGACACTGCTGTTGACACATGGATGTGCCACAGTGGATCAGCATCTCTAGATATACATAAATCTTTTTGCTTTAACCCCTTCGATGCTCATGACGGAATGGTTCCGTCATGAGCATCGGTGCCCCTGTGCTCATGACGGAACCATTCCGTCATGAGGCCAGGGGCACGAAATCCCTCTGCTGCAGACAGCAGAGGGATTTCCTTCTCTCCCCAAAGCCTCGGGAGGTGGGGAAGAGCTGCCCCAGCTCCAGAGGCCCCCTCCCTGGTTTCTGTGCAATGAGGATTAGCGCGCACGTCGCGCTGTCCTCATTGCACAGAAACCGAAACTGAAATGAGCCTTTAGGCTCATTTCAGTTTCACTTTCTATGTGCTCAGGGGGCTATCTCAGCCCCCCGGGCATGTAGAAAGACGGGAGAGGTATCATTGGAAAGGGGAGAATCTCCCCTTTCCAATGGTACCCCTCCCTAGTGGATCCCTGCTTGGGCATTGCCCCAGGAGGGCGATCCCCAAGCAGGGATCCACCCACTAGACACCAGGGAGGGGGGAGCGGCCCCTTGGGCAAGGGCTTTTGCTCCCCCCAAATAAATTTGGTGTTATTTAGTCTTTTTGCCCCCCCCGGGGGGGCAAAAAGCCCAATAGACACCAGGGACTTTTATTTGGGTGCATAAGTTATTAGGGTGGGGGCTGCCCATAAAGGGCATGTCCATGTCCCCACCCCTGCAAAATTTACAGCCTTTCTGCCCCTCTGGGGGGGCAAAAAGCCCACTATACGCCAGGGATTTTTTACTGCTAAATTGCATTAGGGTGGGGGCTGCCCAAAATGGGCATGCCGATGCCCCCACCCCCTTCCTCAAAAATTACAGTCTGTCTGCCCCCCCCGGGGGGGCAGAAAGCCCACTAAATACCAGGGATTTTTTTTTAAATTATCATTAGTGGTGGGGGCTGGCCAATATGGGCATGCCCATGCCCCCACCCCCGCAAAAATGACAGCCTTTCTGCCCCCCCTGGGGGGCAGATGGGGGCATTAGCCCGCAATCTGCCCACCGGTGGGGGCAAAAAGCCCACTAGATGCCAGGGATTTTTTTTGGGCAAATTTGAATTAGGGTGGGGGCTACCAAAACGGGCATGCCCATGCCCACACCCCCTCCCCTGCAAACATTACAGCCTTCCTGCCCCCCCTGGGGGGCAGATGGGGCAGTAGCCCCCAATATGCCCCCCCGGGGTGTAAAAAGCCCACTAGACGCCAGGGATTTCTTTGGGCAAATTTTAATTAGGGTGGGGGCATTGGCATGCCCGTTTTGGGCAGCCCCCACCATAATTAAATTTTGCTCAAAATAATCCCTGGCGTCTAGTAGGCTTTCTGCCCCCCTGGCTTGCATATGGGGCATTAGCCCCCAATCTGCACCCCCGGGGGCAAAAAGCCCACTAGTCACCAGGGATTTTTGGGGCAAATTTGAATTAGGGTGGGGCTGCCCAAAACGGGCATGCCCATGCCCCCACCCCCTCCCCCACAAAAATTACAGCCTTCCTGCCCTCTGGGGGCAGATGGGGCAGTAGCCCCAATCTGCCCCCCGGGGGTGTAAAAAGCCCACTAGACGCCAGGGATTTTTTGTGCAAATTTTAATTAGGGTGGGGGCATTGGCATGCCCGTTTTGGGCAGCCCCCACCCTAATTAAAATTTGCCCCAAAAAATCCCTGGCATCTAGTAGGCTTTCTGTCCCCCCTGGGGGGCAGATGGGGGCATTAGCCCCCAATCTGCACCCCCGGGGGGGCAAAAAGCCCACTAGTCGCCAGGGATTTTTTTTGGGCAAATTTGAATTAGGGTGGGGGCTGCCCAAAACGGGCATGCCAATGCCCCCACCCCCACCGCAAACATTACTGCCTTTCTGCCCACCTGGGGGGAAGATGGGACAGTAGCCCCCAATCTGCCCTCCCGGCGGGGCAAAAGCCCACTAGACGCCAGGGATTTTTTTGGGCAAAATTTTATTAGGGTGGGGGCTGCCCAAAACGGGCATGCCAATGCCCCCACCCCCACCCGCAAAAATTACTACCTTTGTGCCCCCCCCTGGGGGGAAGATGGGGGCAGTAGCCCCCAATCTGCCCCCCCTGGGGGGGCAGAAAGCCCACTAGACGCCAACGATTACGCTGGCTTTTTTAATGTGTGGGGTGGGGGCTGCCCAGAATGGGCATATCAATGCCCCCACCCCCAAAAAATAGCCACAGTGTTTCTGCCCCCCTTGGGGGCATATCGGGGCAACCCCACCCCCCGATATCCCCCCAAGGGCAGCAGAAAGCCGATTAGGCACAGATTTGTTTTTAGCAATATGCCTACCTGTGGATTTTGGGCCCTAGCGCAGCCGGCACATAGGGAAACCTAGCAAACCTTTTTGAAAACTAGACACCCAGGGGAATCCAGGATGGGGTGACTTGACTGGCTCTCTCCAGGTTCTGTTACCCAGAATCCCTTGCAAACTTAAAAATGTGTCCAAAAAAAACACATTTTCCTCACATTTCTGTGGTGGAAAGTTCTGGAATCTGCGTGGATCCACAAAATTCCACCCACTCTGCGTCCCCCAAAGTCTTCCGAGAAAAATGGTACCTCACTTGTGTGGGTGGGTCAAGTACCCGCAACAGGCAAGGGCCCAAAACCTAGTGAGGCGACATCAAAATGACCTATCACAAACCAACCTGGTTTTGCACGGGGGGTCACCTGGGTTTTTGGCCCTGGGCTCGGCGGCCATCCAGGGAAACCTACCAAACCCACACATTTCTGAAATGTAGACACCCGGGGCATTCCAGGGAGGTATGGCATGCGTGGATCCCCCAACATTTTCTTATCCAGAATCCCCTGCAAACCTCAAATTTAGCTGAAAGAATCACTTTTTCCACACATTTTTGTGTGGGAAAGTTGTGGCATCACTGGGCTGGCACAAATTTCCTACCACCCAGCGTTCCCCCAGGTCTCCCGATAAAAATGGTGCCTCACTCGTGTGGAAGGCACAAGTACCCGCAACAGGCAAGGGCCCAAAACGTATTGAGGCGACATCAAAATTGCCTATCACAAAACGACCTGGTTTTGCAAGGGGGGTCACCTGGATTTCTGGCCCCGTGCTCAGCGGTACTTGGGCCTCCCACACGAGTGAGGCACCATTTTTATCGGGAGACCTGGGGGAACACTGGGTGGTAGGGAATTTGTGTCAGCCCGGTGATGCCACAACTTTCCCACACAAAAATGTGTGAAAAAAGGGATTTTTTCAGCTAAACTTCAGGTTTGCAGGGGATTCTGGGTAAGAAAACGTTGGGGGATCCACGCAAGCCATACCTCCCTGGAATCCCCCGGGTGTCTACTTTTCAGAAATGTGTGAGTTTGGTAGGTTTCCCTAGGTGGCCGCCGAGCACGGGGCCAAAACACCAGGTGACCCCCCCCCTTGCAAAACCAGGTCGTTTTGTGATAGGCAATTTTGATGTCGCCTCAATACGTTTTGGGCCCTTGCCTGTCGCGGGTACTTGGGCCTCCCACACGAGTGAGGCACCATTTTTATCGGGAGACCTAGGGGAACGCTGGGTGGTATGAAATTTGTGTCAGCCTGGTGATGCCACAACTTTCCCACACAAAAATGTGTGAAAAAAAAGTGATTTTTCCAGCTAAATTTCAGGTTTGCAGGGGATTCTGGGTAAGAAAATGTTGAGGGATCCACGCAAGCCATACCTCCCTGGAATCCCCCGGGTGTCTAGTTTTCAGAAATGTGTGGGTTTGGTAGGTTTCCCTAGGTGGCCGCCGAGCCCCGGGCCAAAAAGTCATGGGACCCCCCCTTGCAAAACCAGGTCGTTTTGTGATAGGCAATTTTGATGTCGCCTCAATACATTTTGGGCCCTTGCCTGCCGCGGGTACTTGGGCCTCCCACAGGAGTGAGGCACCATTTTTATCGGGAGACCTGGGGGAACGCTGGGTGGTAGGAAATTTGTGTCAGCCTGGTGATGCCACAACTTTCCCACACAAAAATGTGTGAAAAAAGTGATTTTTTTCAGCTAAATTTCAGGTTTGCAGGGGATTCTGGGTAAGAAAACGTTGGGGGATTCACGCAAGCCATACCTCCCTGGAATCCCGCGGGTGTCTAGTTTTCAGAAATGTGTGGGTTTGGTAGGTTTCCCTAGGTGGCCGCCGAGACCCGGGCCAAAAAGCAATGGGACCCCCTTTGCAAAACCAGGTTGGATTGTGATAGGTAATTTTGATGTCGCCTCAATAGGTTTTGGGCCCTTGCCTGTCGCGGGTACTTGACCCACCCATGCAAGTAAGGTACCATTTTTCTCGAAAGACTTTGGGGAACTCGGGGTGGGTGGAAATTTGTGGATCCACGCAGATTCCAGAACTTTCCACCACAGAAATGTGAGGAAAATGTGTTTTTTTGGACAATTTGTTAGGTTTGCAAGGGATTCTGGGTAACAGAACCTGGTGAGAGCCAGTCAAGTCACCCCATCCTGGATTCCCCTGGGTGTCTAGTTTTCAGAAATGTATAGGTTTGCTAGGTTTCCCTGAGTGCCGGCAGAGCTAGGGTTCAAAAACTACAGATAGGCACTTTGCCAAAAAAGGGTTATTTTTCACTGTGAAATTGTGGTGTGTCCATGTTGCGTTTTGTGCCGTTTCCTGTCACGGGCACTAGGCCTACCCACGCAAGTGAGGTACCATTTTTCTCGGAAGACTTTGGGGAACGCGGGGTGGGTGGAAATTCATGGATCCACGCAGATTCCAGAACTTTTCACCACAGAAATGTGAGGAAAATTTGTTTTTTTTGACAATTTGTTAGGTTTGCAAGGGATTCTGGGTAACAGAACTTGGTGGGAGCCAGTCAAGTCACCCCATCTTGGATTTCCCTGGGTGTCTAGTTTTCAAAAATGTATAGGTTTTCTAGACTTCCCTAGGTTCCGGCAGAGCTAGGGTTCAAAAATCACAGCTATGCACTTTGCCAAAAAAGGGTCATTTTTCACTGTGAAATTGTGGTGTGTCCACGTTGCATTTTGCGCCGTTTCCTGTCACGGGCACTAGGCCTACCCACGCAAGTGAGGTACCATTTTTCTCGGAAAACTTTGGGGAACGCGGGGTGGGTGGAAATTTGTGAATCCACGCAGATTCCAGAACTTTCCACCACAGAAATGTGAGGAAAATGTGGTTTTTTTGACAATTTTTTAGGTTTGCAAGGGATTCTGGGTAACAGAACCTGGTGGGAGCCAGTCAAGTCACCCCATCCTGGATTTCCCTGGGTGTCTAGTTTTCAAAAATGTATAGGTTTGCTAGGTTTCCCTAAGTGCCGGCAGAGGTAGGGTTCAAAAACTAAAGCTAGGCACTTTGACAAAAAAGGGTCATTTTTCACTGTGAAATTGTGATGTGTCCACATTGCGTTTTGTGCCGTTTCCTGTCACGGGCACTAGGCCTACCCATGCAAGTGAGGTACCATTTTTCTCGGAAGACTTTGGGGAACGCGGGGTAGGTGGAAATTTGTGGATCCACGCAGATTCCAGAACTTTCCACCACAGAAATGTGAGGAAAATGTGTTTGTTTTGATCATTTTTTAGGTTTGCAAGGGATTCTGGGTAACAGAACCTGGTGGGAGCCAGTAAAGTCACCCCATCCTGGATTCCCCTGGGTGTCTAGTTTCCAAAAATGTATAGGTTTGCTAGGTTTCCCTAAGTGCCGGCAGAGCTAGGGCTAAAAAACTACCGCTAGGCACTTTGCCAAAAAAGGGTCCTTTTTCACTGTGAAATTGTCATGTGTCCACGTTGCGTTTTGCGCCGGTTCCTGTCACGGGCACTAGGCCTACCCACGCAAGTGAGGTACCATTTTTCTCGGAAAACTTTGGGGAACGCGGGGTGCGTGGAAATTTGTGGATCCACGCAGATTCCAGAACTTTCCACCACAGAAATGTGAGGAAAATGTGGTTTCTTTGACATTTTTTTAGGTTTGCAAGGGATTCTGGGTAACATAACCTGGTGAGAGCCAGTCAAGTCACCCCATCCTGGATTCCCCTGGGTGTCTAGTTTTCAAAAATGTATAGGTTTGCTAGGTTTCCCTAGGTGCCGGCAGAGCTAGGCTTAAAAAACTACAGCTAGCCACTTTGCAAAAAAAGGGTAATTTTTCATTGTGAAATTGTGGTGTGTTCACGTTGCGTTTTGAGCCGTTTCCTGTCGTGGGCGCTATGCCTACCCACACAAGTGAGGTACCATTTTTATCGGGAGACTTAGGGTTATTCATATTTGTAAAGCAAATGTTATTACCTATTGACTTTCAATGCATTTCTGCCTTCCAAATGAAAGACAATGTGAAAAAAAGAAGTCATTTTGAAAAATGACCGATAATTCTCATGCTAGTATGAGTATTCCCAATTTCGGAAATGTGCAAATATCTACTGTTTCTAAACTCTATATTTTGTTCCCATTTCAGAAATACATAGATGTCTTTCATACCGATTTTTCCATGTATACATTTTCCCAGAATAATTGCTATATACCCAGTACATAATAAAAAACCATTGCAAGTCGCTGCTCAGTTTTTGGCTCTGGGTTCGTCGGGTTCTTGGTGAACCTACAAGTCCTATATATCCCCACAACCAGTAAGGGCCCGCAGATGTAACGGTATATTGCTTTCAAAGAGCTGTCATAATTAGAAGAAGTTACAGGTGAAAACGTTGACACAAAAGGCTGTTTTTTTCAACTAATTTTCAATTTTTTGTTTCTATGAAGAAACCTTGAAGGATCTACACAAATGACCCCTTGCTGAATTCAGAATGTTGTCTACTTTACTAAAATGTATAGCTTTCCAGGATCCATTATTACTTTCATACCCATTTCTATCATTAACTGGAAGGGGGTTGAAAGCACAAAAAATAGCAAAAATAGGCTATGTCCCAGAAAAATGCCAAAACTGTGTAAAACTTTTTGGTTTTCTGACAAAAGTCTGTCATTCCCTAAAATCTGGGAAAATGGTGATTTCAGTCCCACAAACCCTTTTTTGATACCATTTGCAGGGAAAAACCCATATGCTTTCCTTTGCAGCACTTTTTCAGATTTTTCCCCAAAAAACCCAAAATTTAGCTGTATTTTGGCTAATTTCTGGGTCGCCTCCCGGGGAATCCACAAACCCTGGGTACCTTTAGAATCCCCATGATGTTGGAAGAAAAGGACGCAAATTTGGCGTGGATACCTTATGTGGTCAAAAAGTTACAGGGGCCTAAGTGCAAAATACCCCAAATAGCCAAAAAAAAGGCTTAGCACAGGGGGGGGGAAAGGCCTAGCAGCGAAGGGGTTAATAACTCCAAAACTACTGAACAGATTTACTCCAAATAACCAAACACACTGTTTCTGAACCAAGATCTAGCTTTCTGCCAAATTTGGTTTCATTCCATTCAGTGGTTCGGGCTGTAGTCGTGTCTAAAATACATATGGGAAATAGCATGGGGAAAACACGTTTTAGGACCCCCCATTTTTCTCAGCCCTGCTTGAAGGATCATCCCGATACTTTCCAGACAGCAGCCGAAGTGACTGGCAAACTAGTTATGAAAGGTTTGTGAGGATTCGGCATACGGCACCAAAGTTATTAGCAAAACAAAAAACTCTGTTCCTATGGAATCTAGGTCCTAAATATTACTTACTACTGGAGACCACCAGTAGGGAAAAAAAATATATACACATATATATAGATGTTTTAAAGGGGAAAATAAAAGCCTGGCCCAGCGCTATACCTCAGATCTCTGTTTCCCTTACAGAGAAGAGTTCATCTGGTAAACTTTAGTTCATGTTCTGAGAAAAAACACAATTGTCCATCCAAAAATCTGTATAAATTCTTTATTTTCAAAGGATTTATCACATTAAAGTTTTCTAAGTCTTCAAAATGTACACACAAGATCAACAGCCCAGCCAACACGTGTTTCGTGATATACTCACTTCTTCAGGGCTGTGATTTAGAAAATATGAAAAACATTTATTCAGTAACATATACATAACATATTCATCATGTTAATTTTTATTCTAGATTCCTGTCTAAAAGAACCTAATAACAGTACACACAAATATATTTTCAGGAAATAATCGAAGAAACCTAACAGAGACACTCAATTGGAGAGAAACAATTTGAACAATGGAAGCAATGTTACGCATTGACAATCCTAGAGAAGAAAAACAAATAGGAGAAACAATTAAATTATTTATAGAAGGAATGTATACTAGGGATGTAGACATTTTAGTAGTGTGATAGGGAAAAATTGATATCCCAATTGTATTCATCGTGTCCTAGTGTAATATTGTAGAATGGCTTAATATCTCATGCTTCCGCTAATAATAATCATCCAAATACCTCATGCAGACTAGGTTTCAAAATGTACCCAATTCTTGTCATCATTATTGTTACATTTATACAAACAAGAACACGGGTTCAAGTAAGAAGTACGTTTATTATCCTTCTTACAGGAGCAGCCAAATCATGACCGCACGTCGTTCAGCTTCTCCAACCATCCTTTTTCGAATCCCCCAGCTCCCGAGCCCTGGAACCCACCCAAAGTTCCATCCACGAGCTCGGGAGAAACACACACAAATACAACACATCTTTCCCCTTTAGAAACAATAAAAACCAAAAACAGAAAAATAAAGAACCGCAAAAAGCTATACACAGCAATGACAACAATACAACAACATTTCTTTAACATCAGGAATTTCTCCTTTGCATTTAACATCTGACGTAATCAGAGAATTTCTCAGGACAGCGTTTGATTCAGGAACTTCTCCTTGGAACATCCTCCACACACCTATTGCATTCCGCCTCCACAGAACCCACAACAACATCAGTTCTACCAGTTCTTCCAACATCACCGTTCCCACGAATCACCTGATCATCCACTCGCACGTCCAAGAAAATGTTATCGCCATCTACTCTACTCGGATACTTTTTACCAATCCACGACTCACTCACGTCAGAATTTCTGAAGATAGAAATCCTACTTTTGTTCCAAACTTTGCCACCTTGCACCTATACTGCCTTTTCGTAAACTTGCTCGACATGTACCAGTTCAGATCACTTAGGAAACTCTTTTCCAATGACAACCGGTTTCCTGACCCGAACCAAATCTCCCACACAAATCTTGACATTAGACGACTTCCCCCTGCCTTTGTTCATATGACATCTCATCATTTTGCCTTGGTAAGCCTTCACTCTTTCCCTAATCTTGTTGTAATCAACACTGACCTCGGACTCACCACAACACTCCTTCAACCACCATGGAGCGAATTTCAATCCTGGTTTCCTGCCCCGCAATAATGCGAAAGGAGAACAACCTGTCACTGAATGAGGCATAGTGCGATATGATAGCAAAGTAGTTTGTAGAGCCTTCCTCCAAGGTAAACCTCCTTTACAAGCCAACTGACTGGACTCCCTTATCACCCGATTAAACCTTTCAGTTTGACCATTAGACTGGGGATAATAATTTGCCGTACTTTTGTGCTTAACGCCACACCTCTTCAAGTAATCATCAAAAGACTTACTGAAAAATTGGGGACCATTGTCAGAGACCAATTCTTCCGGCAATCCCTCTATACAAAACACATCGTCCAAAAATCCAATGATCCCATCAGAAATAACTTACTCTGTCATTTTACCTTCAGGCCATTTAGAAAAATAATCAACTAAAACAATAGCAAAGGCTTCTTTCTTAGGAACGGTACAAAAGGGGCCTAAAATGTCAATTCCCAACTAACTCCATGGTCCCGGTGGAAATTCAATAGGAACCGACTCAGTGACACATGGTTTCACAGATTTGTCGCTATTAGCACACAGACTGCAGCCCTTCACCATCTCTTCAACCATGCTATCCATACCGGGCCACCAGTAGAACTCTCTAATACGTCTTTTAGTCGCAGACATACCTACATGTCCCTCATGGCCCATCTGGAACAATTCTTTCTTAATCCAGAATGTGGTACTATTTTGTCACCCCGAAGTACTATTTTGTCACCCCGAAGCAAAAAAAACCCATCATACATCAATTCATTTTGTATTTTAAAAAATACTGCTGCAGCAACACTCAATTTCCGTTCTTCTGGCCAACCATTACTCATGTAATCACAAACAAGCACCAATTCCACGTCTTTCTTGGATTCACTAACCCATACTTCCTTAGAAATCAACTCAGATTCACCATTAATATGATCACATTCATTGATATCATCCATAGTATAAGTAACCTCGCACTCATATTCATTTTCAATCTCAACCAACTTTGAACTGACTGGTAGACGTGACAAAAAGTCTGCATGGACATTCAATCTCCCAGTAACATGCTCAATTATGTACTGATAAGGTTGTAGCTTTGCTGCTAAACGTGCTAATCTAGCAATCAGATTCCTTCCACCCCCAGGAGAAAGTACATACACTAACGGTTTGTGGTCTGTCCTTAGAACAAAACGAGTTCCCCACAAAAACTGCCTGAAATTATCTGCAGCCCAAGTACACGCCAATAATTCTTTCTTTATAACAGAGTCATTTCTTTCCGAATCTCTCAATGTTCTAGAAGTATAAGATATCACATATTCTTCAGATTTTATCCTTTGTAACAAAGTGGCTCCTAACACATACTTGCTAGTGTCCACCGCCACAATGCATTCTTTTCCCACTTCAAATGATATCAAAAAGGGTGCATTAACGATCTCCATCTTAAGATCATTGAAAGCTTGGTCTTGTTCAATTTTCCATTAAAAAATCATTGTTTTTCCTTAACAATAAACGTAAAGGCTCAATCTTGGCAGCATAATTGTCAATACATTTTGAATAAAACTCCGTAAGCCCCAAAAATGATAGTAACTGTTCCTTAGATGTTGGAATGGGTGCACATTCAACAGCTCTCACATGGTCTTGTTTAGGTTTGATCCCATTTCTTGAAATACAGTGACCTAAATATTCTACCTCACTACGATGCAACTTGCACTTGGATTCCTTTAGAGTTAGGCCTTTCTCCCTTAACCTCTGCAGAACTCCACTCAAATTACAATGATGATCTTCTTCATTCTTCCCATGAACTAAAATGTCATCTTGAAATGCAATTGCTCCTTTGATACCTTCAAGAGATTCTTTCATCAGTCTCTGAAATATTGAAGAAGCATTAGCCAACCCAAATGGCATTCTGCAAAATTGGAACATTCCATCTGGAGTCACGAATGCCGTTAAATGACGCAATTCCTCATGTAATTCAATTTGATGATATGCAGTTGCTAAGTCCAAAGAAGAAAAAACAATCGCACCCTCTAAAGTTGACACAACTCATGCAAATTAGGTAAAGGATGTCTATCAATCCAAATTTCGTTGTTGAGGCTTCTAAGGTCCACACAAAGACGAAGCTCACCAGTAGGTTTCAGGGCTAAAACCACTGGAGATACCCATGGTGAAGACTCAATAGGTTGAATAACCTCCTTATAACAAAAATCTTTTAACATAACTCTCAACTTTTCTCTGTAAGTCAAAGGCCCCTTTCGAACCTTATGCCTGACTGGAACAGCATTTTCCAACAAGACAATTTTGTGTTTGAAACCAATGAACTTTCCTAATTTATTAGAAAAGACTTGAGGAAACTCTGCTTTCACATCATTAACATTGTCATCACTTCTATCATGTGCATGCCCCACCACATACACCTGAGGAACAGCATTGGGATCCAATTTCATATTCAGTTCTTGCTGATGCGGCCACTCCAAAATAGAATCCCCTTTGGCAGCCACGTAAACTTTCCCTCTTGCTTTCCTTTCCTTAAAGCATATAGTAGCCCAAAAAAACCCTAGGAGACCTATCTTGTGGCCAGTATACCCACCAGGATGTACATCAGGAGCCATCAATTTCTAATTTTTCCACTTCGATTCCCACAGTGTTTTACCAACAATAGTGTACCATGCACATCAGTCAACCGTGACCTCCACTTCAATATCATTAATCTGTACCACACATCTGGGAAAATTCTTTACATTACCATTCTTTACACACATTATGGTATTTGGGTTCAGCTCATCATCAAATTCCCCATTGGACAAGTAATTTACATTAGAATCAGGTTTACTCCTGCATACCCTTCCAAAATGACCCTTTCTCCTTCAACGAGTGCAATTTGTGTCCAATGCGGGGCAGTTTTTGAAATTTCCAAGGTGGAAACTACTACCGCACCTATAACATAATGTTTTCTTCTTTACAGGTAACACTTTTTTATCTTTCTCTGATTTTATAGCATTAACAGAATGATTGATTTCTGGATTTTTTCCCGTCTTCCCCTCCATTACTAGCTCTCCTTATTTCATGCAAAAAATTCTCAGATTGTTCAATGCTCTTTGCAATACTAATGGTGGTACCCAATGACATATCAGATCCTACCCATAGCCTTTCTTGTACTTTTTTACTTTTGGTTTTCATCGTAACTTGATCTCTCAATACTTGATCATAGGTTATAGTTTCAAAAGCACAAGAAACAGCTAACGCCCTCAAAGCTGATACATACTCTTCAACACTCTCTTCATCCCCTTGTGCCCTTGAATAGAATTTAAACCTTCCCACAACTGTGTTGATTTTCTTGCCATACCTTATAGATAATTGTTTTACTGCTTGCTCAAAAAAGTTCAAATCACCAGGATTCTCTACAGGAGGCAATGTGGAGAATTCCTTTAACCCTACACCACCTAACGTGTGTTTTAATAAAGCTAATTTTCTCTGTGGTGTGCATTCCTCCCCTTCTAATACTTCCACATTAGCTAAAAATAGAGGAAACCATAACTTCCATTCCATAGGAGGGTCACCTTTACTCTGTAAAAATGCAGGCGGTGGAGCTATGTTGGACATAGTGAAGAATAAAATT
Organism: Calotriton arnoldi; assembly: GCA_963921515.1. Classification (NCBI taxonomy): domain Eukaryota; kingdom Metazoa; phylum Chordata; class Amphibia; order Caudata; family Salamandridae; genus Calotriton; species Calotriton arnoldi. The sequence goes on along the minus strand of CAWUFW010000873.1, from coordinate 3,171,503 downwards.
ATCACACAATCAATAAATTTACCAAATATAAATATCAATAGGTAAACCAAGAGTAATAGGTGAGCATATTACCGATGTGGTACGATGTACGCTGTCTGCCAGTATAGTTTTTTAAATGGTGACCGTGTCACTGAGTAACTGCAGGTGAACGCTGCTGTATTTAATGGCTTTAAATAGTGAGCGTATCCGATTAATAAACGGTAAGCGTGTCACCAAGTAATTCAATAGGTGAATGCTGCTGTATTTATTGGCTTTAAATGGTGAGCGTATCACCGAGTAATTCCATAAGTAAACACTGTATGTATGTATGTACTGCTGTATTTGAACAACAATTAACTCCATTAGGAGTGAATGCTGCAATTAACTGGTGAGCGTATCACCGATAACTCCGATGAACGCTCGTCAATTTCACTTGAGATGCGAAGGGTTAACGTCTTCTCCCTGGATGCAGTCACGTTAACATGTGACTAAATTGAGCCAATCAGCGCGCACAAAACATAAAACAGCCCTCCGACATGTCCTGGAACATAACTTCCCTCACAGTACCTTCATCCGCCGAAGCTGCTCTAGGGAACATTTTCACTGGTGGGTCCACTGCTGCCAATTCACACGCTGCTCGCAGGATCGCCGCTGTAAAGACACATCGCACGCAGAAGCCGAACAGGACACAAGTGGTCGCAGCCTCTTGTCATGTCGCTGCAGTGCAAGACTCCTCTGGATTACCTCGAGGCTGCTCCTGCCCAATCGTCGCCAAAATATATATTTATGCTCATATATCTTGCGAAATATATACAACATAAAGGCTGCTGAAACCTATTGAAGTAATTCTTTGATGTTCACTAGTTGTTACCTGGAAAACATTTAAGCTCACTTGAAATATCAATACCTTAAAATGTATTGATTCCTACAAAGATCAGTAATTCATCAATGATTTCAGTCGTGTTGTCCCACTCACGTGCTTGTCAAGTATCTCACGTTGCAACAGCAATTCATAAACAAATCCAAATTTCTAAATTCAAATTTTAAAAAACATGTTGATAATGAGCATATTATTTTTAAAAAGAAATTGTCTCCAGTGTTTTGTAATAAAATCATAGATCCTCCCCAGTCTCTCCAAATTAGAAACCTTGGAAAAAAAAGAATTTATACAGATTTTCAGATGGACAATTGTGTTTTTTCTTACAACATGAACTAAAATATTTTTTTCTGCTGAAAGGTCTGTCCCATATAAATTTGGATAAGGTTCTTTGTCCTATACGTGGATAATCTTTCTATTACTTTTTAAATGATTGGATAGTCATTGTTTTTCTGGTATTAAACCAAGTCTTGGGAATATGATATCTAGGCAGTGCCATGGAACTGCTATTTCCATGAGACTATAGCACACAGATTTACTAAGACACTGTGCAAGTGCAAAGCAATACAAAGAAATGCAAAGTGGTGCATGGTATTTACTTTCCAGAATAATAGTTGTATTGCACTGGAAAGATGTCCTTTTCTTAGCACAAAAACAATTTTGCACTGCTTTGAATCTCTTTGCATCAAGTGAGTGTTACTGGGGCAGATCAGTGCAAACATACATAGGTTTTGACATGAAGCCCGATCTGCTAGGTTAGCCAAACTGGGCTATGTGTCAAAAGCCTATGCCTTCTTGAAGCAGGCTTAGACAAGGGGAAATGTGTTCATTTAAAAAAAGAAGAAAAAAAACAGATACATTGCATGTGTTTTGCACTGCACAGCACACATCGAATGCATGGAATCTTTCTCAGTTTGCCCATGGATAGGAATTTGTACTGGAAGTGTATGGTTCGAGTACAAATGTTATGCTAGACAGCACACACTGACCTCTGCACCATGGTGCGAGGGTACGAATCGTGCAAGGCAGGCTTGTTAGAGACCCAACGCATGGGATGACATCAGCAGGCTAATGTTAGTCGATATGGCTCTGCGCTTTAGTGTCCACTTTGTGTAATGAAGTAAATTTGGTTGCTGTGCCGCCTTGTGTGAAAATTAGAAAATATGGGGTGAGATGTTTTAGTAATTTCATGGTTTCAAAATGCTTGCAGCAGGTTGAAAATTCAGTATCTCTTTCTTTGTTTATAAACAACAATTATAAAGGCGTCATTTCCAATAATATATTTATGCACAGTTGAAAGCATAAATGTACTATAATTTTGGCTTTCTATAGATAGACGCTTAATTATCTGAGTTCACATTCCCACGCAACCATTCCTAAAGTTACATGAGAAAACAAGAAACAAATGTAAAGAATAATCATATTAAGTATTCCTCTTACTCATTGCTAGATTTTCACAGGTTAGATCAGATTCACACTCAGTAGAGCCTCACTGGCTTTAGTCATATCAACAGAGAAATTATTTAAATATATGTCCCTATGGAGAATATTATGTTTTTAGCACAGTGTAGTTAACGAGTTGTACAAAACCCTTGTGCTCAGGATATAATTTTCCCAAACTCAAATTCTTCCCTTAAAATTACAGTTTTATGATTATATTGACGGCCTAAAAAGAAGGTTCTGGTAGGTTTTTAAAAAAAATATTCCCATTAAATTGTAGACTCGTGCCTGAAGATTATTTTACACAGAAAGAGAAGGTCGAATCTAGAACAAAATCACTGCTTTTGGCAGAATGGAATATCCAGCAATAACTGGCAGATGTTCAGTCTGCCATATTTATAGTGCTATTGACATCAATGCACTCCTATTAAGTGGGCAGGGCATCCACCACTGTTTGACAGAAGTCCCGCAACCGCCAAACTCTGAATAAAAATTCATGGATCAGTGAGATTAAATGTACTGCTTCCACATCAAATCATTTCTTCAGAAAATATCCATACTACTTCGCGTCAGTATGAGAATGAAAAATTTAGATTTTTCACAGCCTGGTGGGCAGAAAATCTGGATTTTATTAAGGACACGGAGGCTAAGATTATGCAAATCTCCTTTATTGCCACAGCTCAGCAGTAACAATGAAGAAAATATAGAACTTCAAACAACATTCCATTATAGTATATAGTCCATGAGCACACATCCATCTTCCTTCTTTGTCTTTGTCCAATGCTGCGAACAAGAAATAAGCTCAAAGAAACATAACTTCGAAATGACGTGGAAAGAGTCACTTCAATCATTAACAATCTATAGACGTCTTATTCTGGAAGAAAAAAGAGACACAATAGGTCAAAAAAATGAAACCCAGGGAGGGTTAACAAGTGGAGGGATAATCTTAGCCTCCGTGTCCTTAATAAAATCCAGATTTTCTGCCCACCAGGCTTTGAAAAATCTAAATTTTATGACATGACACGGAGGCCAATATTATGCAAGTTTAAAGTGAATTAAGCACGTTGTCAATCACATTGTTGATTGGTCTAAAGTAACATTTTTTAAACATACTTTCATTTGACCAGTCAGCGGCTCTAAGAATATCTTGGAGCCCTCCACCTAACATAAACGCTTTAGAAGCTGATGCACCTCTGAGAGAGTGTGCACCGAAGATAGACACATCGACACCACTCTCACTCATCACTTCTTTCACCCATCTTGCAAGCGTGGGAGATGAAACTGCTTTATGGGGGGATCTGTGAGAGATCAGCAGTTGAGTTCCAACTCCTCTCAGACTAGCAGTTCTCTTTTCATACTCTTTTAGACATTTGACAACACATAGACTTTCATTCAGAGAGAAGAAAGGGTAGAAAATTGAAGATGACATAGTTTTTGTCCTTTTTTAAGATAAAAACAAACTCCCTCAGGTTGGTAAGCCCTGCTAGTAACATCTAATGCCTTAACATCAGAGGTTCGTCTGAAAGAAATTAAGCAAAGCAACACAGTAAGCTTATAAGAGATACGCTTAAAAGAAAGGCTAACATTATCTCCCCAAGAGGATATAAGTTGTAAAATGTTTCTTACGTCCCATAAGGCCATATATTTTGGGGTTGGAGGATTAAGAACCTGCATACTTCTCATAATTTTCTTTGTTAAAAGGTTTTGTCCCACCGAGACACCATCAACTAAGGAATGACCCGCAGCTATTGCTGATCTATAGACATTAACCGTTCTGTAAGATAGGCCAGAAGCAAACAATTCCAATAGGAAGTTTACTACGTGAACTAAATCAGTTGAAACGGGATCGTAGTGTCGTTGAATACACCAGCGAACCCATTTATTCCATGCCAGTCGATATGCCTTCCTTGTTTCAGATGCCCAAGACTCAGATATGAGCTGGAAAGCATCTTGCGAGAGCCCTGGGATTTTCCATTGTTGACTGAAATCTTCCAGGCCGTCAGAACCATTAGACCTTGGTCTATGAGAGGATGAGATTCGCCTTCTGGACCCAGAAGTATTTGCTTGAAAGGTGGTATTAGAATTGGAAAGTCCACGCTCATCTCTAAAATGACTGGGAACCATGCCTGAGACCTCCAAAGAGGGGTATCACTACCATGTTTTTTTTTGTTTTTTTTTGCAGAGTTTTATATAGCGCGAACTTGACCCAAATCGGGTATCAGAGCGCTTTACATAGCACCAGTTACGTTACATGAGGACACACAATCATTTTGGTTAGGCACAGGGAGATTAAGTGATTTGCCCAGAATCACAGGATGTTCAGCGTCATTGCCGAGACTCGAACCCAGTTCCCCAGATTCGAGGTCGGCCGTCCTAGCCGTTAGGCCAATTCCTCTCCCCTATGTTCTGTATGTAACGACGAGCATGCAAGAGGAGATGTGGAAGCATGACAAACGGTGGGAAGGCAGATGGCTTTAAGCCCTGCCAACCCTGGAGGAAGGCATGCACCCCTGATGCTTGACGATCCGGCTGCCAGCTGAAGAAGCTCTTCAACTGAGTGTTCAGCCTGTCCGCGAAAAGATCTGTCCCGAACGGACCCCATTTGTCTTGGATTATCATGAATACTCCTCTGTCTAGTTTCCAGTTGCTGGAATCCTTGAAATTCCTTGAGAACCAGTCCGCTACGCCATTGTTCAAACCAGGAATGTGCTCCGCTGTAACAGAGAGTCCCTTGTTCAAGCAATAGTTCCAAAACCCTTTCGCTATTTCCGTAAGACCCTTTGAGTGTGGTCCCCCCATCTTGTTGACGTATTTCACTGCAGAGACATTGTCCATGTGCAGCATTATGCAACATTTCAATGAATTCTGGGTGAAGCTTCGAACCGCAAAAGAACCCGCTAGGAGTTCCAAGCAGTTGATATGTAGTTCCTTCTCGTGTTGTGTCCAACGACCCCCTATTGATGAGTCGCCACATGTGGCACCCCATCCTTCTAGACTCGCATCTGATTCTATTATTAACTCTGGGGCTTCCCCAAAGATGGCTCTGCCATTCCAAGCTTCTGCATTCTTTAGCCACCAAGTCAGTTCTTTCCTCGAGTCTTGGTCTAGGCATGTCATTTGTGAGTAAGAGAGATTCGTTCTGAGAGCTTTCGCTTCCAGCATCTGAAGGGCTCTGTAAGGTAGAGGGCCCGGAAAAATTGCCTGGATGGTTGAAGAAAGGAGACCCAGGATCCTGGCCAAAAGCTTCAAGGGAAAAAACTCCATTGATAGCATCTTTCTGAGCTCCTTCCTAAGTTTATTTATCTTTTCCCTTGGTAAATTCAGTTCTGCAGTCAGTGTGTTGACCATGAAGCCCAGAAATTGAGTTTCTTGGCTTGGTATTATACATGACTTTTTTGTATTTATTACGAAGCCTAAATGTTGAAGTAGTCGGATAGTAAGATCAGTATGACGAGATACCGTCATTTTGGATTGACCCATTATAAGGATATCGTCCAGATAAATTATTAACCTTACGCCCCTTTCCCTTAGCCATGCTACCACTGGACGCAAGACCTTGGTGAAGCACCAAGGGGCTGAAGAAAGTCCGAAGGGGAGGGTGCAAAATTCCCAAAGTTTTCGCTCCCATGTGAATTGGAGGAATTTCCTGTGTGGGTGCCAAATCGGGATGGTCAGATAAGCATCCTTTAAGTCTAGACGTGGTAACCAGTCTCACTTTCTCAAGACGTCCCTTAGGAGGTGTATCCCCTCCATCTTGAAGTGGTGGTACGTTACCCATTCGTTTAAGCTTTTCAAATTTATGACAGGTCTCTGTCCCTTGTCTTTCTTTTCCACTACGAATGTATTGCTTACAAAACCTGTTTGCGAGCTCTCTTTTATAGCCCCTTTGGCTAACAGGTCCTTTACTTCTTGAGAAACTAGTTTTCTCTGTTCTTGAGAGAAGGTTATTTCTCGAGGTCTTTTTGTTTGAGTGGGGGTATCCGTGAATTCTATTTTGTAACCCTTGACTGTATCTAGAACCCACGGGTCTTGTGTTATCATAGTCCAATTCCCAGAGAAAAGGGCTAGTCTCCCTCCCACCTTTATAGGGGTGCCTGAAGGGTCTTTCAAGCTTCTTACCTGTGGAGAAACCTCTGTTTCTTCTCTCCCCCGGAATGGTCTTCTGCGGTTTCTCTGCCTTTGCAGGAAGAAAGATTGGCCTCCATAAAAAGATGATTGCTGGAACTTTGAGCCGCGTCCCAGAAAGGGTCTAGAGGTTGATTGACCACGGCCGGGGAACCGACCCCGCATTCGCCCGGCCCTTCCAAAAATGTTGTCTTGAAAAAAGACTTTTTTAATGTTGCACTGTGATTTCTGAATAGAGCTAAAGGCCCCGACATATTTAGCCATGTCGCGAATAAAATCTTCTCCAAAGAGGAGTCCTTGTGAAGTGGGTCCTCCTTCCTTATTTGCTAGCTCAATTAGTTTTGGATCAATTTTGAGGAGAACTCCTTTTTTCCGTTCGTTAGAAATGGCAGTATTAGCATTGCCAAGGAGGCAGATTGTCCGTTGGACCCACTGGCGTAATCCTTTAGGGTCAATAGGTGTCCCACCAACATAGGCATTTTCAGCTAGTTCAAACATTTTTGTTAATGGTCCAACTGTGTCCAAGAGACGGTCTTGACACGATCTTAGGCTCTTGTCAATCCCTTTCATAGGGTCTTTTGCACCCTTGGCTTTAAAAGCCACGACCTTAGGGTCAAGTTCAGGGGTCATAGCAATTTTATCAGGAAGGGATGGGCGTGGGCACTCAGACCTCAACCTTGATCTGACTTCCTTAGGAATTTCTCTTCTGAGCCAGAAACTAATGTAGTCCGCTACATGTTGGGAAGGGAACCATTCTGGGGATAAGGGGTGTTTGATTAGCAAGGGATCAAACATATCCTCCCCGAAGGGGTCAGTAATGGCCATTTTTGAGCCTGAGGCCTTGCTTGCCTCTTCAGTGCTTCCCAAAGTTTTGTCTCCCAGGTTCTCATCGTCAGAGTCAAAAGCTGATGAACAGGAGAGATCTAGCTCCGCTTCATCGTGTTCGTCGCTGTCAATGTGTATAGGGAGCTCAGGGTTTGTCTCTTGCCCTTCTGTGATGCCCAAGGCATCGTTCTGGTCACCGCCTGAGAAGCGTGAATGAGCTGCTTTCCCTGTTTTCTTTGTCTTTTTAGCAGTTTCAACAGGGTATTCTGATGCGGCTCTTTTCTTTGGGGCCTTAACTGCCCCTTCTTTTGCACCAAAAGTATGCGCGGTACTGGTAGAGGGCCATGCCCTTGACAGCATTTCAATTTTTTTATTAATGGTCTCATTAAATGAGTCCATAACTTTATCCATGGCCTTAGAGACCATTGATTCGAGCTTACCTTCTAGGCTAGTATCGGGATTAAGAGACATTGTAGGGAGAACAAATATATTGTTGTATCAAATCTCCTATTTTCCTCTTTTCTTCCTTTTTTTTTTTTTTTTTAGTTTTTTAACACAGATTAACAGTTGACTGTGTTGTAGGGTTATTATAATGTTAATTAGCTTATTACCCTTCTTTTTTATTTAAATCCGAGTTAGAAAAGGATATAAACCTCAAGGGTTAATCTGAGGTGAAAAAGGGGTTAATTTTTCTTGAATTGTAAGGGAAGGGCGTTAAATTGTGAAGGGAGCGCGAGTTCGTGATGAATTTCTTCTTCGTCGTGTGTCGAGCCGATTTAACAGCAGCAACTGACAAATGTTGCCTGCTGTAGTTATAGCAACCACGCACGTCGCTTGCGTGCGTGGTTGTTTCCTACGACTTTTCCTTTAATCTTTGTCCCCTCCGCGTTGCACGATTGAAATGCGCACCGCGGTGGGGAAAGAAAGAATTATGGCGCGATAAGGGGAGCCCGGAGCGGAACCAAAAGGTATTTTTCTTGGTGGCCGGGGCGGCCGCACAAGTCCATATGTCTGGCAGTGCTCAGAGCGCTGGGAGGCAATGGGAATGCGGCCGCGCTTCAGTTCGTATGCCTGTCTCGCGCTCAGAGCGCTGCCAGGCAACGGCAATGCGGTCGCGTCTTTTTTAAAGCACGCAAACTTTGAAAAGGACATTTAAGGGCATTAATATTAGGTCGGCGCCGGGGGCCACGCGAAGGTTGACAAAAGCGCAGCAAAGCAACATTGAAGGGTCTATAAGACCCAGGGGGAAAGCGCGCGGATACGCTAAAGGTGTAAAGGTCTAGAGATTAATTAATATTCAATTAAAAAGTCATTTTCAATCAAGAAATATCACATGGTAGGGTCAATAGGACCCAGCTATGCGATAAACAGACACAAGCAAGCAAACATATGTACTGTATAAGCACGAATAAAATGAGGGTACTTATGTTTGTGAGCAGCAGCAACAAAGAAGGAAGATGGATGTGTGCTCATGGACTATAATCTATAATGGAATGTTGTTTGAAGTTCTATATTCTCTTCATTGTTACTGCTGAGCTGTGGCAATAAAGGAGATTTGCATAATATTGGCCTCCATGTCATGTCATAAAATCAGGATCTATGTAGTTTTCATAAATAATAAACAAATGATTGAAATAACTTATGATGGAAACTTATTTTTAATTTCTCAGTTTCTTTCTGCTAGTGGTCAAAATCCATTGCTCGAAAATATTTTGCTTGAAAATTAGGTACTATTTTCCTACGGATTTTCTGTGACTGGCAAATTACGAATCCATTTTTTTCGGTTTTATTTGGGGAAGGTGATTGTCGATGATCTTGTGATCCTATGCATAGTATTCTACACTGTGCCATAGTTTATGAAAAGTATTAAATTAAGTTACTAATACAGTTATGGTTTTAACAAATAAGTAGATTCTATAAAATAAATCTTCAGGCATTTCTTGGTCAAGCTTTTTCAGTAAGTTTGTTCTTCTACCAAGAGTTTCTCGTCAAAAGAATTGATAAGATAATCATTCCTTAGAGCCAGATAAATGACTTCTATCGCCAGTGTTTTAGTTCTAAGAAAGTTTAGGGGCCATCCCACCACACTATGAGGCTTAGATGGCAATATCTAATATGATGAGGGCAACATGACGGAAGTAGAAGGGAGAGAGGAGAATGGGTAGTGGTACCTGCAAGTAGCAAATCAAGATATTGGCAAACTCGTCAGTTTTTTGGTGAATAAATTGGATGAGAAGCTTTGAGATTCTTGCAGGATATTTTCAGTTAAATCCACATGGGCATGAAAATGTTGTGGGCCACTTGTGGCATGCAGACAAACTCAAAACATACAAAATACTTCTATGTAGTTGGATCTATAAAACTTAAGTTCTGATTTTGTGGTATTATGTTGTGCAAAACTCCTGTTTGAAGAGATAACTCAGACAAGACAAGAACACAGAATTTGTCATACAGAGAGAACCACAAATATTGAGATCGGATGACCGAATAGGAGATGGTGGCCTCTGGTGTGAATATGGAAAACAATTGAAGCAACCAACACTAGATAGGTGAAGTAAACAGAGTCTAGTTCACACCCAAAAGCAGCTCACATCAATGTTGGAAAGAAGAGATTGGGCGTGTGGCAATTTCTCAGTGACCCAGTATGGGCAGTGACTAAAATGTAATTATACATGACAAGTGATACTAATCTTACTGTCAAAATGCACATGAGAATGATGAACATCCTATTGTGTGAGAGCGAGGTGCACAACAGCCACGGAAGGATGGATGAATGGATGGAGGGGGAGGTGCACTGTGCTCAAATCTGGAATTTCAAAACTTAGATTTCCCAATGCAGTATGGTAACATGCAGAGTATGAGGACAAATCTGCTTTTATGTGCCTTTTAGGTGCTGCATATAATGTTGAGCTCATGCACTGCATGTAGGCATGTGCATATCTCCTGAACCCCACTGTTGTTGGCCATTATTCAAGCAATGGAAGTGCTGCTGTTAGGGAGCAACAGCAGAATGCACCCTGACCCTCGTGGCCAACTTTCTAATGCTTTCATTCTGGAATCTAGGACATACCAAGTATGCGTCTCAACACCCCAACTTGTCAGTCATTATAAAAATGGATTACCAAGTCACTTAAGGACCTTGAAGCATCTCAAATTTGAGAGAGAAAAGTTTGGGTTCATATTTTGCAAGACAAGGCTATCTTGATGGACAGGTCAAGGAAAGCCCTGCAGGGCAATCTAGCATCACGTAAGCTGTTTTGTGATGAAAATCACCTGGAAATCACTCCCAACAATCCAGGAAATGGCCACAGAGGCAAGAAATAGCCCTGGCCTTTTCCTGAAGTGGCGAATAGCTTAAGTTGGCCAGTGGGTATTATTACTAGGGTTACATTTACCTTAAAGACCCCTTGGGCAACAAGTCTTGAAGTAGGAATGGTTTATGTGTAAATCAGCAGGTGGACCCTTTTATTTAATTATAAGTTAAGCGATTCACCTGTAAAAGATGTATTGGACGTTCATCAGCATCATCGATGAATGCCATATCCTTGGCGGTGTCAGAGAACAGTTTTTCGTGTTTCTTTCTGCAAACCTTTAAGATGGCCTCAGTAGTAATCCTGAAGGCCAACAAAGGAATTACCAACGATTACTATAAATCCTCTTGGATTGGACCTGCCTGTGGATGCACTCATAGGCTGAATTTTTATGGAAGGCACCCATGGATGTGACCTTCATGGACCATGTTAAAAGTAAAATGATTCTGCTGTGTTCACCTTAACCTCTAATAACAACTATAATAATAACAATACATAAAAGCCTCAGGTACGAGTACCCCACATATTTGCAATCCCTACGGTAGCTCTTGTTTACACAGGGATCACAGTTACTAGTTATGACTATTTTTCAGCCTTGCTAATCATGGTGAATCTTGAACACTGCACAAGTAAACTACCAGGACAGTCATCTATCTGTGAGTCAGCCGCATCTTGGCCATATTTCTGCCACCAATCTCAAACTGGTCCTGCCCAGTAGCCGCAAGTCTAATGGCCAGTGGAGGATCTGAGGGTGGACAGAACAGACACTTCAAGCAAATTAAGCACCAGCAAGTTGGGTGCAGTCAGAAGATGTCTTCCTTCATTCTCTTGTGTTCTTCTCTTAATACCGCTCATCTGCAGTTGAGAATATCTGATCTGAAAAGCACGAATGGGGCGTGTTGAAGCTCGCTCTTTCCCCAGTGCTGTAGGCCCAACAGTCCTTACGTATGTAATTTTAGGCAGAGCAACAACAGTGGTGCTTCCTTCCTGGTGGGCATGAGGGTCAAGCAGGAAAGTAGACTCTTTGCTCTACATGCAGGTATGGTTGCCACCTCAAGTGCTATAGCACAGCAATGTGATAGCCACTGCTCAGTGCTTGGAGTAGGTGAGCGGGGGGTTCTCGAAACTGTGGTAAGTTGTGAAAGCTTTTCCACGTGTTTAAAGATGTGAATGATGACTTTGTTCCAAGAGATGAAAATACATGGGGAGTTGGACTAGAAACAGGATACGGGGCTCATGAGTTTCACACAGAAGCTGCAGGATGCAGCATTGTGGTCAGTCCACTCCTAAAACAAGCAACTAAGGTTGCCTCCTGTTGGTTTGCTCTCCCAAGGCGATGTGTTCGCAGTTTGTCATTTGGTGTCATGCAAATGTCCTGTTTCTACCACATTGCCTTTGTTAAATGTGCAGACCAAATATGTGAGGCAATCTTATGCTATACTACTTGGTTGAACATTTGAGCCGCTTGATTTCCATGTATTAAGCCTGTTGCTTTTATTTTCTGTATGGCAAAGTGGGAGTCATCGTTACTACTATTGTACCCTTCTCAGACTATGCTGGAAATGTCTTGTCCTCATGTTATGACTGCATCAAACCTGCTCAGATTGAACTCCTCATTGTGTGAATTATTAACCAAATGGTGTGAAAATTAAAAGAGCAAAACAAAACTGAAAGGGGAAAGATGAAAACTTTGCAAGTGCGTGCTGGGGGAAGTTAGTGTAGGACGCAAATGCACACGATTAATGCAGAAAATAACAGTCTAAAGTCGAGAGTTTCTTTTTACTAACTGTTTGAAAATAATGTGCAAAGCGTAAGAAAATGCAAGCAAAAGCATTCATAGAGCGAATAATAGTGGAATTTTATGAAATAACAATGATAATCACCCTTGTATTTGTTTTTCCTAGAGCGTATTTTCATGCTCTGCAGAGAAAGCCTCAAGAGTCATTTTAGCTTTAATTTCCTTATTAGAATGTAGAAAGGAGAAATATGTAATCTGTCCTTCGCGAGTTCCTGATGATGGCCAAGGTTGTGTAGAGGAAACAATGAACATTATGAATGGAACTTCCTTGCCGAGCGGAGTATGTGGAGACTTGTATAACAATATGGATACATTTGCAAGATGGAGAAATGTACAAGCCGCGGAAGAGTGATATCACAATTTCCTCTGCTGAAGGTTGATGACGTAAGCTGTCAGAGACAAAGGAACTGTTGAAATTTAGGCACATCGAGAGTGAAGTGATTAGACACCCCTTGCTTTGAACCAATGAGAGCTAATAATTCTATGCGTGATGATACATGAGGGGTTGGACCTTTAGTGAATTTAGGGTATAACTATTAGTAGTAAGAGGGTGGGGGCTAGGCACGTTTTTTCCTTACTTTGCAAGAGGAGAGAGCTGTGTTGCTGTTTCCTAATTCTATGGGCTGGCTGTTGTTCTAATGATCCTGACTCTGTGACTTTGCTCCTCAACTCCTACTGGGGTGCCCAGCTTACTCTCATGGCCAGAGGGTAGCTTCTCAGATTTCTAGAACTTTGTGAGATTTGGTTAGTATGATATTCTGAATTCGCATAAATCTTATTTGCAAATGTCTTTATTCTTTTGTCTCTACGCCTATCCACTCTCTCATTGTGCTGACATTTGAGATGTATAATCGTGATTCATTTTGCTATTGTTCTCTTGTGTGATGATCTATGATTCAAGCTGTATTGTACTTGATGAGCAATCACATCATTTTAAATAAAGCATATTGATTCATGAACAGAGTTTGTCTTTATTAATGTCATATAGTTATATTGAGTGATTATTCTTTATGATGATACTTCTTTTAGTCTTCTGATATTATTATTTTGCCAATCCCGGTCTACCCAATAAAGATTCATCGCAGAAGGAAGAAAATAAATAAAATGATAAGCAAATTGGTAAGATTGGTTTAAACTCATGCAGCGTGGAAGAAACTATTAGGTATTAAATTGGGTCCAGATGATAAAAATTTGCAAGTTTACTAAACGCTGAATCACACCTCTATAGAACGAACCTGCCAAACTCACAGCAGGAAATTGGTTATTTTTCTTTTTTTCTAACTGAAATGAAGGTAGCCCAAATGAGGGCCACGTGACTTTAAAGGGTCTGAGCCTCATCCAGTAGCTCAGCAAGTCACCTGTCTCATTCTGTATGTAGAAGTTTACCCCTCCAGGGCCTCGGGCTGCATTCTCTCAAACTTCATCAGAATCCCCAATGACTTTCTCCCTGCTTTGTCCCTGCAATGGTACATATAAAAACTGGTCCAACTGGAATGACGATCTCAAGAGGGAACCACAGTGAAACAAAAATCACCCCACAATGAGATAATTAGACACTGATCAGATCCACTTGATAATCAACACGATTTATATAATACAATAATGGTAAATTCACAGTTTCAGTGATTGCTCCAAAGTGAAAGGTGAAATTGGTGCTCAAAAAAGTGCTCATGACAAGATGAAGAAGTGATAGCAGGAATGAATTGCCAATATACATTATATGTATTGCCAATACATTCGATGAAGAAGACCTGTCTAACAATGTTTGAACAGACTAGCTAAACAGCCCGAATCATGCGGTGCCGCAAATGCATAATAATTGATTCGCTTTAGGGCTTTAGATAATAAGTACAGGTCTGAGTTGAGAGTAAAGTCGAAGTTTTGGCCCCAATGGTTGGAAGAGGGTAATTCAGCCCTTACAGGGGGTTCTTCATCAGGACTAAAGGGGAGCAACCTACAAAGTAGGTAAAGATACCATCAGTAATGATAATACAGCATAAGGGGGGTGTATAATTAGGAAAAACAATGGCAATGGTGCTCACCTAGATAGAGCACTGTCTGATCGACAGTGGATTCACAATGATGGGGCTGGGTCGCTCCTGGTGTACAAAATGCAGAACACTGCGGACACAGAAGGGGCAAGAGGCACCTCAGTGCTCTACATGCTGCCATGTAATACTAAGAGAGGAGAACTGATAGGGTTCTCACGAATAGTGGGCTCAATAACACTTAATGGAGGAAGGCCACAGGAATAATCCAATGTCAAAGTCCGTGTCCACCCTCTGTGGACAATTAGTTCCCAATTGAAGGAGTGTGCCGAATGAATCAGCTTGATTCTGAGGACAAAACAGGCCATTAGGAGGGGGATTAAACTGCGAGTGCGCGTACAAGTTGCTGTGACCAATTTGCAGTCTCGTGAAGAGAACTGCAATTAAAGTCAAGTCAAGAGATACTTTATTTCGGCCTAATAAGGCCATAAAAGCACAAATAAAACATTTAAAAACATACAATGCAATCAATACAGCTTTTCCGACATAAAAAATAAGCATACATATTAAAATATTTGATTAATAGAAGAATTGTAAGATATAATAAATATCCTAAAAAAGTACAAGTATCTCAATCATAATATACAAAGTCATATATTAAAAAGGCGGAACCTCTGGTCATGATAAGGGAATAAAATGAATTGGTTGAGCTTGCTCTTTCTTTAAAACTACTCGGCATACACTCCACATTGAAAACAGATAGCGGGACACTGAATATGCAATAGGCCTACGGCTATCATATTTTAGGATCCTAAATGCCTGTGAACAGTGGGAAGTTCCAAGATTCCTACATAGCTGTCGTAACCAGCGATGTCTTACTTCCTTATATGCTGGACAAAAAAACAGTACATGTAGGTCAGTCTCCGTACAGTTAATGCAGGTCGGACAATCTTTTGTGGAGCTGCCCCCCCACTTATAAGTGACGGCACGTAAGGGAAGTGTCTTTATATAACAAAACGAGGGAGTGGAGAGGTAGTGTCATACACGGACGCTATGGCGGATACATCCTCCTCTAGTACTTAATAAATAAATCAAAGAAATCCACCACATGGGACTAGCTGTGTTAAGGAAAGTGTATTATTCATCCGGGTATGGATGCACACAGCGTTTGCTTAAATACCCCTCACACACCAAAAGGGCCCTTGGTGTCATGCTTCATCATAGGGGTCTTCCCGTCCCGCTGCGGGACGGGGTGTGCTACGACTCCTATAAAGTCATCCGCACATTATTGGCAGGACATCTCTGCATCACCTTTTTAACAGGCCCAGCCTCGACGACCTATTAAAGTTTCTTTTAAGTCCATGAGGCCAGGTCCTTTTTAAATCACTTACCCATATTCACTCCCGACCCCTCCTCTCACTACCCCATCACTACACATAGTATTGTTAATAACAGTGCTCCCGCTTAGTCGTAGGTCGTAGCACGCCCCGTCCCGCAGCGGGACGGGAAGACCCCTATGATGAAGCATGACACCAAGGGCCCTTTTGGTGTGTGAGGGGTATTTAAGCAAACGCTGTGTGCATCCATACCCGGATGAATAATACACTTTCCTTAACACAGCTAGTCCCGTAAGGGAAGTGTACCATGCCTAAACTGCAAATATAGGGGCATATTAGCAAGACCACGTTAAAATTATCGCCGTTTAGCGGCAGGAAACTGCCGCTAAAGCGGCGATAATGGGCTTGCTAATATGCGTTATGGAATTCAATAGAAGCCCAGGTTAGATGTCCTGCACATCTAACCTGGGCTTCTATTGGAATTCTATAACGCATATTAGCAAGCCCATTATCGCCGTTTTAGCGGCAATTTCCTGCCGCTAAAACGGCGATAATTTTAACGTGGGTCTTGCTAATATGCCCCTCAGTTTTTTGGCAAAAGACGGCTGTATATCGTCTATAATAAGTTTTAGACTGTATTGCAGTTTAACTTCTAGAAAAGATGTTGTAAGTGTACCTATCCTAGGACCCCTCAATAGTAGGTTGAGATTATGATCCTTGAAATTCTTTATCAGAGCCTTCCTAGGAGTTAACGGACATCTGGCTTCAGCACTATCCCATAGATCTCCCTTTCCAGTGGATATCAGGGAGTTCCTAATGTGAGCGAGCCAAGGTAATTTACTTGCTCCATTAAGGGTTGCCACTTCCCTCAGTTCCTCTCTATACATAGATAGCTCTGGGGTGCTCCATAGGCGGCGCCAGTATAGCAAGGGTCTAAGGGCGACCTCCAGTGCAATTGGACTAACTCCAAGATCCATTTGGAGCGGGGTGAGTGGTGTGCTTTTGGGGAGTCCCAAAAGTTGTCTAAGAAACAAGTTCTCGATCTTAGCAAGTTGTTCAGATGGCCGATGACCCCAAATTTCCGCCCCATATAAGGCAGCTCCTCTGGCTTGTGCCTTGTATATATATTTCCAGCACCGGCCCCAACATCTTATGTACACACTTCCTCTGCTGTTTTGCTAGCCCCCCTGATGTTTGAGCCAGTTTGAGGCAAACCTTCTTAATTTGAGCACCCCACTCCATTTTCTCATTTAGCGACAATCCCAAGAATTCGCATACAGGGACTTTCTCTAGTAATTCCCCATCTAACTGGGGATTAGGTCGTTTTGAGTGTCCTGCATTGAAAACCATATATTTGGTTTTCTGGGTGTTAATTTCCAGGCTCCTGTTCTTGCAAAATAGGTGGAAGATGTCCAAAGCCCTTTGCATGCCCATCGGTGACCTCAACAGCAGGAGGGTATCATCTGCGAACATCAAGGCAGGTACCTTGCGGCCCGCTAACTTGGGAGCATCTATGTCCCCTCCCGCTGTCAGGGCCCCCACTAGGCCATTGATCAAAATACAAAAAAGGGTCGGGGCCAAAACACACTTTTGCCGTACACCTCTCTCTATGGGTATGCGATCGGTAAGCTCTCCATTCTTCCCGTATCTTATTTGGGCAAAATTGTGTTCATGTAATCTTTTTTAGAATATGGCATAGGTACGGGGGCGCTCCCAAATCTAATAGAATAAACCAAAGTTTCTCCCTGGGAACTAAATCGAAAGCCGATTTTAAGTCCACAAAGATCATATAGAGGCTGCCACCCTCCAAGATCACTGTTTTCCAGTGCAATAATTGCAACCTGAAAACCTGGTCGATTGTGGACATTTTTGCTCTTAAACCGGCCTGGTAGGGACTAGGAATGGAAAATTCCTCCATCCAGAACTGCAATTCACAATGAACCATGAAAAGGGTTCTATAATTTATATAATTAACAAACGTCCCCAGGTTGCTCTATCTGTAAAGAGCGGCCAAAATGGCGTAGGATGTTAAGTGATACGCCAAAAGTAAGGTAGGGGGGCCGCTAGGATGCTGACATGTAGTCATGCATACCGTGGAGAACGGCTGTCAATTTATATGGAGAACCAACATGATATGTAATAAATAACTTGAACCAGTGAAAACCGCATTAAAGACTCAGCGTATCATTGAACGGTATTAAGGAAAGCAGGCACAGCGGTGCTCGAAGCGACTGATAGGGGGGGATCCTACCAGACTTGGAAGTGCGCATGGGGTTGCAGCGTTGCCTTACCTCGTAAGAAGAGAAGTATCTCCGCGGGCGTCCCACGTCTAAGTGAGCACCCCAGGACCATCTCACTCTTAAAAAGGAACGCGTTGACGTGTACGCATTGGGACCGCGGTCGTGTTAGCAGCAGCTCGATGCGTTTGGTCGTCATAGTGACGCCGGCGATGGGGCCGCTAGGTTGTGGACTAGTCAGATAGGAATGAAGGTGATTTGTACTATGTACAGGAGGATATAGATATTACACAATTGTAAAGCGGCCATAAGTTGTGGACTCTCCACATAGGAGTGATGGTAATTTGTATTATATACCGGAGGATATAAAAATTATTAAATATAAAGAATGTTACAGTTGTAAATTGGTGAAAAGTAGAGGACTCAGCACAGAGGCATGATGGTGACTAATGCTATATAAAAGAGAATATACAGTATACAAAGTTATACAGTTATAAAATCGCAATAGAATTTGATGAATAGGTTATGCATCATACGATTAGTGGGACATCTGAGGACCCAAATGAAAAACATGTCAGACCGATGTCAACCATATTTATAATCTCCAAACGTCGGTCATGACAATAAACAAAACAGTACAGATGATACTGACACCACATCCATGACAATGTAAATGGGACATGAAGAATGGCCACAATACTCAGTACTATAGTCTATTACAGTTGCTTTTAGACACAGATGGTCATAGCTGCCAAGGTTTCAGATTGCTAAGTGTGACATTTTCAGAATTTCAGTGTAATTATGAGTTACATTTCAACAACTATGAGTGACACTATGTCCGTCTCCACTGACCAGTGTCACTCCACCGTCAACGGCGAGTCATTAAGTGCAACTTCAACTATGTCGTGCGGCTCAGGGCTCCTGAAAAGTACTGTGTACTAGTAATGTACAATAAAGTAAGTTCTAATAAAATGTGCACCTGTCTACTGATGTGAACTCACCAGGTGAGCTGAAGCCATCCTGCCAGAGCTAAGGTGGGCCCCTTCTCCACAGCTTGTATTTATAACCCACCACCCTTTAAAGGGGACCGACCTAGTGTGGTGATCCTGTCCTGACCGTGGAGTGTTGGAATGTAAGTATGGAATGGTGTGATGGAATGTGAGCGGGATCAGCTGTGTATGTAACAGGAGACTTCAATAAAGAATACGATCATATGACGGACTACGATTCATCTTTACACCTAGCCCTAATGAACGATTACTTGAATGCACCGACACATAGAAAGTGGGGTGTTGGGGTTTGATCTCTGACAACCAGAGTTCAGTAAAATGTGGAACGGGGGTCTAGGCGGTCCGGGGTTTTTTAGTCGGTTCCAAACACTAATAAGTCAGTGATGTTAACTTTTGTTCAGTGCACAGTTTTGACTTGCGCACTAGCGGTGTCATTCTTTGGAAGCATAAACACACAGACACTATAGTACCATTAGAATTTTCAGGGCCATTGCTCTCAACCTGTCAAAGTTGTGAGAGCCCCCTGACAATGTAACGGTAGGCCAACTCAAATTTAAGATAAAAATGTTTCTACCGGCGCAATGAACATTTAGGAACTTGAAGCTGTTTTAGTGAAGTCTGCCAGGCCCTCAAAAGAGGGTCATGTGACTGCTCAGACCCACACAGACAAACAGGCGCAGGTACAAGGTATTGCGGTTCACTCAGGGCAGAGACAATTTCACCCAGTCCACAAAAGTACCTGCATTCCTCGTGGAAAAAAAGGCGCACTGTGCAGTTGAATTGATGGCCAGCCCCGTCACCGTGGCTGCAACAACTCATAACTCTGCATGATTCTTTCTCCCTCAATCCTGAGCAAACACAGTCTTAGGTGCAGCCGGTGGGGTCGGGCCCTGTTGCGGATACCGCATGCCAGCAGCTCTCTGCCATATTGCCCGGGCTGAAGTGTGTGCGCCACAGCAGGCACGCAAAGAGCCGCCGGGGGTCGAGTCTGTGACGTCGCAGGACACCGCCGCGTGGTGAGAGCTGGCTGCCATTCCCCCATCAGCACTTACACTGACAAGTGCAGACTATAAAAACATTAAGAATGCTTTCCCCCCCTCCCCCGCTCGCATCGCAGGAGGCAGTAGGGGAACGAAATTCCAGAGTGCCTCGCTCGACTCACAATGTCCTGGTAGTGACGTTCTAATGCTGTGTGGTGTCGGGTGCCTAAGTGTTACATTGTAGCACTGTGCACCTCTAGCAGCTTTGGTCACGTGAATAAGAATGCTGGGTAAATGTTTCCAGAGCAAGCAGCAGACCCAACCCTCAAGCTGCGAGCAGCGCGAACGAACTGGGCTGCCAGCTTTGTTCAGACAGTGCTAATTAAATTACCATACTGCAGCGTTCCAGCTTGACAGCTGAGGAGGTGCTAGAATGCGTGATAATTATTTTGAATGCGGTGATGCGGGAACTTGCCTTAAAATGCGTTAGGCTAACGTGTGATGCGTGGCACTTGGCCGGGCTGTATGGTGAGTGTCTAGTCATTGTAAACACGGGGGGACCTGATAGGTTATACACCATAAAATTCCAACCCACCATAATATGTGACCATTATCGTGAGATCACAAAATTAGGCGGACCCCATGAAGGAGGCCTAGGGCACACTTAAAGGTAATACAGTCTGTAAGTGGTTCAACCCATGGTTAAAAGGGGTAGTTGTCTCTTAATTTCCTCCTGCTCGTTCAAACCCTTTTGTACAGTATCCAGATAATGCATCCACTTGCATTCACGTAAGTTCAGTATTTTAGAGATGTTGCCTCCCCTGGGACCCAGTGATACCTTCTCAATGGCGACCCATCTAATACTGTCTACTGGGTGGTGAAGTGACTGTCGTTTGATCAGGCTCCATGTTCATATACCACCAAGAGATATAGCACCATTCACAAAACACTTTTAATTTAAAAGAAACCGTTTCTGCGCTGCCTTCTCCTGCCTGAGGGACCTTCAAGAAAAGTATTGCCAGTATCGGGGGAATTCAACAGACTGCCTTCTGCAAGATATTGAAAAATGAATTTCAGAGAAGGCGGAATAGGGTCAAACCATTTATTTTCTTCAAGTTTCTCCACTGGTACAGTCTATCAACTGTTCCTAAAGTTGTCAGCGCCATGTATTCGAACGGGAACGGAGCTATTGATTTCGGCCAGGTAAGAAGCATTCCTCCCCAGAGGATTCAGCTCATGTTCAGAGCAAGATTTCTTTTAATTTCCCCACACATTGCGTGTGCTGTGAAAATAGGATGATTAATACCGCCGCCTAATATAAACAACCGCTCATAGCTCATTCATTTTCTAAAATGTGTGGTTTCTGAAATAATGCGAAAATGTAGTACTTCACTGAGGGCAGTAATTACAATCTACCTAATTGTAAAACTGTAGAAACATTTTACTGAGAGTTTTTAGGTCTGGCTTAGACACAGCCTTAGGCACCTCTCAACCTCATGTTTCTAAAAAAAATACAAAGATATATTTGTATATATGCGGATGGCTTTCTGTTAGCCCTCTTAACCCTTTGGTCTGTTCAAGTGTCACTCACATTTTGCTTCCGCCCAAACCCAGATGACAGCATGAGGCAATGAGTCAGCCCTTTGGCTCTCCTCAATGTGGGGTACGCATTTTTCTCCTGCACAGTGCGCATCTGCTTAAAATTGGCCTAGAGCCAGGCATCGTAGGTCAAGTTAATTTCCTGTTTTATGTTCAAAAGTTTTCTTGCAATGGGTCATTTTATAGCTACTACATTTTTTGCTAATATGCACGCCACTTTTAGAATGTGGTATTTTTACCTTTCATTACTTTTTTAACTTTACAATTATTGTCATTGCACAGAAGCACTGCAGTTTTTACAATCTTTGTCCTCAGATGAAATTGTGTTGACTGTGAATACCTTCTTGAGGCTGGTGATTAAGGCCAGGAAATTGCTTGGGTAAGCTCCCAAGCTTAATTTTCAATGTTTTTGCACTTTTATCATAACCCCTGTATTATTTAGCCACTTTCGATAAACATTTTCTTCGGCACTGCACAGAAGTACTGCACTTCTTGTAATCCTTGGCCTCAGATCAATTGTGTCGATTGAGTCTATTTTTTGAGGCTTGTGCTTAAGGCTGGAAAATTGCATAGGTAGGCTCCTAAGTTAAGTGCCTGTTTAGGTTGTGTACCTTGTAATCTTTGTTCTTAAGAATTTTCAGATGTACTGGTGGGGGTTAAATGGTTTTTATCCTTATCTGCCTGTTTTGAAATTTATTGTGGGTCTTATTTGGTATCTGCCCGGTTTATTTATTAGCTTATTATTTGATTACTGTATTATTAAGGATGCCAACATGAAAATAAGTTGTTTTAGCATGTTTTTATTATTAATAATTTGTGATTTACAGTGTATGTGGGTATTTTACTTTTATGGTTCATATTTATTATGACGGAATAAAGTTTATTGACTGACTACTTTACAATTTTAATGTCTAATGAATTTGTTTGAAAAAAAGAATTAAACAACATTTTCTGTTTTCTGGTTTCAGACAGATTGGCTTTGCCAATGCTTGTGTTCTCTCTTATTCCTTCTGTGTTATGGGAAAATATAACTTCTGCAGGGAGAATTGTTCATATGCACAAGACTTCTCTCCTCGATGGTCTGCTCAGCTGAAAAGACCAATGAAAAGCCAGGGAAATGCAGAGCTGTCTACATGTCCCAGGTCATGATCATGAGTAGTAGCAATTTTTTAGTTTCCGTCAGCTCAGCGGTTTGCATCCTTGTGCTTCTTCACGTTCCAGCATGCTTAATGTCATCAGTTCAAAAGTCAGGACTGATCGTGAGTGTTCCTTATGACCCAGAGACAGTTGTCATCTGCGTGTATGGTGGACCTGTCACACTATTGATGTAGACCACAACTGAAGGCTTTTTAAATCTATGGAGGCTAAATTGGATATTTAGGTAGGGGTAACATATGACTCCATTTCACAAGGATGCACATTTTACAGCTCTACACTTTTCTTTTCTTTTTTTACCAATCTTTGTTTTTTTGTATCTTATTCCAACAACTTCAACTGGATTAACTCGAGACTGCAAGTCTTAAATCTTGATGTGACAAGTAAATATCTGCAATGTTCCCTTCGGATACTAACAACATGTGGACCAAACCAATTTGTAATGAGGGAAGTACTGAAGTGGAAGGATCCCTCTTGTATCAGGTATAAGTGATATTAGTAAAGTGATCATTAATGTGCAGGTAAAGCAGAAATCCTTTCATCCAAGTCGTGTACCTTCTGTAATTGCTTTATGGATTAAATAAGTGAGTTATTTTAGGTGAATGAAAGAGGTATTGGGTTTGCTGGCCTTGTCAGAAGGATCTATGTGCTCTGTCGGCTCAGATGCAGCCAGTTTCACAGCATCCATTACTGAACTTCTTTCAGGTACTTAGTCACTTGGTGGTAAAGCTCATATCACCCAACAGGTTGATATAGAATATGGATCTGCATACTTATGGCAGCTGATGTTAAGAATGGTCTCTTGTATAGTAAGCCTAAGGTTCCTGAGTCTGGGGCAACATGTTTATTGGCTGTACCCCAGTGCTACAGGGCCTTCCTATTAGTGCGGGCTCATGATGTAACCCTGGCAGGTCATCAGGGGCAAGACAAGACCTGTGACAGAATTGTCACCCACTTTTATTGGTCTCAAATGATGAGGAACGCAGATGCTTTCTGCAGGTCCTGCCCTACCTGCCAGGGCAGTGGAAAGTCAGGAGGGAAGGGC
Source organism: Calotriton arnoldi (assembly GCA_963921515.1). Classification (NCBI taxonomy): domain Eukaryota; kingdom Metazoa; phylum Chordata; class Amphibia; order Caudata; family Salamandridae; genus Calotriton; species Calotriton arnoldi. The sequence continues at coordinate 3,147,797 of CAWUFW010000873.1, read as the reverse complement.
AGGGCTCCCCTGCAACCATTTCCTGTCATTGGCACCCCCTTTGAAAGGGTGGGCATCAACATTGTTGGGCCTCTGTACCCCAAGACAACTTTAGGCAACAGGTTCATCCTGGTCTTGGTAGACCATGCCACCGGGTACCCGGAGGCTATCCCTCTGAGAACAGTGACTGCACCCGCAGTTGCCAGGGCACTGATGGGGATCTATACTCATGTGGGATTCCCCAATGAGGTAGTGTCAGACCGTGGTGCCAACTTGATGTTGGGGTACATAAAGGCCATTTGGAAGGAGTGTGGCGTAACCTACAAGTTCTCCACTCATTTTCACCCTCAAACTAATGGGCTTGTTGAGAGGTTGAACAAAACCCTTTAAGGCATGACCATGGGCCTGTCAGAGTTCATGAGGTGGAAGTGGTTGTAATTTGCATAATGGGAAGTGACTCAGGAGGGGGTTAACTTCAGCCTTTTTGAACTCCTGTATGGGCACCCGGTGCAAGGACGTCTCAGTCTGCTCCCAGGAGATTGCCAAGGATGTGGTCAGCTACATGCTGGCACTCTGGACCCAGAAGAAGTGCTTCTGGAAGCAGCTAAGGTGAATCTAGAAACCAGCCAGGCGGTAATGAAACAGTAACCATAAGGCTACTCCGGTGGAGTTTCAGCTTGGCCAAAAAGTGTGCTTGATGGAGCCCCTAGAGCCCAGGGCCCTACAAGACTGTTGGTCTGGGCCCTATGAGGTAAAGGAGCACAAGAATGAGGTCACCTACCTGGTGGACCTCAAAACTCCCAGAAACCCTTTAAGGGTTTTGCACAGCAATCGCCTCAAGCCCCACTTTGAGAGGCCTGAGTTAACCATGCATCTGGTCACGGATGATGGAGTGGAGGGGGAGTGAGCCTCTCCTGCCCTCCTTTCTTTCAAGGAGCATGATGGGTCAGTGGAGGGTGTCAGCCTCTCTGCTACACTGACTCTAGACCAACATAGAGACTGCTGCCAGGTTTTGGGGCAGTTTGCCTCTTTATTCTCGCTTACCACAGGACTTACTAAATTGTGTACCCATGATATTGTTACTGTGGACAGCACACTGGTGAAAAGTAAAATCTACTGGCTGTCCAACAAGTTGAGAGCCAACATTAAGGAAGAGGTCTCCAAGATCCTGGAGTTAGGGGTTATTGAGCCCTCAAACAGGCTGTGGTCCAGCCCAGTGGTGTTGGTCCCTAAGGCTGCCCCTTCAGATGCCATTCACAATACATGCACATTAGAAAAGCACACAAGGATATCAGCTTGTCTCTTGTTCTGCTGAACCCGTGGGGAGAGAAAACATCGCAAAGGAATGGGATGAGAGGGGAAGAGCAGGAGCAAGATGAGCAGAACATCAGAACAGCATCCATATTAATAAAAATTGTATCCTCACAAAAATATGGTCCAACTTAATCACACTAACAAACACACCTCTAAATGACATTTCAAAATCGTTTTAAGTGCAGAGTTAATAATTAATTAGTTACATCTAAAGTTCATCATAAAATCATTAATATTCAATGTTAATTTTCACTCAAAGTTGTGCATTTAAAGAACTTCCACAACCTTCCCCTCTGATTATTATATAATCACTAAAACACATTAATGCAACTTACATCATTTAGTCAAAATCACCATCAATCTCAATTGCTTTCTGGAATTTTCTTCCGCCAATTTCTTCTGGTTGTAGACCTGATTCTTGAGTCTCTCCAATCCCATCTCCATTGACCTTTTCCTTTTCTTCAACCTATTTTCACCTTTACCTTTGTACTGATACCTGCTAATCATACACTCAGAAAACTTTAGCAAAGGAAGCAGAATAACTGCACAAATCATTACGATTAGTATAAGGGTTAATATTGCATTTGCATTTTGAAAAGCATTTCCACTTAAATTACCTAATCATTCACAACCATAACTAAACTCTTTCTTAATTTAATAAACCATGAACCATGCTCTTCAAAAGATTTAATCTCATGTGAAAGACAGTTAAATCATTTACAAAAGACTCAATAACTCTCCTATTATCAGGTATATACATACAACATCTCTTAGCTTTTGCCACCTTACAGGCTCCTCCCTCTTTCACCAAGAGAATATCCAATGGTAAATTATTTTGCATCACCATAGCCCTTATAGCTACCATTTCTACATTTGCTCTCTTAAATGACACTGCTGTTTATACTGCAAGCCTATTTACAACTGTTGACAAACATAATTTTTACATCATTCATTGCCACACCTACAGAAGGAAGTATAGCATTTAATATATCCAAAACGACACTTCTCAAACTATGTTCACTATCTAATTCATTCATACCACCTCCACCTTTCCTTGTTCAGCAACAGTCCTTGTCAGAGTTTCTTTGCTCTCCAAGGAGCTTTGGCTTGAACCCGAACTTATCCTTGAACTTTGAACCACTTTGTCTGCTCTGTTCAGTGTGAACTTCTTCTTTCCTCTGGGAGTCTTCGTAACTTTGATTTTCAACTGCAACATTTCATTGTTCAGATTAGATACTACTTCTTCTTGCTGCCGCTCATGCCTTTGTGTTTTGCACTGTAACAGCTCTTCACTCTGACCCCTGCCTTGAAACTGGGCTTCAGGAATTACAGGTTCTTCATCAGAGCTTTTACTAACCGGAAACTTCAGCACTTCATTTTGCTTTTACTTGTTGCCTTCAACAGTTTAACATTTTTTACCTCCCTCTTGATTCATGCTGTAAACTTGAGCTTGACTTTGAGCTTGACTTTGCACTTGGCTCTGTGTACTTATATCTGCTTCATCGTTTGTTTCTTTTATTGTTTCTGTCACCTTTACTCTCCTCTTGTGAGCAGCGTGATTCCACTTTGGCACACCAGCATAATTTACGACCACTCCTCCAAACAACTTTTCCTGACATGTTTTCAAATTACAATCCATGACAAGGAATATCTCTTGTTTTTTCTGTTGTCACATTCACCTAATGAGAGACAGATTTCATCATATCAGCCAGACCTTTGCAATAATCTAGCATGATATCAAGGCTAGTGTAGCTGAAGGAATGTATGCTAGTATTATTGCTCTCCCCATGATAACATCATAGGGCGATAAACCAGTCTTTCTGTCAGGAGTACTTCTCATGCTCATCAAAACAAGAGAAAGGGTGTCAGGCCAATTTAAACCAGTTGAGATACAGACTTTCGCCAGTTTATTCTTGAGAGTGGCATTGGTCTTCTCCTCAGTTCCTGAATGTTGTAGTTGATAATTACAATGAAACTTTTGGTTGATTTCAAATGCTGTGCAGTTTATTTGCAAAATCTCATTTTTAAAATGTGTTCCACAATCTGTCTCAATAGAAGTATGAAAAGCAAAGCGTGGTATCAACTCCCTCAACAACAATTTGGCAACTGTAAGGCTATCTGATCTCCTGGTGGAATAGGCTTCAACCCGTTTAGAAAACAAGCAGATAATTACCAAGTTATATTTTAAACCATTACAGTCTGGCATGTCGATAGCATATGCTTGTAGTCTCGTAAATGGGCACTCTGATTTGCCAATATGGTTTATAACAGTGTCTTTGTACCTTGATTATTTAAGTGACATATTAGGCATCGAGTGCAAACATCCTCAGTAGCATTTCAAAATCGTAAATTTTCCAAGGTCTTTTGGGCAATTCAAATAATGCATGAGATCTGTTGTGTAAATACTTACACATTGGATATAACATTAAATCTGGCAATACTTTATGCTCAGCATTCACATGCACATCTTGATAATTTCTCTTGTAGGCTAGCCTCTCCCATTTTCTTTTCTCATTTTCTGAGGTATCATTCTGTAAATCTCTCAATTCACTCAGAGAAGTCTGCATAGAACTCATAAAGAAACAATTAATGTTTTCTGCATTTTATCCTGAATTAGTTCTCTATTCATCACTTTCACTCTCTTGTACAAATGTCTCATTCTGCAATGCACAATATTTTACCATGTGGTCAGGAAATTTATTTTCAAGCGTGCTTATGACATTTACAGCCTTATGGGAAATACAGTGCACCACAGTAATCTCTTTTGGCTGTTCTATGGCTTTCAACCAATCCAATATGTAAGCACTATTTTTATTGGAGCTCCTGAGGAAGTCATAAAACCCGTTTGGGACCACAATGGACCATAGTCATGCACAACTTCAAAACCATATCAGCAGTCTGTATAGAATTTTACATACATATTCTCTGTTAAGCAACAAGCTCTTGTCAATGCAACTATTAGAAATTGGTTCTCTAGTTGGCAAAGGTTTGCACCCTGTCCAAGTAGGGACTACAATCCTAGTCAGGGTAAGCTGGATACACACTTTAAATTAACCTGTTCTCACCCTCTGGTAGCTTGGCACAGAGCAGGCAGGCTTAACTTAAAAAGCAATGTGTAAAGTATTTGCGCAAAACACCCACACACCCACACACAGTAACACAATGAAAGCACCCCAAAAAGATTCCACACAGCTTTAGAGAATTAGAGTATATATATCTGAGTAAAACGACCAAACTGACAAAAATGTAATCAGTAGAAGTCTTTATTTGAATTTCTAAAGAATAAATTCCAAAACAGTGCTTTGAAGTCAATAGTGCTAAAAGGTTACTTGAGGTCATGAGGGACTGGGGTAAATCTAAAGTTCAGGCTGACCGCGAAGGAGGGCAGGCCGGCTACAGGACCAATGCAGGGTCTGCTGAAAAAGTACCTTGGATGGAGTGAAGCGTCGTCATTGAGAGTTCGATGCATTGGTTCAGATCCACGTAGTCGGGTCTATGGGTTGAAGTCGAGCCTCGCATTCGGGACTTCGCATTGGCGCTGCATTGAAGTCTAACCTTGCCGTCGGGACCTCGGATCGGCACTGCGTCATTGTCGAGCTGTTCAGGAATATCTTTTGATCGCCACTGGGTCGGCATCAAGGGGTACTGTGTCGGTTCCTATTGGCGCAGTGATGACGATGCATCGGTTTTGTAGAAAATCAGTTGCAGAACCCACTTCTGAGGCCCAGGAATGGAGGGAGCAGCTCAGGCAAGGGTAGGACTCACAGATGGCGGAGTCCAGCAGCACCAGCAGAGTTGCAGGATGTCTTTTGTGTCCCTGAGACTTCAGAAAACAGGAGGCAAGCCAGCAAGTCCTTGGAGTCACTCTGGGTTCAAGTGAGATGGGTCTATTCCTTGTCCTCAGCAGGGCAGAGATCAGCAGGCAGCAGGGCAGCTCAGCAAATCAGAGAACCAGTCCCATAAAACAGTCGGTCAAGGCAATGTGGCAATCCTTACAGCGCAGCTGTCTTTACACCAGCAGAGTTCTTCCCAGGTCCAGTAGTGTACTGATTTGATGGGATCATAGCCCCAGTACTTATACCCAAATGTGCCTTTGAAGTAGTGAGTGACTTCAAAGGAGCTCCTTGAAGTGCACAGGTACCCTTTCATCCCAGCCCTGTCCGTCAGGCTATCTTTGGGGAGTAATTAGTCCTTTGTGTGGGAGACGGACACAGCCTATTCTGATGTAAGAATGAGCTCCTTCTCCCTCTTCCTGTCCAGGAAGGCTATCAGAATGCAGATGAGTACTCTGTCACACCCACCATTCCTGTGTTTGAGGCTGCCTAGAGTGAATGCACAAAGTGTAGCTTTCACCCAGCCCAGATGTGTATTGGAGACAGGCTGCAGGCACACAGAGCTAAGTTATGAACAGAGAAATGTCCACTTTCTAAAAGTGGCATTTCTAAAATAGCAATGTTAAATCCAACTTTACCTCTAAAGAGGATTTATCATTACCATTCCAAAGATAGGAAACATGGTTTAGCTACTCCTTTCTAATCAGGAATTACAGCTTAAAAGTGTTTTAAGTAATTCCCCATGCTTAACTATGAGAGGAGTAGGCCTCACAGTAGTGAAAAATGAATATAGCAGTTTGTCACTACCAGGACATGTAAAACTTAGGTACATGTCCTACCTTGTAGTTACACAGCACCCTGTCCATAGGGCTACCCAGGGCCTATTTAAGGGGTGACCCTTGTGTAATAAAAGGGGAATGTAAGGCTTTGCAAGTGGTTTTAAATTCCAAGTTGAAGTGGAAGTAAGCTGCACACACAGGCCCTGCAAAGGCAGGCATGAGACAGGTCTGAAAGGCTTGTGTGGGAGGCACAATCAGTGCTGCAGTCTCACTAGTAGCATTTAGATTACAGGCCCTGGGTATATGGTATACCACTTTACAAGGAATTACAGGTAAAATAAATATGCCAATCAGGTGTACACCAATGTCAACTGGTGTTAGTTACTGGAAAATCTGTGAAGATAAAATGAATGGAAAGAAAAGAGATTAGCTCATCATGGCATTTGGCAATGTTACACATTATCATGCTTGTATCTTTTGGTAAACACATCACCTGGGTGGAAAAACATGATATATTTCTCGCAGTATACGTGAACACTTCTAGTGCTACCATCAGAGAGGTTTACTTTAAAAAGTACTTTAAAAAGGCACAGACAGGACATACATACATTTAACACAGATCGTGATTTAATGGCACATACATATTAATTGCCTCCATTTGGCTTCATGAGACCGCACGGGGGAAGCAGCTACGGAGCAATGGGCGGGTGTCACTCCTTGAGCAAGGGAGTAGCCTTGACGAAGTGACTACGGCACAGCCGCCTTTAAACAGCGAAGTCTTCTCGCTCCCTTGCCAGTATCGCTTAACTCTTTTTTTCCTTAAATGACCCTGGTTTCCATTTGAATTTATTGTACAAAGTGTGACCTTAGGCGTCCCTGTCTCATAAAGCCAAATGGAGGCAATTAATATGTATGTGCCATTTAATCACGATCTGTGTTATATGCATGCATGTCTTGTCTGTGTCTTTTTAAAGTATTTTTTAAAGTAAACCTCTCTGATGGTAGCACTAGAGTGTCCACGCATACTGAGAAATATATCACTTTTTTCCAGCCAGGTGATGTTCATTCCAAAAGATATAAGAATGATAATGTGTAACATGGCCAAATGCCATGACGAGCTAATCTCTTTTGTTTCCATTCATTTTATCTTCACAAATTTTCCAGTAACTAACACCAATTGGTGCTGTATGTATATATCTAATTATCTGTTTCTCTACAAAGATATTCCTAATTAGAGATATGCAGGAGTGGTAGCAGGGAGCATAAATCCTTGGTCCTGAAAAATAGCCTTGGCGTAGGGCTAGAAACTAGTTCAGCGTCGGAACTCAGGAACATTATTTCAATTGAGTTCCCATTTTCCCCATTTTTTAATCATACCGGATAGAGGTATAAAATAAAAATAAAAATTGATACTAGCCAGGTACTTTTAACTCTTATCCCCCCCACTCCTATCCCTTTCTTCATCCACCACATTGACTTCTAACAAAGTGCTCCCATTTAACACATAGGTCGTAGCACGCCCTGTTCCACAGCGGAACGGGGGGAACCAATGGTGAAGCATGCCACCAAGGTGAAACCCTGGTGGGTGAGGGCTATCTAAGGAAAACCTTCCATTTTCGAAGCATACCCAGAGTGGGAAGCAAATCCTGAGTGACAGAAGGGCTCTTTTTTGGTTATAGTACGTTTACCAGGAGGACAAGTCTCTTTTGCCTTTTTTCCTCCACCTCCATAAGTTTTTTCTTACATACACCAATGTCACCATGTTTAAGGGAGAAGCATATGCACTTCCAATCAATGAATCAGGGGTTTTAGAGAGTGCTACTCACCTGTGAGGGTCTCAAGGTGCTGGGTGGGGGGGTGCGCGCGGCTCCGTAGGCCATGTGACGAGCCAGGTCTTGAGGTCCTTTCTGAATTGGTGCAGTGTCGGGCTTCGTCGGATGTGGTGGGGGAATTTGTTTCAGGCCTTTGCCGTGAGGTAGGAGAAGGATCTGCCACCCGCTCTGGCCCTGTGGATGCGGGGCACCGTGGCTAGGGCTAGGTTGGCAGAGCGGAGGTTTCTCTTGGGGGCGTGGAAGGAGATTCGTTCGTTGAGGTATTGGGGTCCAGTGTTATGGAGGGCTTTGTAGGCAGTTTGTGTGAGCTGTTTGAAGGTTATTCTTCTTTCGACGGGGAGCCAGTGGAGGTCACGGAGGTGTTGGGTGATGTGTTCATGTCGTGGGATGTCGAGGATAAGTCTGGCTGCGGCATTCTGGACGGTCTGGAGTTTGCAGAGGAGTTTTTGTTGATTCCGGCATAGAGGACGTTTCCGTTGTCCAGTCTGCTGGTGATGAGTGCATGGGTGATGGTCTTCCTGGCATCGGGGGGGATCAATTTGAAGGTCTTGCGAAGTATGCGGAGGGTGTTGAAGCAAATGGAGGACACAGCGTTGATCTGGTGGTTCATGGTGAGTTAAGAGTCAAGTATGATGCCGAGGTTGCGAGCCTGGTCAGTTGGGGTGGGTGGGTTTCCAAGAAGGGGGCCAACAGGTTTTGTCCCATGCGGAGGGGGTGGAGCCGAGGATGAGGACTTCTGTTTTCTCTGAGTTGAGCTTCAGGCAGCTGCTGTTCATCTAGGTTGGGACATCTTTCATCCCTTCTTGGAAACTGTGCCTGGTGATGTTGGGTTCCTTGGTGAGGAAGAAGATCAGCTGGGTGTCGTCGGCGTATGAGACTATGTTGAATCCGTGTTTTCTGACGATGGATACGAGGGGGGCCATGTAGATGTTGTAGAGCGTGGGGCTGAGGTAGGATCCTTGGGGTACTCCACATCTGATCTCTGTAGGTTCGGAGAGGAAAGGCGGGAGTCTTATTCTTTGTGTTCTGCCTGAGAGAAAAGATCAAATCCAGTCTAAGGCTGTTCCCTGGATGCCGGCGTCGTGGGCTCTGGCGGCTAGTGTGTGGTGGGAGATGGTGTCGAAGGCTGCTGAAAGGTCCAGGAGGATGAGGGCTGCTGTCTGGCCTTGGTCGAGGAGGGCACGGATGTCATCGGAGGCGGCTATGAGGGTGGTCTTGGTGCTGTGGTTGCTGCAGAATCTGGATTGAGAGGTGTCTAGGATGTTGCTGGTTTCTATGAAGTGTGCTAGGTGGGTGTTGACGGCTTTCTTGATGACTTTGGCGGCGAAAGGGAGTGGTGAGATGGGCCTGAAGTTCTTGAGATCTGTCGGGTCTGCGAAGGGCTTCTTGAGGAGGGGTTTGACTTTGGTGCATTTCCAGTCATCGGGGAATGTGGCGGTCTCGAGGGAGCAGTTGATAGTTCGGCGAAGTTCAGGTGCGATGGTGGTGGCAGCCCTGTGGAAGATGTATGGCGGGCAGGGGTCAGTAGGTGCTCCGGAGTGGATGCTTTTCATAGTCTTGTAGGGTCTTCTCTGGTGAGAGGGGTCCAGGTAATGAGGGTATGTTGGATGGCGTCGCTGGGGGGATGTAGGGGAGATGCCGTGGACTTGGTCATCGAAGTTGTCGTAGAGCATCTTGAACTTGTGGTGGAAGAAGGAGCTGAGTTTGTTGCCGAGGTCTTGGGAGGGCCGGACGTCAGTTGTTTCGCTAATGGGTCTGGTGAATCCTTGTATGATGGTGAAGAGTTCCTTGGAGTTGTGGTAGTTGGAGAGGACTCTTTCTTGGATGAAGTTTCTGTTTGTTGATTTGATGAGTTGGTGGTGTGCCGTGGTGGCGGCCTCGTAGGCGGAGCGTGCTTCCGGGGTTTTGCTGTTTCTCCACATTTCTCCAGTTGTCAGGAAGCGCGCTTGGATCCTCAGAACTCCGTGGTGAACTAGGTGGATTTCGTGTTGTGCCATCTGGCGGTGTTCTGGAGGGGGGCAAGAGTGTTGGCACAGTTGTTGATCCAGTGGTGGAGGTTGCTTGCTGCTGTGTTGGTGTCTGTCGTAGTAGGGGGAGGAGTGCATCTGAGGGTGGAGGTGAGGTGTTCTTCTGAGACTTTTTTCCAGTTTCTGTGTGGGAGGCACGGTGTGCGCTTGTGTGCGGTGGGTTTTGAGAAGGAGAAATGGATGCAGTGGTGGTCTGTCCAGAGCGGTTTGGTGGTGTGGCTGAAGCGAATGTTGTTTCCTCCGGCGAAGATGGGGTCGAGAGTGTGTCCTGCCGTGTGTGTGGGGGTGGAGATAAGTTGCTTCAGTCCTATGTTGGTGAGGTTCTCCAGGAGGGCGGTGGTGTTGGGATTGCTGAGGTTGTCTAGGTGGAAGTTCAGGTCTCTGAGCAGTATGTAGTCCATGGAGGCGAGGGCGTGGGGAGCGATGTAGTCTGCAATGATGTTGGTGAAAGGAGAGTGGGGTCCGGGAGTTCTGTAGGTGAGTGTTCCGCAGAGCATCGTTCTACGGTTGGGCTGGATCAGGAAGTGGATGTGTTCCATGAGGGGTGAGGCGTCGTCCGAGTTGTTGGTTGTTAGATGGAGGTAGCTTTTGTGTACGATGGTGAGGCCTCCTCCTGGGCGGTTGGGGCGGTCTTTCCTCAGTATCTTGTTTCTGTCTCGGATGGCGGTTGCGACGTCTGGAGCAGAGCTGGCGTTGGTCCAGGTCTCGGTGAGGAAGGTGACGTCGGACGAGTGAGTGTTGAGAAGGTCCCAGATTTCCATGGCGTGTCTTTGCAGGGAGCGTACATTGAGGAGGATGCAGCTCAGGGGCTTATGTGCGGTGGTGTCCGGTGGGTTGGGGATAGCTGTCTGGGTCCGGAGGTGAGTGCAGGTGCGGCAGCAGTGTCGGCAGGAGATCGGGCCGTGGGTGTTGCTCGGCGTCGATAGCTGGCAGTTGTTGTTGCATCCAGGGTTGAGTGCAAGGAGAGTGCAGGGGTCGTAGTGGCAGGAGGGTCGGGGGACCAGGGTCCCTGATGCTGGTCGCGGTCACGTCACAGATGGGCACAGACGGGCTTGCCTCTGGCACGCCTTCGGAGCGCCAGCGGTACGGCTGTCATTAAGTAGGGGTCAGGGGATAGTGAGCAGCTGGGATGCGGGAGGTGGGAGCGGGAACAGCTGGGGGGAGGGGCCGCAGGGGCAGCAGCAGCAGGAAAAAAGGCAAGAAAAAAGAAGCAAAAAGAGAAAAAGGCAAAGGGGAAACAAGGCAGAAGAGAAAAAGGCAGAAGAGAAAGGCAAAAGAGAAAAGACAAAAACAGCAAAGATAGAAAAGGCTGACACCCACAGAGCGGACCAGCAGAAGAGCAGGCTCTTCCACTGGACCACCAGGATGAGGCGCAGGCAGGAGTCTGTGGATGGAAGAGGGCCTCAAACACCTACCTGGGTCACAAGAAGGCGCTAGTGACAGTGCCTTTACAGCAGAGCTGCGCGAGGGGAGAGCAGTTACTCTGGGATCACTGACAGAATATCGAGGAGCAAAATATCGACCTGCCAAAATATCGATGACAAAATATAGAATGCCAGAATATTGACTTCCTATCTACAAACAGGTAAGTACAAAAATATCGAATCCAAAATATCGTTGTAAATAATATAGGGGCCCATTAGGATGTCGGGCGGAAGCACTACCGCCGTGCTGTCGGAGGCAAAAACCACCAGTTACCATCCGCCCGCCGCGGCCCACACGCCCGCCCAATTAGGATGTGTAAAATCAGCCAAACACCGCCCGTAAGCCCGCGACGCCGTCCGCCATCAAAGTGCGCCCGTACACGTAGCGGCGCCAGCCAATGGAGGCACACCGTCCGACGAAATCACGTACCGCCCGGCGTACAAATTACGATGCCGCAAACAAACAGCTTCCCCGGCTAAGAGACACCGCACGAGATACCAAGGCGGAAACTCGACCGCTCGAGTACGGACACCAAAAAGGCGGCCCACCCCGACATGAATCCTGCACTCCAGGCCATCCCCATGCTGTACCTGATGCAGCATCTAGGAGTCAACGCGCCGCGGCGACGCAGGTAGGCAGACACACAACAAGGGCACGCAAACACCGCACACAGTGCAAGGGCGGAAAAACTGTACATGGCCCCCCCAGACACCCCTGTGTGGACAGGACACATCCACCACTGCACCCACAAATGTCACACCAGGCAAAATGAAACAACTCGCAACAACCGGGCACACACTACCCGGGACCAGGAACTGACATCCCCGTCACGGCAACGCAGCGCAGTGGCGATGACGCAGCTACACATGCGCACAACGCAGAGGCCAACTACAGCGCCATGCATGGGCCGCACACAAATAACACAGGCACACAACTACACACACCACACACCAGCCCCACCCTGAACGCACATGTCACGTGGCATTCCTGCATCAGTCATGTCCCCAACCGGCAACTCACAGGTGCCAACATGACGCCACACAAGTGTACCGAACAGGGCAGTGACGTCATGCCAAAATAGGACACACCCTTGTGTGCATAACATGGCGAAGCACACAGCGGCTGCGACATCACGCCGCAGAATATGTACCTCGTCCGCAAAAGGCACGCTAGTACCATACAAAAATACTAATACCATCCTGCACCCAATACCAATCCATGCAATACGTAACATGAAAAAACCCGGGTGCCTGACAACAGGTGTTACCAATTACAACACACACACACAAGGCCCAACGTATAGCGGAAACGCAGCATGCCGCCCACACACGGGAAAGCAGATAGCACTGAATGGCCTTCCATTCCCACTCTGAAACCACATTTCGACAAAACAAGCCGGAGAATACAGCCATTGTCCCAACAACAAGCCAAACAGAGGCATGCCGAGGAAACCGTCCAATGTGCAGATAGCGCACAACATGAAAGAAATTTCTGACCACAAAAAAGAAATAAGACTACTCCTCCATGTGGTTCACATGCAAGTAATCTGGAAGGAGTCAGACACCACTGACCTTGACCATTCATAGAAGCATGTGGGATGAGGACCTGTGTCCTCCGCACAAGCTACTATAACCCAAACCCTGCCTCCGTACGACTATTCCAGATTTCCCAGCATCGTCGGAGGGTGCACTCTGCTGACTGCACAGCCGGCTGGAGCACGCCATCACATCGCCCTGTAGCAAAATGGCAGTCGCACCACACCTACCCAACTACGCCGGACAGATGCACCTCTACATGGACAGCCTGCTACAGATAGTGGGCTGTGAAAACCTGGCCATGCTGAACGTAAGTTACCGAGTAACTTACCGCATCGCAATGTTCAGCTGCGTCATCCCCGTCTTCTACTGTCGGAGGTGTCCCTTCCACTGTCCTGTGGATTTATGTCTCTCCAACCCGGCATGTCCAAAGGCGGACCTGGTACAACTGTTCGCCCCCTGGACGCACACGACAGGATCTGTTCAGTCTATGGGGGCATGGCGTATGTGGCTGCAATCGGACACACACTGCAATGGGACATGTGTGCCTCCACACAACGGATTCTGGATCACAGTTTCATCGAATGTCATCCAACATGTCCCATCAGGCTCCTACAAGGGACAACTTACGATGAACACATTGACAGCCACCATCCGCTTCATTGGATGGCATCCATGTATAACACCAATGCCATGGAAGCCCTGCTAGAAGGTATTGCATACCTGACAACTTGTCAATTCATCGGGCCCCGATGCAATACCCCCAATTGAACAATGATGTTCAACACCGTACCTATGCTTGGCTTTCACATGGACTGGGCAGTTACCTGTACAACAACTATACCATACAACCTGCAACAAACACCACACTATCAACTCCACTGCCATGACATCTGACATTTTCGGGACATTCTCTCTGTTCCTCACCACATCCAATATCTCTGCATGAACAGGGGGAGGCAGAGGTATGGGACTTGTGTACAGTAACCACATGGACAATACTGCACGAACAACTATGCTATAATATGTATCCTGCGCACATGAACATATGCACCGGTCAGTGCACACTAATCTGTCAGCTGTATCACGTGAGAACTGTCACCTCCCCTTTGTCTGTACTTCTGTGCCAGGACTTTTGCATGGACAACAAATGCATCCCCCAACAACATGACCCCAGTGAATGTGACATGTTCAGTAGCCACCACATTGCAACAACTAGTGACACGCTGCTGCATGCACGTAGGCTCATGCTCTGATGTCACCCCTCACGCACGTGTGTCGGAGTAACTACTGTAGTAAACCTGTACCATGGAACTGAGATGTACTGTACCTATGATGTCAAGCTGTCTCGTAGGCAAAATGATTACTGTCTGTGTCAAAGTCGAGAGCTCCTCAGTAACTAGCAAATGTACATTAGCATAGCAAGGGCAAGGCAGTTGTAACTCTGAAGCCCTCATTCCACAGTCAACAACTAATCACATCTACCCCTAACCCCTTTTGTATGTGTAATCATGCTAAGTAGATCCTCCACATGCATTTCGCTGCCAGTAGTGTCCACTATACTGCATCACAGAGGACGTAAGTCCAAATACATGGCTTGAAGCAAAAATGTGACTCCGCTGAATCATTTCACAAACACAAGTACGAATGAGAGAGGATGAGAGTGTGTGAAGTACACGACAGTCGTGAGATGACCATGTAGTCCACTGTCACTGGATGTCAACGCAAATGAGTAGCCGCAACAGTGGCCACAGTGCAATACCACAGCTCCTGGAGCAGGACTTGTCAGACTCTGAAGGTGCCCAAAAGATCATCACATCAACACTGACGGCCTGGTCAATACAAAGCACAGTCCTACACATCTCTACAATTTCCCACACAGTCTGACCACACACTCAGCAACAAAAAGTAGGAGCCACGCAAAAGCATGCCACAGCAATGCCTGTCAAAACACACACACGACATCAGTTTGGGTGGGCAGCACTGCACAATGAGTAAGAACTGCAGAAAATCTGACATGCACAATTGAACTAGGCACAATGTTGACAGTGACACACCCTGCACACACACAACGTCTGAACCATAACAAGGAGGAGTCATCCTGAACTGCAAGGACACACCCACACACTGCATTCCGTGCAACATACAACACACACATCTCATCATATACACAGACCTCAACACGGTTACAAACATCCACCATGGGCCTGGGAAACATATGTGTGTAGTCGACATGGCCACAACACACACACACACCAACGCCTCCCCAAACTCACACCACCCACCACCACCTCCCAAATGCACACATTGAGAGTAGGCCACGTGCCCAGGCACAATGCACATCACAAGACTAACATACACCTACACCGCTGGCCACACAGCAAGTAAGCTCACACATGCCCGCATACTCAGCGCATGCTGCCAGTCCACCTGTGGCTAGACTCACACCCTGTGCATTGCATGCACGCAAACATGACACGGATACATTTACCCAGAAATAACACCAAATACATGCAGTCAATCCGTTGCACAGAAAAGCAGATTCATCACACACACAAGTAGCAGAGTCTGAAAGAAGTGAAGTCCCTGCCACGTGTACAACACATTGGAATGTGAGACCAGACATTGCAATTGCTGAGGTCACATACACGGCATGTGCCCCACTTAACCAAGCACACACTGCAACAACTGCAATCATCAACTACACAGATACAACCGACTACAGGAACAACAGCATCCAGTCACAGATTACATCGCAGGCGGCATAACTCATCAACCCCACGGACAGTGCCCAGTTCGATGTGCCGAGTAGTGACACGTAGTGCCGCGGATGCAATGTGTGTTAGTGTGCCCTGCCATGGCTAGCCAACACTGCCATGGCAGTCACAATTTCCATCACAGCCACCACTGTGTCAGAAGGAGATGTGTGAGTGTGCCTACCAATCTAACAGGATGCCAGTACGACTCGGTGCTGTGTGTGTGCTACGGGACAGTTGCAGGTCCGGCCCTGAGAGAGTAGCACAACTGTGGAAGACACACATGTGTCATGTGAAGCGGGAGTTACGCTTGGCCCAGGTGGGTGGGTGTGACGGGTAGGTGCGCACATGCAATGTTGAAACACACTGTGTTGGGAGGATTCGGGAGCACTAGATTACCGCTGTCTTGGGTATTTGTAAAGACCACCTGTCTGGGGATGAATGTGAACACGTGTGTGCACAACAGGCAGCCACACGAAAGATGCTGCATCAGGTGTAGACGTCAGCCCACCCTCTGGGGACATGCTGGATACTGCTGTGCATCCGCCAGGCCCATGCCAAGGCACGCACATCCCCTGTCGACCAGGTGTACCCCCAACATTGTCCACCTGCACGGGCTATCCAGGGCACGGGATGGCAGTGGAGCATGGTGGGTGAGAGGTCATGGCGCGCTCCTCCTGGTCACATCACGCAGGCAACACATCCTCATTGTGCAGCATGGCACAAGTCAAATATAAGTAGTGGGGGGACGCACACATCGCACCCGGAGTGACATCACGGAAGGTGGCTCGCACCATCGCACTCATTGCCTATTTCCCCACACACGTTACATGCCATCGCAACAGAGAAGCCAGCGCGTGCACAAGCAGCTCCAAGCTCGCCCCAGAGAGGTCAAAGAGTGAATGTGTGGGTCCATTAGCTCCAGTTGGACGCGGCCTGGGCCGCTAGGGCAGCTACAGCCTCTGTGTGTTGCAGGTGATGTATCCGGACTGCGGAGCCTGTCATGCATTCTCAATGTTGTCCAGGTCTCGAGTCGGGGTACCACGCAGGTGGACGGCGTCCCGCCACTGATTATACCGCGAGACAGACAACTCGTTCAAATGGACCCACACATACACTCTTTGGCCTCTCTGGTGCGAGCTCGGAGCTGCCTGTGCACGCGCTGGCTTGTCAGATGCAAACGCATATTGGGGTGAGCGAGGGGAGGCCATTAAGTCTGACGGTGCAAGCCACCTTCCAACATGTCACATCCGGTCGGGACGTCAGCGTCCCCCCACTACTCCGATTTAGGACTCGTGCACTGCTGCCGTCAGATGTGCCACTCCCCAGGGGGGTGGGGAAAGGGTCAGGAATGTCAGTCTGAGATTGGCGCAGTTGAAGGCACACCTTCACTGGGGGTGACAATGATTGGATGGTCTGGTGTAGTCCACCCACGCGTACATGTGGGCCCTCCATCAACCATGTCTCCTGCGGCTAAGTGATGTCATGGGCAATGACGTAAGTGAGGAGAGCTGTCTGCCCCACGCACAGTTGGTGCATCAGCTCAACAGACCCAGCACTGAGGGCAGCAGGGGTCACATGTGCAGGGGCAGCTGTGCCTGGTGTGAAGGACACCCTATCCTTCATCCCTGTGCCGACACGTGTTGCACCAGTGGAAGTGGATGGGAGGGCGGTCATTGGCCTCCGCGTGGCTGAAGAAGAACCAGAGTCCACGTCCCCTGTGTCATACAACATGGATGCATCACCTCAGTCCTCAGATAACGCCGAAATTGCCCACTGGGCCTGTGATTCATCCAGCACACGTCTAGCCCCTCCGAGGCGCAGGTCACAACTATCTCACTCAGCAGCTGTGCAGCTGCTACATCCGAAGCCACCCCACTGTTGAGCGTCCCCTGTCCCTCAGCACCCAGGGGAGATGCCACATGAGAGAGAGCGAGGTGGTCCCACTCATCTGGCATCAATGACACAGACATGTGCAAGTGAAGCAGCACAGAACATACCCAAATCCACATGTTGCACGATACCTGTGCAATAGTATACAGCCACCACAATCAACACCCAATGGCTGGCGTACAGGAAAGGAATCCGCGAATTAGTGCCACGAATGCAGTGCACATCGCACTACACACGGCTTGTGTCACCCTGCGACCATAGCCCCAACTCGCGTTGTGCACAACCACTATCCTGATGGTGGCAAGGATGACCACTATGTAATTAGGCCAAACACATACCTGCATGGAACAGAATGGGAAACTACTCACACAGACTGCAACCTGACAGCCCACAATGGCCATGAGCCCATGCCATCCACCTGTCGTTCACACGAGCACAACTGTTGTTGCACGGTGTGCCGGATGTGCAAGTACCAGAGACATGAGGTGAGGCATCGCACACATATGTCCGACCGATATCAGAGTAGGCACAGTGCCCCTAACATACATGTGAATAGCCACTCCAGCCTACTACAGGTTGTACCTGAGGGCTACGACTCCGAGTGCATTGGGAATGCAGAGTGCCCTAATTGCATCTTAAGCCTCAGGACTAGCATATGCATGTCAGATGCACACAGCACAGACTACAGTTACTACACACTGCATCACAAAACAAACATCACATTACCCAGATCATGGGTAGGCTGTGGACACATGCTGCCTCTCACAGCAAAAGACACCATCCCACAAGACTGTAAACTTTACGTGTCACTTGTGATGTGTATTTGCAATCACACAGCTGTGTTGTCATGGAGCTGTCAATGCGTACACCTGTCAATGTGTTTTGGAGGTGTGATCCGTACAGTGCTGTACATAGGGTGAAGTAGGGACATCAATGACTGTCTCATATCCCCTCGTGCAACAGGACCCACTTGTTTTTGCCGCTCAGCCTGTGTCCATTGCGTTGTTGGTGTGTGCCATACTCACCCAGCCTCGGAAGCTGTGTCAGGCACAGCAGCTAGTTATATTGCCGTGGTGTTGCCGCTTCCCAAATATGCAGTCTGATATCATCGTCATGCCTTACAAGTTATTAAGGCCTAAATCCCCATGTGCATGCTCATAGCAATGGTTTGTGTCACTGCTCATTGCTATTGGTAAGGGGACCTGTGTAAGTGTATTGTGGCTGTGCTGTCCCTACTTGTCAGCTGTTCTGTGATTCAATTGCTTGGTCAGTCATTTTTGTTTTGTGTTTGTGAAAATGCCATGTGGCGTGTTGCTTTGACATGTGTCCACTTCCATCTTTCCTAAGAGGAGAGCAAACATACATCGCCCCTACCAATTGCTGGCAGACATGGAGGACGTGGAGGTAATCCGGAAATTCCGTCTGGACCGACCCACCCTGCATCGCCTATGTGCCTTGTTGGAACCCCACCTCCGTCCTCGCAGGGTGTATCCGACTGCATTTACCCCCACGGCTAAGGTGATGGCTGCACTGCATTTCTTCGCCACTGGGTCATTCCAACACACAGTGGGCAGTGGAAGTGGGATGTCCCAGCCCATGTTCAGCATGGTGCTACGTGATGTACTGTCAGCTATGATGCTGTACAGGAACCGGTACATCCGATTCCCCAGGGCTCGTGAATTGGCGGCAGTGAAGGGTGATTTCTATGCCCTTGGACGGATCCCCCACGTTGTTGGTGCAATCGAATGCACCCATGTTGGCCTTGTAGCACCACAGGCCATGGAGCACATATATAGGAATCGGAAGCACTTCCACTCCCTGAATGTGCAAGTGGTGTGCCTTGCGGACATGGTCATTACACACGTGTGTGCGAAGTTTCCAGGATCGGCCCATGACTCGCACATCATGCGCAACAGCATCCTACCACGTCTGATGACCAATCTGCAACCGGACCGTGCTTGGATTGTTGGTGAGTATGTGTACTCGTGTAGCATGCCTGGTGTGCGATGCTGTCTTGGGGACAGTTGGAATTGCAACTAATCTCGGTATTCCTCACACCCAGGTGACTCTGCTTATCCGAATGGGCCTTGGCTGCTCAGCCCATTACGTCATCCTCAGACACCAGCTGATGTCCGCTACAATGAGGCACATGGCAGGGCCAGACGTGTGGTGGAGCGGACTTTTGGCCTCCTGAAGTCCAGATTCAGATGCCTGGACCGCACCGGGGGTGAACTGGCGTACTCCCCACAGAAGGTGTGCCAGATAGTTGTGGCATGCTGCATGCTGCACAATCTGGCTATTCGCAAGCTGATCCCCCTAATAGTGGATGACGGTGATCAGCCCGGGCCCCCGCCTGCAGACCAGGACGGGTCCAGTGACGAGGACAGTGGAGAGGAGGAAGCTGTGAATGTGCATCAGCAGCTCATCGCCCGCTACTTCACTTGAAGGTGAGTGACCATGTACGACGGCTGATGTAGCTGTAGTTGTGCAGGTGTATGTGTGCATTGTGACAGAGGCCTTTTGTTCAATGAGTGCTGTGTGGCAATGGTCCATGTCCAGGGTAGTATGCCACTGACAGTGGCTGTGGCATTGTGCCCCGTTGCTCTGTGAGATGTGTGTACATTGCTTGTAGTTGGTGACAAGTACTGTGTGATGGGTGTGTGACACACTAATTGAATGGACTCTTGTTCTGATTTTCACTCCTAGGTCCTACAACATCTCCTGGCCTATCTACATGCCACACAGCAGAGGCATTCCTACTCATGGTGGCGGTTGCACATCGTTGATTAAACCCAGGGCACATGAAGCAGATTGTGATCAAGGTGTATTTATTTACAGCGGTGAAATGTGATTGTGTGCAAGGTGATGGCAAAAGGGGGTACAGCCCCCTCAACGCTTTTGAGGTGAAATATGGTTTTGGGGTTCAAATGGAACGCTTAGAAACGCAGATGGCAAAGGGGTACAGCCCCCTCAACGCTTTTGAGGTGAAATATGGTTTTGGGGTACATACTGTGACATATGTGTGCAGAACGGGACATGTGTTTTGGCAACATGACAGTGCAGAGACAAAGGTGTGTGTATGTCTGACATCCCCAGCATATCTGCTCACTGTTATCATTTATGGACATTACACTGCAAGCATTGTAGTGAGTGAGTGATGGTTGTGTGCCACACGACGTATTGCAGATGGGCCAATTCCTTGGTGTGCGTGCTACCCTCGGCCATGTGGAGCAATGCAGTGCTCTTGGGGTGTTGACTATATTATGTATGTTGTAAATCAGTGTGATGTGCGCTTCAGTCACTGCAGACACATTATTTGTGATGGGCAGGTATCTTTGCAGAACTACTGTGTGAGGGCCAGCTGTTCCGATGACATACCTTTCATGACACTGGGGCTGACAGATGAGATGGATGGTATGTTGGATGTGCATTGTGTGGCTGTGTGTTTCATGGGTCCAGTGGTGTTTATGTGCATTACTGGGGTTCCACACTGTTAGTTCTAGACAGGTTAGACTTACATGGGCGATGTTGTACGTTGTGTGGGGAACAGGCAGTAACGACTACATGGACAGGACTTCGATGGTGTTGCTGATGTGTGTGATGAGTGGCACAGTGCCCGCCGTGTGGGTCAGTACTCCAGTGGGACTTGTGCATGCAGACGTGGCTCCATGGGTGTTGCTGTATTTGTGATGGCTCATGTGGGCTATGACTCTGTAATACATGTCCGTGTGCACATTGGTCACATGATTATGACAGGGAGCAGTGCTGCGTGTTCCTCTGCTACGTGACATTTCCCAAATGTTAGTCGTAATACTGTCCTCATGCCTACAGACACCCCGCCCTGTACAGTACTCTACCTACTTGTTGGTTTGGAGGGCGCAATGCAATGGATGCCATATGGTACTGGGAGGGAGGGGTGCTCCATCTTGCTGGTCTGTGGGAGTGGGGCCGGTGTTGTGTGTTGTGGTGATGACTTACCACCCACAGAAACCCCTCCATGTACGGTAAGATATCTACCTGTCGACTGAAGGTGTGCACTGCAGTGGCTGACACATGGGTGTGGGCTGTGCTCCACCTTGCTGTGCTGTAGGACTGGGGGCCTGGTGGGTGTTGTACTTCAGCTGTCCCCCCTCCGACCCACTGACTTTGTGTTCCGGCTACTTATCTGTTACTTGTCGGTTAGTGCAGCTATGGCTGACACATGAGTGTGGGTGTGGGGAGTGCTCCTTCTGGCGCATCTGGAGTACAAGGGGACCTGGTGGGAGTTGCGGTGCTGGCTGACTGTACACATGCCCCCATGGTTTTGTTAGTTAGTCTGTTGCATGTGTGAGTGATGTCTTGTGTATTGTGTACTGTACATGGGGGTGTTTGTCCCTCGGAGCTATGGCATAGTGGTAGTGCATGTGAGTACATAGCGGTGTGCTGGTATACATTTGCTTGTACTTACCAGCCTCCACTCCCCCTGGTATTCCGGTGAGACTCTCCGGATGTAGGATGCCTCGCACCTTCTCCTCCCACGCCTTGAAGGTCTTAAATAGTGCGGGATTTCCTCCGCCAGTCCTGTCAGCCAGCTGCCGATTCTTGGCCTCCTTCTTTTTGACCACTCTTTTAATGTCGTGCCACCTCTTGGTGATTTCGGCTCTGTTGCGTGGCACGTTCCCGACTGCATTGACCTGGTCTACGATCCTGCTCCACAACCGGTTTCTGGTGGCTAGTGGTGTCTGATGGACCTGGTTCCCATAGATTTGTGGGTGCACCTTGATGATCTCGTTGACCATGACCGTCAGCTCAGTGGAAGTGAACTTGGGCATTCTCTGTGCTGCCATGGTGTGTGGTTTTGTGTTTGTGGTGCTGGTGCGGTGTGTGTGTGTGGTGTGTGATGTGCAGGGGGTTTGTGGGGCCGGTGTTTGGTGGTGGTGGTGGTGATGGGTGCGTGTCTGTGGTGTGCTGCTGTCCTTTCTGTCTCGCTGTGTTCTGTGCTCTCGTCCTCAGTTTGTAGTGTTGCAAGGGATTGTGGTCTGTGAAGGGGCTGCATTTGTACTTACCTATGTGGGTGTGTCATGATGTGCTGTTGTTTTCAGGTGTGTTGTGGCTGGTGTTCTGGGATTTGTAGTTTATTTGTTTGTCCAGGGGGGATGTGTTTTCGGGATGTGTACTGTGTTTGGGTATTTGGGCGTTGCTTGCTGTGTGGACTTGTTGGCCATGTTGTGTGTGTTTCTTTGGTCCGCGGATGGTTTCTGTGCAGGGACGTGGCCGCCAGGGCTTCCGCCGTGTCCATTTTCATCACTGTTGTTTACGATGGCAGGCGGTGTATTTGTGGATTTGCTGCACTCATGTCGGGAAGATCCTAATTTCACGGCCGGTGTCTCGGTAGTCAGGGCGGGCGGTTTTGGGTTGTCGTGCGGGTTTGCGTCCGTGGCGGACGGATGGACTTCGACTCGGACATAGACGGGCGGTATTTTGTGTGTTTTTTCCGCCGCGGGCGGTGTTCGCTTCGCGACATCGTGATTGCTCGGTCGGTATTCAGAGGGTGTATGCGGGCGGTTTTTTACCGCTATGGTAGTTGGCGGATTTTATTCCGCCCGGTATCGTAATGGACACCATAGTTTGTTAAAATATCGAATTTTTTAAATGTCTTAAAAGTAATGTAAAATAATAAAATAATAAATATAATTAAGTAAAACATACTTAAAAATACTTAAATAACCTTCAAATTAATAAATAATTAATGTAAATAAAAAATACATAAACATGCATTTTTATTTTTTAATTCATATATATGTTAACTTAATATTATTAAAAAATATTCAATATTTTTAGTGTTGGATAGCGGGAGGGTAACATTTACTATTCCCACTCCAGTGAGTGCAACAGTAGGGAAAGCGTTGGATAGCGGGAGGGTAAAAATTACTATTCCCACTCCAGTGAGTGCAACAGTAGGGAAAGTGTTGGATAGCGGGAGGGTAAAAATTACTATTCCCACTACAGTGAGTGCAAGAGTAAGGAAAGCGTTGGATAGCGGGAGGGTAAAAATTACTATTCCCACTCCAGTGAGTGCAACAGTAGGGAAAGCGTTGGATAGCGCGTAGGTAAAAATTACTATTCCCACTCCAGTGAGTGCAACAGTAGGGAAAGCATTGGATAGCGGGAGGGTAAAAATTACTATTCCCACTCCAGTGAGTGCAACAGTAGGGAAAGCGTTGGATAGCGGGTAGGTAAAAATTACTATTCCCACTCCAGTGAGTGCAACAGTAGGGAAAGCGTTGGATAGTGTAGGGGTAAAAATTACTATTCCCACTCCAGTGAGTGCAACAGTAGGGAAAGCGTTGGATAGCGTAGGGGTAAAAATTGCTATTCCCACTCCAGAGAGTGCAACAGTAGGGAAAGCGTTGGATAGCATAGGGGTAAAAATGACTATTCACACTCCAGAGAGTGCAACAGTAGGGAAAGCGTTGGATAGCGTAGGGGTAAAAATTACTATTCCCACTCCAGAGAGTGCAACAGTAGGGAAAGCGTTGGATAGCGTAGGGGTACAAATTACTATTCCCACTCCAGTGAGTGCAACAGGAGGGAAAGCGTTGGATAGCGTAGGGCTAAAAATTACTATTCCCACTCCAGAGAGTGCAACAGTAGGGAAAGTGTTGGATAGCGGGAGGGTAAAAATTACTATTTCAGCTCCAGTGAGTGCAACAGTAGGGAAAGTAATTATTTAATAATTAAATATATATAAATTAATTATCAATACCAATAAAAATGTATTAAAAATTAATTCTCAATGACAAATTATTTAATAATTAATTAATTATAAATACCAATAAATATTAATTATTAAAAATTAATTACCTATTAATAATTAATTAACCACAAATTGTTTTTCAATACCAAAAATTAATAAGTAATACAAAATGTTTACCAATTAATAATTAATTAACAGTAAATTAATTATCAATATACAAAAATATTTTCAATAATTATTAAATTACAATTAAATTACTTCCCACCCTATTCCCCTATAAACCCACAACCCGCTCCGAATAATAAATTAATACAATTAATATAATTATCAATTAAACAATTAATAAAAATTAATTACCAATTAATAAAAATTAATTACCAATTAATAATTAATTAATAAATTAATAATCAATACCAATAAATAAAAATACATAATTACTTAATTACAATTAAATTACTTCCCACCCTATTCCCCTATAAACCCACAACCCGCTCTGAATAATAAATTAATACAATTAATATAATTATCAATTAAAAAATTAATAAAAATTAATTACCAATTAATAATTAATTAACAATAAATTATTTATCAATACCAATACATTAAATTAAATAATTACTTAATTACAATTAAATTACTTCCCACCCTATTCCCCTATAAACCCACAACCCGCTACAGAACTAAAAAGCAAAATTAAATTAAAAATAATTAATAATTCCTAAAAATTAATATTTAATTTACTATAATTAAATTACTTCCCACCCTATTCCCCTATAAACCCACAACCCTCTACGGAATTAAATTATGCAAAAATTAAATAACATAAAATTCATTACTTTAAAAAAATTTAAACATACATTACAAAAATAATACATACTTTTAACACATATACTAACACTTAAAACACTATAAAAAATTCGATATTTTTACCAACTATATTATGACTGTCGATATTATGACAATCGATATTTCTTACCTGAATTTCGATATTCTGCACCACTATATTTTGGCAATTTGATATTCTGTCCATTCTATATTAAAAACTCGATATTTTGGCAATTCGATATTAAAAATTCGATATTATGTCTGTTCACCGTTACTCTGACCAGGAGGTCAGAGGTCTTGCTCTCCTTGGCGTGCAGCGGCCGCCATTAAGTAGGGGTCAGGGGGGGGGTAGCAGCTGGGAGGCAGGAGGTGGGAGCGGAAACATGCCGGGGGGAGGGGCCGTCAGGGCAGAGGCGGCGGGAAAAAAGGGAAGAAAAAAGAGGCAAAAAGAGAAAAAGGCAAAGGGGAAACAAGGCAGAAGAGAAAAAGGCAGAAGAGAAAGGCAAAAACAGAAATGACAGAAAAGGCTTACACCCACAGAGCGGACCAACAGAATAGCAGGCTCTTCCACTGGACCACTGGGGATGAGGCGCAGGCAGGAGCCTGAGGGTGGAGGAGGGCCTCGAACACCTACTTGGTTCACAAGAAGATGCTAGGGGCAGTGCCTTAACGGCAGAGCTGCGTGAGGGGAGAGCAGTTACTCCGACCAGGACACTTTAGAATTGGTTAGCAGCAGTAAAGTAAAGTGACAACCGCCCTGGCTAAAATCTAATCAGGTTCTACAGTAGACCCGGTCCCACCACATTTCTTTCCAACCATTGCCCCATTACTAGTTCGAAATCTTACTGACCTATTTAACATGTCACTTGCACAATCAGCAGTCGCATGGAAAGCAGCTAGGGTCAGGCCTATTTAAAAAAAAACGACTGCTGATCCCAAGACGCCAAGTAATTACGGGCCTATATCGTTGCTCCCTTATTTTGGAAAAGTGCTTGAGTCACTGATTAATCTGCAACTTACTGTAAATCTAGAGAATCATGGACTACTGGATCCCTCACAGTCCAGCTTTAGGGCTGCACATAGCACCGAAACACCATTGGTGGAAGTCATGGATAACATCAGACTAGCCCTGGACAATGGACAGTCAGCCATGCTCATCTTGCTGAATTTGTCAGCCGCCTTTGACACCATCTCCCACAGCATTTTAAAACAACGGCTCTGGGAGGTGGGTGTCAGAGGTAGGGCTCTAAATTGGCTTTGTAATTACCTGACGGACCAGACCACTACTGTTCAGATCGGAAATATGGTCTCTCACAACCGACCAGTAAAGATGGGAGTCCCGCAGGGCTCTATTTTGAGCCCTCTGCTCTTTAATCTTTATGTGGCACCGTTGGCTAAGGTGGTCAGATCCTATGGTTTTGATGTGGTGTCTTACGCTGATGAAACTCAGCTTCTGATCACCCTAGGTCCTGATCCCATTGATACAAAATTCCGCTTCAAAAACTGTATGATCCATATAGATGACTGGATGAGCGCCAATCATCTACAACTGAACGGGAGCAAGACTGAGGTCATCCTTTTTGGCAGGGCACAGGAAGTTTGGTCAGAGGACTGGTGGCCTCTCAATCTAGGTCCCTGTCCATCGCCAAAAACAGTGGTACGAAATCTGGGTGTGTTGATTGATAATCAACTATCAATGAAAAATCACGTAGACCACATAATCGGTACTTGCTATGGAATTATGCGTAGGCTAAGAAATATCTTCCAGTGGATCCCAATTGAATCAAGGAAGCCACTGATTCAAGGCTTGATCATAGGTCGTATTGACTATGGTAATGCCTTGCTGGCCTCTATCAATGAAGAACTCTTCTCCAGGCTACAGGTCCTACAGAACACAGCGGCCAGACTGGTACGGAACCTCCCTTCCAGGTCTCCATCAGCCCCTAGCCTGAAACACCTTCATTGGCTTCCCATAAGGAAACGTACTCGTTTCAAAATCCTCTGTCTAGTACATAAAATTATGCACGGAAGAGGACCCAGCTATTTGGCAAAAAAACTTAGCTGGTACAGGCCAACGAGGTTGCTTAGATCTAGCACTAAATCCTTTCTTACTTCATTTAGAGTGTGTACCGCAAAAAATGGCGGGAGATCTTTTTCCTTTCTTGCCCCCACTTTTTGGAACAAACTTCCATCTCATCTGCTCTCTATCACAGAGCATAATCGATTTCGCAGAGAATTAAAAACATGGTTGTTTGATCACTAGTAACATCCCATCTTTCCTTCAGCAGGTTTTGAGTCGTACGCTAGCGCCATGAGACCCTCGGGTGATATGTGCGCTCAGTAAATATACTTGACTTGACTTGACTTGACAGTACAAAGGCCAACAAAACGATGCAGCAAAAAGTGGAGTTAAGCAGGCAAAACGTTGGGGGAAGACCACCCAAAGAATGACAGGTCTAACAGCAACCAATTCTGCCACTTGTGCTGAAGTTACATTTGGCAGAGAAGATGCTTCTAAAGTTTCATCAATGGAACATCCTGCAAAGGCAGCTTGCAATGCTCCATATTGGTCTCTCAAGCAAAAACCATCAAAAAACAATGGAAAACCAGCCTTTCCCAAAGGTGTCTATTTAATGTCTGGTCTTGGTTTTGTACAAAACTCAGTCACTTCAATGCAGTTGTAGTCTGGTTTATCACCAATCTCATCATTTAGCCTGTCTTTATAACTCTTGTCTGAAATAGGAAGCAGTGTCAGTGGATTTAGGATATGACATCTCCTAATAGAGATGTTCTCTGCTGCAAGCATGGCCTGCTCATAATGAGTCAGCCTGCTGCTAGTTATCTGCTGTGTCCTTGTTCTAGTCAAAGGAATTTCAACTGAATGTGGGACATATATAATTAAAACATGGCCATCACAATTCCTTCACTTTGTTCAATGGCTAGGCAAGCAGAAAGACCGATTTCAAACAACCTCAAAGACTCAAATGGATCCACTACAACCAGCAGGTAAGCCAGTGGGTGCATTAAACTACAATGTTTCTGTGCAATAAATCAAAAGTGCACATCCATTTCTCTCATGGCAAAATAGAAAAAATATCAGTCTGTAATCAGGCATTCCGAGTGCTGGCGCATGGCACAAACTCTCTTTTATTTTCTCAAATGCATCAGAGCATTCTTTGAAAATGATACCAAATCTTGAGCATCACATGTCAACATTACTGAAGGTTTCACAATCAAGGAAAAGGTTGGAAACTGCTGTATCCAACAATTCCAAGAAACATTCAATCCTCCCACCATGTAGTCGGCTGACTCATTTTAGGAATTGCAGAAACCCATTCTTTTGAGACTACCTCACACTCTTGTCGATATGGTGTCTGTGATCGATGACTTCCTTCTTACAATACTGCATTTTAGGTGGAGAAACCTTATGTCCATTTTCAGCTAGATGCTTTCAGAAGGCAATGGTATCAAGTTTACAGTCCTCTTTTGTCTTAGATGAGACCAGTAGATCATTAATATATTGCGCTAAGACTGAATTGCATGGCAACCTCTAACTCTCTAGATCTTTCTTCTGGATTTGACTAAAAATCGAATAACCTTCTGTATACCCTCGTGAGATTTTACACCACACGAGAACATTATTCAAAAATGTCAATGCAAAAAGTAATTGTGATTCCTCATGCAAAAGAATTGAGAAAAACACTTGGTAAATGTTGATGACTGTATACCATCCTGAGGGAATCTGAACCAAAATCACTGCTGGATTTGGCACCACTGGACAACATGTAACAACAATTTTGTTAATCTTTCAGATATCTTGTACAATTCTCCACTTGGCATTCAGCTGTTTAATTCCCATCACAGGAGAGTTACAAGGACTATTAAAAGTATCTCATGGAGGAGTCCCTGCTCAATCATCTTTCCAATCACTGGTTTCATTCCCTCTTCTGCATCTTTTGTAAGGCCTAGTTCTAGAAAATATTGCATGTGGCTTGACTTTTATTTTAACTGGCTTTGCTGTTTTAATCAATCGAATCTCTTTTCCAGTAAAATCCCATACCTCATCTTTGACAATGTGGGGCCGATTCTGATGCGGGTTGGAAAAGCTTCCCGACCGAATCGGTTGGGAAATGGTGTCCGACCCACTCGGATCGGGAAAGTCCGACCGGCGGAGTAGGATGCATCCGGATGCTTCCAGATACGATTTGGTTGAACTCCCATTGACTTCAATGGGAACATTTGTTCCTAACCGCATCAGAATTGGGCCCTCAGTCGGGAAGACACGTTCCCGATCCGATTTGGAAGGAGCAAATGCCGTTAAGAGGCCTTCCTAACCGCATCAGAATCAGGCCCTCGGTCGGGAAGCTTTTCCAACTCGCATCAGAATCGGCCCCTGTGTCTTAAATCTATAGGTAAGTCTTCTTTGGTTAAAACTGGGAATAACTCAACTCTCGAATCTGGTGAGTTTATTTTGAACATTGAATCTTCATCTTGTGTTTCAATCGCAACACCATCCGATGTGCAAAAAATCACACAATTCATTTTCAGAGCAAATCCCTTCCCAACAAGTTCACAGAACTTGAATCATATACTAACCCTGGGCGGAGTTCGCGGAGTTGCGCTACGCGAAACTCTGCAAAGTGGAAAAAAAAACTCTGTCGCACTACGCGAAGCTCCGCAAGTGGCGGAGTGCGGTAGAAAAATGCTGTTCACGGTGATTGCACAGTGCCGGATGCTTGTCCGCACTGTGCAATCATTGCGAACGGCACCATGCACAGCGCAAGCTTTCCTTTTCTGCCGCTCAAGTAGATTTTTACTCGAGCGGCAGCTTTCTCAACGCAAATGGGCAGTTTCTCAACGCGAGCGGTCGCGAGCATACGCGACCACTCGCAATGAGAAACCTGACCCCCCCCCCGCGTTGAGAAATCTCGCCGGGAGGTTTATTTTCCACGCTCGCGCTCGCCAACTTGATATTGAGGATCGCGAACGAGGAAAAATCTCGCCGGGAGGTGGATTTTCCTCGCTCGCGCTTGCCAACTTGACGTTGGTGAACGCGAGCGAGGGAAAAAACTCCGCTCCGCTGTGCAAAGCGGAGTTTTTCAGAAATCCGCTAGCTCCGCGTAACGCGGAGTGCGGAAACTCCGCAAACTCCGCGAGCGGAGCGGAGTTCACTGCCCAGGGTTATCATATACACTAATTTGTTGCTTGTTCTCCATTAGACCAGTTTTAGCTGGAACATCTGCTGTAACCTGATTAGCAATTTGTTTATTACTAATTCCTACAACTTGGAATTCTCTTCCCAAGAGTAGTATGTTTGGGACTTCCACAACATGAATTGTAGAACGGGTCGCCCCATATTGATTAAAAATGAAATGGGATGGCCATTGACTTCTCCTTCAACATATGGGCCACTTTGGTCTACCTTTAGAACTTTTCCAAGTAAGCAATCCTCCTCCCCCTCAGGCACCATCCTTGTGAATTACTCCCTGCCAATTCATCACTCAGAATCAATTGATTCTGCCGGTACTCTACACTATAGAGCATCTTGTTTTTCATGTTTTGTTACAACATGGGGGCTAAAGACATTGACATTAAAAAATATATCTGACTCTGCGCACTCTGTTCAGAGGTCTACATATTCTGGACCATCACATTATTACTCTGCTTCTGTGGAAGTTGTTCGATATTTCCCTGAATCCTATTATGATTCTTTCAACACTCCCTCTTCCAGTGCCCAATCTCCCCACAGCAGTGACAAGCCATATTTGTTTTCATTTCAACATTCACATTCATACCATCATCTCTACCACTACCGTGCATCTGTATTTAATTCATTTAGGGGCACAAGCATGAAGCATTTTTGTATTCGCAAACGGGCCGATTCGCAGAATTGACCCGTTTGTGAATACAAAAAAGGCTTTTCACATGCATCAAACCCAAATTGCGATTCGGTAAACTGTTACGGAATCGCAAATTGGGTTTTGCAATTCGATATTTGGGAGGGGCGTGTTAAGGGCGTCCCTCCCTAATACTGAATCCTAACAGTATGCATAAATGTTGCCTGACCATGAATGCGGTCGCAAAACATTCACATATTACCACCTACTTCAAGTAGGTGGTAACCCATTCGCAAATGGGAAGGTGTCCCCAAGGGACCCCTTCTCCTTTGTGAATGGTTGTAAAAGCATTTTTAAGAGCAGGCAGTGGTCCCACTAGTGAACAACAAACAATGACAGCGTTGCTCTGTCAAAGGCCAACATATCACAGGGTGGCTTTGTCTGCAACCAAACAATCAGAGCACAGATTTGTGATGACATCTCACTAATCCCAGTGCAGCTCCCTGACTAACCAACAGGACCGCAGCTTGGTCAATAATAAGATTGGAGAGGGGGTTTGAGCTTCAAATTTCCCAATAGTAACGCTGGGACATCCTGTTCAAACACATTATATGAGAAGCAGGACATGAGGGGGCATAAGGGGCAATGGAAGGAGAGAGGAGGGCAGATTGTTAGGGGCACTTAAAACACAACATTTTTCAAACTAATCCACATTTTTTAAGGCCTTAAAAACAGAGACTAGCGAGAGTGCGTGTATGTGTGGTTTTTGTCAGTGTGGGCATGTACAAATCCCTGGTCCAATCCCACAGATACTTGATCATACCCAACTGAAAGCCGTTGTACCCAACTATTTACTACAGAATACATTTTTTAGGGTGGTGTAATACCCCAAACACTGCCCCTGTAGCTCTGTAGCTACAACCCTACTAACCAATCACAGCACAACTTCTCTGTGAACAGGAAAACAATTGCAAAACCTCTTTTAAACCAATATCCTAAATAAACCCTGGTCTGTTTACCGTAAATAGAAGAGAAAAGTCAATAAATCAAGTAAGACAATTCAGTCACAACCATGAAATTCAGAAACAAGAATAAATTCTAAACCAAGAACGGAAAACAGAAAGCCCCATTTAAACCACTGTTCACATTAGCTAGACTTCCATCCAGCAGCAATCCACCATTGTCAGTGTTCTTGCCTTGGGGTACTCAAGAGCAAGTTGCACCAACCCAACTAAAGTATACCACCTAGAAAAGAGAACATATTAGGTCAGAATCCCTCTCTCTGTGTAAGTGGTGCCTCGTGCTACACACCACTTTATACAGATAAGCTAAACCAATATACCTCGAGATCTTGGATTTCGACGAATCTGATAACCAAACCAACCAATAAACCAATAGAACTTCAAATGTGTTTACGAATATGAATAATACATCAACACAATAGTGATCAATCCAACAATTGAGCCCACAATAATCACCACATATTCAAACAAAAGAAATCCATTCCTCAAACATTTACTCCAACATACATCACACATGCATGCATCTTACACAAATCTGTTCACCCTATTCATACTTACACTCCAAATCGCTCTGGAAGAACTCTGTGCACTTCTCAGGAGCCTTCGACACTGGCAGAGTTCCAACACTCTGAGGAACAACAGATTCGGCATTAAGATTAAGGATGGGAAACCTAGGGAGAATCTTTTGGGGAACCCTTACAAAAGAGGAGATACTCTTACACAACCATCCTCTGCTACCATTTTTTTGTGGGACATCATATACTTTGCATTATCATCATTAACTAATGTTTTCAGGTGAGTGTCCAAGATTCTAGTGAACAGCTGCCAGCAGTGAGCAGCAATAGCTACTACAACAGATATGATTAAAGAAACCAAACCCAGATGCAGAATATATTAATCATAACCTAAATGGACAAACCTCCACTGAGAAAGTAATCCCCATAGCAATGTAAATCATTGCACCACCTAGGACACGAACCAAACGTCACTATTAGGAAGGAACACTATTAGTATAGTGAGGAATAGAGAAACCTCTGGAAAGAAATATTCGTAGACTAAAAGGGGCTCGGGCGCAAGCAGAAACAAGGAAAAGAAGCATCTCCTCCAAGCCTTCTAGATTGTCCTCTAGTGGCTTGGAGACAGATGAGCCCTTGCCTTTCACCTTTGTATTTACTCAGTTTATTAAACATTAACTTGCCTCAAGAAACAAGGCCTACCAAATTGCTTCTTTTTGCAATTTAGCAAATAAATTATGCTAACAGTAGACTGCCACCAGGATATCACAGGCACAATGTCTCTGAAAGCACTTTCTACATATTGATGTAGACTCACAAGAGTGTGGCAATCACATTCTGTGCTCCCAAATAGGTTTTCTCCATTCAAAACATAATAGTGACTCACCTATACACTTTCCACTTGCCTCAGGCCAAGAACATATATGCCACAAACTGGGTTCAAACTGGAATGGCATGGTGAGCAAAAAAACGATGGATTTAGGCCCAGATCTCTGTACGGGGGTGAATGTATGACATTGTTCTTCCTTATGTCCATCAATTGTTGTTTTTGCATTTGTCACCCCGAGTGGGACGGGCATGCCCAGACATGGGTCCCGTGCTCTCCATGCCACTGTAGTCAAGCTATCCTGGCTGATGAGGGGTGAAACCCCGAAACCGGTCCTAGAATGCTTGTTTCCAGTCCAGGGAGAACCTGGCCTGGCAGTTCAGGCTGGACTGTTCCCATAGGGCACAGGGTCAAGACTGATTTGCATATGGCCGGGTTAAAACTGGAATGGCATGGTGAGCAAAAAAACGATGGATTTAGGCCCAGAACTCTGTACTGGGGTGAATGTATGACATTGTTTTGCATTCTGTCCATCAATTGTTGTTTTTGCATTTATCACCCCGAGTGGGACGGGTATGCCCAGACGTGGGTCCCGTGCTCTCCTTGCCACTGGAGTCAAGCTATCCTGGCTGATGAGGGGTGAAACCCCGAAACCGGTCCTAGGATGCTTGTTTCCAGTCCAGGGAGAACCTGGCCTGGCAGTTCGGGCTGGACTGTTCCCATAGGGCACAGTGTCAAGACTGATTTGCATATGGCTGGGTTCAAACTGGAATGGCATGGTGAGCAAAAAAACGATGGATTTAGGCCCAGATCTCCTTACTGGGGTGAATGTATGACATTGTTCTGCATTCTGTCCATCAATTGTTGTTTTTGCACCAGGATATCACAGGCACAATGTCTCTGAAAGCACTTTCTACATATTGATGTAGACTCACAAGAGTGTGGCAATCACATTCTGTGCTCCCAAATAAGTTTTCTCCATTCAAAACATAATAGTGACTCACCTGTACACTTTCCACTTGCCTCAGGCCAAGAACATATATGCCAAAAACTGACCTGTGCATACCTTGGTTAGAAGGATGCAGAGACATCCATTTTTAAATGTGCACTACAACTCCACTGGATGGGAACATCATTGGGCTCAACAGCCATATTCAGGAGGAAAGGAAAATGAAAAGGGCTGAAGGAACCAGGCTGTAAGTGATAGATGTGCACTAGGAATGCGGAGAGCTTAAGGGAGGGGATTAAACTGCTATAAAGCCGACTGGATACAACAGGAGGGGCAGGGCATACATTTTTAACTTCTTCCATTTTCCTTTGTTTCTGTTCTCAGACCCACAGCCTCTTCAGAACAGCAATATGCAATTTCCATTACAGACTCGTGGGCTTCCCACTGTCTAGTCCCCTTCACAATGCCCTACTTCTGATTGCATTTTATTATTTGTCTTTATTATTGTAGTGTTATTTGGTAAAATGGGGTCAGAGTGCATGTATGTGTGGGAGTTTTCTCATCAACACTCGAACACAAAAATCTTTATTTGGCTGTTAATTAAAACTACTGCAAAATTATCAATTGAATAAAAGAATTTATTATGATACATTACAAATATTAAAATATTAAATTCCTTTTGTTGAATTATGGTTAAAACATATAGTAATTGACATAATTAACTACTAACAAGCTAAAATAATATTTCATTTGGGACGATTAGCATGCAGCTTGGCTAATACATCAAATACTTTATTACCTCCAGATAAGTGCTTGTGTTCCTTTCACGGAATGTTGCCAAAGGTATTTCTTTCTCTCAAGGACAAAAGCTGGACATACACAAAGGACAGGAGCAAATGATTCTCTCGGGTATGGGCAGAACCAGCAGGCTATATCTGTTTTATCATACTTCCATTTTTGGACAATGTCCTCGTCATCAAAAAGTCCAAAGCTGAGCCTTCAAAATGTAAGTCTGATTGTCCAAGATATCGACATCGTTAAATATTTTTGGGGAGCCAATGCAGTATAAGTGCTGACTGCAAATTAATTATGCTATTTTACCCGCAAAGTTGAAAAATCAGCAAGCCTGGATTTTGTTTTATTGCTTTTTTAATAGTGATTTAAAATTTCCATAGAAAATGTTAAGATTCCAAGGCGATGTCATCTGTAATTCAGCCAGTGCTGCCTCAACTGCCAGGATCCAAGGGTTAGATTTTGTAGATGAAATTTCTTTCCCAAGATGGTATTTAAAAGAGCTCTCTTCTGCCCTGATATATTTAAACCAAAGTTTTAATAAAGCAGCCTTCTGGGCCAATGACTTCTGCTTTAAACTAAACTCTGTGGCGGCCGGCACAGGTAAGCGCAGTGCGGCGGATTGGGTGGGGCGGGGCGTGGCAGCGGGGGAGTGAACAGACGACGGACTAGGTATTATTTATTTATTAAATTATACCTATTCCGTTGTCTGCCAAGTCCCTCCCTCCCACCCATCCCCGACCCCCCACCACGCTTACCTGTGCCAGCCGCCGCTGACCAAACTCCAAACGCAGATGAGCTTTGTTTAGTGAGTAAGGTAGCCTAAAAGTTGATTTATACAATTTTTATTGCATTTGGTTAAACCAGTGACTAAATTTGACAGGAAAGGCTTTAAGAGCATATGCGAGCAACTGTAGATATTTTACGTTTAAAACTCTAAGCTCTCGGAACATTGGTCAGTAGGTGGTCTACTGATTTTAGGAGAAGCGTGAAATCAATCACGTGCCTGTCGTATATATTTTTCACATTATTGATCAGCCAGTAACCTCTTCTGACAAATTCTGAACTATATTGCAGTCATACAGCGCAAGGTGAATACAAATCAAAATTGCTTTGCACATTTCAAAATAGTTGGGTTAAACAGAAGATGGATCCTTCTTTCGCTACTAGTGCTAAAACTGCCAACTTCAAGATGGACATGCCACGCGCTATTTTTGGGGGAGACAATGGCCGCATACATTTTTAGGAGGGATGGAGCAAGCTTACACTGCTGATTCTTAAACATATCATTTAACAGCTCTCTTCTGTGAATGTCTGTGCTGACTAAAGACAACCATGATAGTGGTATTTGCCCTCAAATGTGATAATTAGCCACTGTTAAACAATGATGTTCATACCCCCTTCAAAACACTGTAGCCTTTGGGAGATCATTTGGTCACTGACCTTGGTTTAACCTCCTCATCACATGATGGTGTGAGTAAGCTCAGACGTTTTCTTGAAATAACCCATCCACTTAGTACAAAAAGGACTTTGGGCAGTTTACCAGGCAGTAAAATGGAGTCACTATGGGTGTAATTGTAATCCTTGAAGAAGTGATAGCTTGTAGTAGGTAGGAAAATGTCAGAAAAACACCAACCTGTGTAGCATGTTTTTTTATTATGTGTTTAGATCATGTTATTTAAACCACAGGCGTTGATGTATGTTAGTATGGCCACTGTTTATGCACTAAATGCGTTGAAGTGCGGGACAGTAGTTTAAGGTCTAGAAGACAGACCTCACATTAACAACCTAGACAAGGTATCTTACCATTCTCTGCAGTATTTTACAATTCATGATAGGAGAGAGATTGTGGCCTAATGGCTAGAGCGGTCGACCATGAAGATGAGGAACCGCTGGGGAGCCGATCAACATCCTGTGATTCTGGGCAAATCACTTAATCTCCCCGTGCCTATAAAAAAAAAATGAATGTGTCCGTCTGTAACGCAACTGGTGTTTATGTAAAGCGCTCTGATACCTTCAGGTCGAGTTTGGGCTATATCACACTCCCATAAAAAAAAGTGATAGCTGGACATCTCTTTTACAAATGTAAATGGCCTTGCTGCTTACATAGTGTCATGGATGATAACATAATCGGGTGTACCTCATTATGGTAGAGTGACATGAATTTGTTTTTGAGTTAAAAACGCCACTACATATATATTCCTTAACTAAAGGCTACATTAGAACTGCACATAATATATTTCATATAAATGTAAGTTTAATAC
Source organism: Calotriton arnoldi (assembly GCA_963921515.1). Lineage (NCBI taxonomy): Eukaryota > Metazoa > Chordata > Amphibia > Caudata > Salamandridae > Calotriton > Calotriton arnoldi. Next base: position 3,110,658 of record CAWUFW010000873.1, on the reverse strand, counting down.
GTTTTAGAGTTATATATTGTAATCTTCATGCGCTCAATGGTAAACATGGAGTTAGCTGTATCATCCTCACCTAATATGGCAGACACAAGTGGGTTTGTTATGTATGACTCAAGACACTCCCTAATGGCCTTGCACATTCATAAGGAGGCTCCGCGAATATTGTAGTGTTACCGTAAGTCCCACTTTAAAGGTAGCTCTGTTTCAGTTGATTCCAAACTTGATACAAACAGTACACACAAAATAAGAAATGCATAATTCAGCAGGTACACACTATTCCGACCCTTACTGAGCAAGCCTTTCTCTTCTCAATACCGTCAGGTTTTTAATTCCAGAAACATGAGCCACCAAGGACTTTTCATATCCGGACTGTGCATATCTATAATGATATAAATGATGCATTCACATAGGACAGCTCACCTGCAGACATGATGAGGATGACAAATGATACTAAGTAGGCTCCCATTTTGTAATATGGTTCGAATGAGAACACTAATATTAATCAGTGTTCAATCTAAAATAATTTATTGTTGACCTAGTTTAAGATGTAATAATTACAGACACCACCTAAAATGACTTCAAACTACATAGATACCAATTGGTTCCCTTATGACTAGGTACCAATACTTGGCCCTGGTACACTCCTCACATTTGTATGACCTTCCATGAAGAAGGGTTAACTGAGGCCTCTGCTGTTTCGTCTATGTAGGCTACTTAATATATGAGGGCACTCACCTGAATAACAAAGATTTATATTGAAAGTGGCCATAATAATAACGGGCGCCGCCCCTCACAACTTCATGTTCAGAAAACTTTTGTGAAATGCAAACATATATAAAACAACACTGTAAATAATATTTTTCTAAATAGATTTTGCAAAAACAACATTAATCATTTGGTTGCAGGCCCCAGTGTATGCGTTCTGATGAGACCAAATAAACAAATCCAGTCTGGGAAATGATGAATTGATGAAATTGTAAAATTGAGTGAAATTAGATAAAGAATTAGAGAAAGTGTTTGTTTATGCTAGAAATATCCTCCTGCTAAAATTGAAATATAAAAGGAAATATTTGTGTTTAATAATATAGCCTTATAGCCCGCCGTAGCGGGCTATACGGGCTATTAAAGGCCTGCTCCAGCGTTAAAGGCCCGAGCGGAAGGCGAGGGCCTTTAACAAGGGAGCGGGACTTTAATAGCCGGTATAGCCCAGCTACGAGGGGCTATAAGGCTATTAGAACATTCTGCCACTAGAGGGCAGAATGTTCTGAATGTTCTAACAAATAAAACAAAGGCCTCTCGGAGTTCGAGGGAGTTTAAATCCCCTCGGGCTCCGAGAGGCCTTTGTGAAAACAACATTGGAATGTTGCTTTGCGGGCCTTTACCGGCCCGTAGAAGCACGAGCACTCCATTGTCTTCAATGGAATGCTCCACATTCCAATGTTCTAATTGAAAGTATGAGATGGGGTCCTATACATAATAATATCGTAATTAATTGTTTTCTTAACAACGCAAGTAAGGTGTATTAGAACATTGGAATGTTGGGAGCTCCATTGAAAACAATGGAGTAGCTCCGGGCTTATAATGGCTGGTATAAGCCCGGAGCTCCAACATTCCAATGTTTCTTTGTTCACAGCTGTGGCTGTGACCAAAGGCATCAGGGAGCCCGAGGGGATTTCAATCCCCTCGCACTCCCTGAAGCCTTTGTTTATTTGTTAGAACATTCGGCCTTCTAGTGGCAGAATGTTCTAATAGCCTTATAGCCCTTGGTAGCTGGGCTATACCTGCTATTAAAGTCCCGCTCCCGGCCTTTAATAGTCGGTATAGCCCGCTACGGCGGGCTATAAGGCTATATTCATCACTCCCTAGAAGGACGTCTTTCTGCAGTCTTCTTTTGGGGTTAAGTAGATTCCCTAAGCTTTGATAGATTGCTTAGAGCCCAGCAGATCTGAAGATGGGTGAGCACAGCCAGGCACAGCATATCCCACAATCTGTTACTTTTAAACAAGGCCATGGTGCTTGAAATGACCATGAATAGCCACCCCTCACTATTCCTGTCCACGTGAAAAAGGGCTGGGGAGGGTCCCTCTATTTCTGTTGGAGGAAAGTGGGGCTTGTCCCTCGATGAGGTTGCCCCTTTGCTTGTTAAGCAGCAGTGCGACTCTGTGACCTTCAGATGAGCTCTCCATATTTATTACACGGGGTAGCGTTAGATGCCTGTTTTCTCATGCACTCTTTCCCCTGCCCACTATGTTGTTATGTGTAGAACTGTGCTGGGTCCAGATCAGCACAGAGGCAGCTCCTTCCGAGCCCTAGAATGTGGCATGCATCTTCCTGGAAATCCAACAGAATCTATAGATCCTTTTGGAAATTCAGCCCAGTCCGTTCCTGCTTTTGGATCCTTTAACCCTTAAGCATGCCTGATATTTGCACCCGTCTCATACCCTGGGATATTCAACAAAACTGTCTTTGTTTGTGTCCCACTAAAAAGAATCATTATTCACACTAAAGTCCGCTCCATCAATCACTCGTGATGCTCGCATGTAGTACTGTGATGTGCTTGAGCCAGTGCGCTCACAGCTTTGAACCCCACACTGAACTCTAAACTCCACTGTGCTTTGAAGCATAGTCAGCATAGACACAGACTGGTGCCATGGTCTATTTAAGTAGGTTCTCATACCCCCTGACCCTCAGCCGGCTCACGCACCACGTTGTTCCATTGGATAAACACTCACAATCCTCTCAAACTCGGACACTTTGATCCCTGGCCTGATGCATATATCACTCTTATGCCAAGCCAATCCATGGCTCCCTCTCTAATGTCAGCTCTATCTGGCACCCACACACACTCCATGCATCTTTCCAGAACATGGGGCAATAAACATATCCCTTTGTAGCCATTAATACTCCTCTCAGTACCCACTGATTGTGCTTAAATCCTTTCCTTGGCCCATGCATCACTTCAAACGATGACACCACCCATGTCTGCCGCTGGAACCCTAACACGAATCCACGCATGTCTCAGGGTCCCTGATTGGATAGAAGCACCTGTATCAAACCAGAGGCTGGTGCCCGTTGTTTGATGACTCTCCTGTTCCATGAAAAACGGCCACTATTAATGGTGTGATGTGTTCTTTCCAGGTTTGGATCCACAGTCCTTAAAGCCTTGAATGGGGTGCATAAGGCTTCATTTTCAAAAATTCCCACTGAGCCAAGGATAATTTAGATTGATTGTCTACTGTTATATCACATCATGCTAAGCAGTTGTTGTACAGCCCTGTGCTTTTCATGTACGTGGTCTCTTGGTGCAGGCAGCTGCCGTGGATTAACTGAGTAATGCCTGCTGATTTTGGAGGTGGGGCTTAGGGTTGTCAAGACCTGCAAGCCCTCCAACACCTGCATGTGTGCAGCCACTGGGATATGTAGAAGTCTATTGTTTGTGCCAGCCTCTTGGTGGAGTTCCCAGTTTGCTCCTCTTTAGGAAAAGGGAGGAGTCTCGAGTGGGTGGGCGGCCCTTATCAGCTGTTTAACTTAAAAGAAAAGGTGGTCTATAGGTATGTGGTTCCAGATGGAGGCGCGTAATGCGTGTTTTCTCACATTTGGTTGCCTTCTTCAGGAGGACACATCTACTGGTTTGGGATTTACCTGTCATTAAGGCCCTGTATGGGGCCGGAGGTTAAGATCTTCTAACTACCCTTGATAACCACATAAATGCGTTCAGAAGGCGTTTTGCTCGTTGTGCTGTGTGTCCCAGTTCCAGTGTCTCAACATTCTGGTGCCTCTCTATCATGGTGTCTGTGGTTGTGTTACCTGTTCCCATGTCAACGTGACCTTGCAAGAATTTGTACCTCATGTGTCCCATGGCTTGTGAACTATTGCACTCGTCCTTAATGCTTGGGTATCATTCTCTCAGAGCTGACATCTCATTAGTTCAGTGAATGTATCTATGTCCTAGAGTCAGTTTCTCCTAGTTTCATTGTCTGTGTGCTCTTTTACCTAACTGAATATGTCCATGTCCAATAGTGAAGTTTCCTGTTCATTTGTAAGAGTGTGTTTCCCTCTGTATCAATATCATTGAACGCTTAAGGCCTAATTTAGGAGCACTTTTGTGCTGCCGCAACATCCCTTTTGTGACGTTCCAGTGGCGCAATGTGTCCCGGCATATTTACAAGGCCACGTAAAGCCACTTACATGGCTTTTCATGGCCTTGTAAATATGTGCCAAGGTTGTTGCTGTGGGTGTTCCCACGCAACACCCATGAAATCTGAAGCATTCAGAGATTTACAAGGAATCGTAAACCTGGGAATGCGTCAGAATCTAACGCCAGGGGTGGCATTAGGGAGGCACAACGAGAAGAAATGTTTTCATTTCTCCTCGGTTTCTTCCTTTTTCTATGTGTGCTGCATTCTGCAGCACACATAGAAAGAGGAAATCACCTGAATTGATTGATTTTGTGCAAGAAGGTGTCCCTTCCTGCACAAAGTCAACCCTGCAACGCAGGCACCCTTGCACCATGGTGCAAGGAGGCCTGCGTTGGTGCATGGCAACCTATTGTGCGCCAGCAAAAGGGAAAAGGACAGGAATGCACCATATCTCATAGATGCGGCACATTCCTGCCCCTTTGTTTTGACGTAGGGCAGCGCAGCAAGATTCCTTGCTGCGCTGCTTTACGTCTAAACCTCATAAATGAGTGTTTGCTCCTCTGATAGGATGATCATTTTTAGTGTTCCTGTCCTGTGTGATCCCTTGTAAGTGTAAGTTCCTTTTTTTAGTCAGTTTGTGTTAGGGTTTGCCTACCTTTATTGCTGTTCCTTCCTGTCCCAGGGTCAAGGTCTCTCTTTCCTACTGTGAGTGTGTAATTTCCCCAGTGTCAGTGCCTAAGGTCCTGATTACGAGTTTGGCAGTGCCGAAGCGGACTGCCACGCCGGCGGCCTGCTCCCGCACCGCCAAACCCGTGTGCCCACCGGATTTTGAATTTCCTCATGTCTAGCAGGCTTTCTATGGCGGTCCCACAGCAGTGCCTCTGAAAATGGGCACTGCAATGGGAATGCCAAAAAAAGTTCCTGCACAGCATGGACTGTGAAGTCCATGCCGTGCAGGAACTGTGGTGCATGCAGACAGTGGGGCAAATGTTGTACCCCTCTGCATGCATTCCCATGCAAATGGGCTTTGTTTCAGGACTGCCAGCCTTTTCATGGAGTAAAGACCTTCATGACACCGCTGGTAGTCCTCAGCGTCACCACCAGCATATTACTGAGGCCCTGACCGCCGCGCCACCGCCAGGGAAGCTGCAGGGGTGCAATGGTGGTCTGACGTCCAAAGTTGTGATATAGCGGTCGGGCGGTTGGTGCACGGTGGCTTGACCACCACCGCAGAGCCCCTGCAAGTCTGGCAGTCCTCGAACTGCCAGACTCATAATAAGGCCCTTACTGTTTAGGTGTGGTGTCTCCCAGTGAATATATGACGTTACAACGCAAACAATTACAACGCATGCTTTTACAACGCAGTTTTTACATCGCAACTACCAGTACATCGCATGATTTTACATCGCATGCCATTACAACGCATTTTTAAAAACTACCATTACAACGCATTCCATTACAATGCATACCATTACAACGCATACCATTACAAAGCATTATACTTTTAGGGCAACAGTAGGGTAAGTGTTGGATAGTGTAGGGGTAAAAATGACTATTCCCACTCCAGTGAGGGCAACAGTAGGGTAAGTGATGGATAGTGTAGGGGTAAAAATTACTATTCCCACTCCAGTGAGTGCAAATGTAGGGAAACTGTTGGATAGTGTAGGGGTAAAAATTACTATTCCCATCTACCCCAAAACCCATACCCACCCTAAAACTAAAAAATCTCCATTACTTACCATATAATGCGTTGTAATGGTATGCGTTGTAATGGCATGCGTTGTAATGGCAGTTGCATTGTAACAGTTGCGTTGTAAAAGCAGTGCGATGTAATGACTGCGTTGTAATGGATGTTTCCCCTCCCAGTCTCAGTTTCTCTATGACCACTGGTTGTTGTATGCTGCAGTCAGTGTGTCCCAGTCACTGTAACCAGATGTCTCTGTTACAGTGTCTGTGTTCCTGTGTTGACGATTGTTACTCTATTTTTCATGGTGTCTTTCTCCTGGTCCCAGCATCATTCTATTCTAGCATCCACGTGTGGAATCTTACCCCCATTGTTAGAGTCTCTGTGTCATTGCCTGGGCATCCCTGCCTCAGTTTTTGTGCTTGTGACAAAATCTGCCAATATTAGTGTTCCTTGAATATGGTGGTGTGTAAATAACATCCTTGAATACTGTTTTATAAAATAAATAATTTGGATCAGAAGCAGCAAGTGCTTCAGTTTGGGCTTTCCCTATGTGCAGCTTGTGAGTGTCTATCTACATTTATAGTAAAAGAAATATAAAACTTGTTTTATTTTATTTTTAACTATATATATATGGGAGGTAGAGGAAGGGCAGAGCGAGGTTTGCCCAGCGTGATCTGTGATAGAGCCTGGTGTGTTGGCTGATGGAGTATTAAACCAGCTACACCTTTTTCACATTAGCAGTCTAGCCTATCTAGTCACACATTTATAATACGAGAAGACCTAAAAAGGCAAAGTGTAGTGTTCAAAGTAGCCATGACAGGCCGAACATCTCACTGGTGACAACTTGCGATCTCTGCTAGCTCCCGACATTCAACTTGGCGCTACAGAAACAGATGACAGATCTTCGGGTGGTGTTGTATTTACCCCTCCAGCCATCTCTTTCTCAAAGTGCACAGTGTAACACCTCATTTCGGCTTTGAAGACACTCTCAGTCACCGACCTACCCCCTCAAGCTTTATCTGTGACCTTTCTCTTTGAACCTTTTCCGCGTGCAGCCAAGTCATCTCAGGGTGCATGAGTTCTGCTGAGTACTCAACATAGCATAGTTTGAACAAAACAGAAACCTACATTTCTATTCACAGCCAATATTAAAACAGACATCAGAACATTTACTTTTATCTCATCTACGCCTGATGAAACCTGTATTACTCATCTGGTTGATGAAAATAGTTACTAACTTGTATTTTCAAATGTCACACAGTTCTACATTTCTCAGAATAGAATGATGACTGGTACTGTAGATTGAAGTCTTATCACAGAAATCATGTAATTCCAGGTAATTTAGTTAGCAGAGCCGTCGCAGATAACAAATTGATTTTATAGCTCAGGGATAGTCGTGCTGTGAAATGCATTATACTGTCACTTTCCACCGGATGACATTGTCACGTTTGTACAGCAGATGCAGAAATGGCATTGTTCCGCGTCATTACTAAAGGCGTGGGTGATGCCGAGCTATAATATTTTCTCAATGAAAACCTCACTACCCTCAATGAACATAGTACAACAGGGTAACATACCATTCTGAAGATGGCAACACTATCAAACTGAAATTCCAGAGAGGGGTAAATTGCCAGTTTGAGGGGGAGTGGGGGAACTAGGGCATGATATAGGTGTTATTATTTAATGTAAGTTGACTAATGCTAAGCAGAAAATATCTAAGTGACACTTGATTCGGCAAGATCTTTTCTGGGATGTACTTGAATTTAGGGCTGGTAGGGTCGTATATCTATGCAAGTGCCGGCCGATTTGATGAGATCCTTTCGAAGACAAACTTAAGATAGAGTTTATGGTGGGCCCAGAGAATGGGAGCAGATCATTCCATGTAAGGTGGAATATTAGGGAAGGCCATTTATTAAACCACGTGTATGTTCTGCTTCTTACATGGGGTCTGAGTTGTATATGAACAACTGAAAAGTGTGGAAATAGTCCTGAGGTTTCTAGCTTGGAAAAACTTGCACATCTTGTCAAAATATTGACGGTTCTAATAATGATCTTCAGTGCTTAATGTGTAAAATAATAAATGCAGAGGCCCACATTTCTTAGCTATGATCTGCCGAAGCTGATGAATGCTGGGATTGCTGAATGCCAAAGCTGCCTTATCTTGATTTCACCTCATGACGCCATCTTTGACCAATCTCAACTTCCCGTCTCTTCATTTCACTCCTGAAGGTTTACATGCCTGCTTTCTCCCTTTGTCACTGTTCACCTATCTTTACCTTCCTCCTATTTTCTTCCTTTTCTGCATTTCTCACTCATATTCCTGGTCAAAGTTGGATAAGAAATATGTTCCGTTCCCCAAAATGAATGCTTTTGTCCACCACTTGCAACCACAGGCACAAATTAAGCATTGATAATCTTATTACTATTAAAGATAGGTGTGACCATCAATTTTAAGAATTCAGCTCAATGCAGCTTTAGTGACACTAATCTCAGCCTTGAGCTGCAAATATTGGGTCTGCCATGCGGTGGTGACCGTGAGCAACTCCCGAACACCCTGGTGTGCAACTTTTATCCAATGCTATTGCGGCAGAAAAGAGTATCACCAAAATGACTACCAGAAGTAATAAACTTATGCCACATCTAAATCGACCACCAGACTCCATCTACTATGCTTGGTAATTCACCCAAGAAATTTGAAGTAAAAAGATATAAGACATCTTTGCAAGTTGCTCATAATTTAATGTAAACATTTTGCACCAAATGTGGGGTGTGGTATTACTGGGTGGGCAATTAGAGTTCTGACTTTTGAACCTCCAAATGAGGGCTAATGTGCTAAAAGCATCCACATGATGCATGCCAGGTTTTATCCTGCAAAATATTGTGGGCAAATGCCCATTCAGTGCGCTATTAGTAGACCAGTTAGAATCCGGATTGTTGCATTAAAAGGGGTTTGAGCATGAATCTCGATTTTCAGGCAACTCATTGTCAGGTCAGATTTAGAGTTCGGTGCTTACAGAAAATGTTCAAGTTTTGTGGGAGAAGAACTAAATTTGCAGGAAAATCCACTGATGGATTATTTTTCCACCGTGCACTTCTTACAGTGGCACATTTAATTTCTGGATTCTTCACTTCCTCTGTAATCTTGAAGATTTTCTATTATCCCCCAAATATATCTCAAAATCTATGACCTGATTTAGAACCTTTACTTCCACCCTAGTAACAGCTTTAGCAACCCACTAAAATGATGCTGGAAAATATGCTGCATCTGGGGATCTCTGCCATGCTGTGGTGTTTTCACTAACAAAGTGGATGTCACCAGCATACGAGCAGCCATTTTCGCATGGAACTTGTAGCAGAAGTCAGTCAAGATGCACTAACATTCCCATCAAGGACAAACAGGAGCGATGGTAGTTACCACACAGTTGCATGCCAAAATATCGTTTACAGAAATATCATGACACAAGAGTACTGTGTCAAAAATATATTCTACCAAAATATCGAGATTACATACTGTGCATGTAAACCACCAACATATTGTGTTAAATATATTGCAAAAAAAGGTTAATATATCAAAATATCCGTATATATATATATATATATATATATATATATATATATATATATATATATATATATATATATATCAAATGTAGTTTATTTTAAAAAGAAAGAACATTTTTTTTTAATTAATGTAAATTTAATAAATATATAAACATATATACCTAAAAAATGCAAAAAATAAACAACTACAAATTAAGTTAAGTATTAACAATAACTTAAACATTAAATTTAATAAATAAATATATATATATATATATATACAATATAAACATATCACATTTAATTAAATAAATTATTATACAAATTGTTTTAGTTAATGTAAATAAATTATATTTATGTGTATAATTTTATACACTGCACCACAAGATCCAGCATGCTTTGCAAATGATGGCCCATTTGGGCGCCCACCAGTGGGCGAAAATTTATAAATGAAAGCAATTGTTTGTGGTGGGGATGTGAACATATGCCTAGGCTAACCTTTGAGAAAGGTCACAGGTGACCGAAACGCGTCAGGACTGCCTTATGTAAAATAAATGAATTATTCGTCACCGTTGGGAGTGCGGCTCTGCTTTTCCGTAAAGGAGAGGGTTTGGTTTATATATATATATATATATATATATATATATATATATACACACACAAACACACACGCAACACACACACACACAGATCTATAGTTTAAAAATATAAAAACAATGTCTAAACCATTTAAAAACAAATCTGATTTGAAATATAGAAAATAACTTAAAAATTTGAATTAAAAATTATATGTAAAATACAACCATGTATCAACCATAATAAAAATTAAAAAAATTAAAATTTTAAAATGTAAATAAAAAATACATTTTTGATAAATAATTTAAGCAATAAATAACAAAAATATCAACTATGCAAAAGTATTGGTCTTTGAAGAAGTCAGATTAAGGGCCTGATTACGAGTTTAGCAGTCTTTCCACCATACCGCTGTGGCTGCGGTCCCAAGTGCACCGCCGAGTTGGCGGTCTCTCGCCCGCCACATTACGATGTTCCCGTTGGCTCAGCGGCGGTGTTTCTGATGGCAGGGTATATATTTTTCCATGTGTGTCGATGCAGGTGTGAACAGTTGGACTGCACAAGTGTGAATTATACACATAGGCATGACACATGTGTAAAAATACCTAGTACAAGTACACTGCCATTGCTGGGGTCAGGACCACATGTGCCTAGTTCAGTCAATGGGCAACAAGTGCGAAACGAACTTACCTGGATTTCAGCGCAGACTGGATTGTTTTCTTCGGGTCAAGCTGCTCCTGTGTAGGGGGGCCCTGGAGGAAGGGATCCATGTGGAAGACTGAAGGCAAGAAAAGGTAATGGGTGAGTTTACACCCCATTTCCTTCAATTCTACCAACTCGAAGCAGGTGGTCTCACCACCACGGTCTGCTGAACGGAAAGGCAACTCGTAATCCGGACGGTGGTAAGCTTGTCTGTACTGCCTTCTGACAGCTGTTTTCCCCCTACCACCATAGCAGCAGTCTGCGAAAGGCTGGCGGCATTGGCGGTACTCTGGCTGTCTTCCCTCCAGCAACTCTCAACATCGTAATTCAGCGGGCGGACTGCCAAATGGGCGCCGATGAATCGAATGCAGTGTTGACAGCAGTACCATGACCGCCAAACTCGTAATCAGGCCACTAATGTTGTATTAGTTAAGAAAATGTGGGGAAAGTGTTGCACATAGGAGGGGTTGGTCTTACTATTCCCACTCCAACGTGAGCTATGTCAGGGAAAGTGTTGGACTTCAAAAGCATTACATTTACTATTTCAACTCCAACATGAGCAACAGTAGGGATCATGTTGAACTTTCGAAAGGATTATATTTTCTATTCCCTCTCAACCATAAGCAAACAAAGGGAAAGTGTTGGTCTTTGAAGGTGTTGAATTTACTATTCCCACTCCAATCTAAGCAACAGTAGGGAAAGTATTTGACTTTGGAGGGGTTAGATTTACTACTCTCACTCCAACGTAATCAAAATCATGGAAAGTGTTGGAGTTTGGAGGGGCTAGATTTGCTATTGCCACTCCAACCAGAATGGCCTTAGGGAAAGCATTGGACTTTGCGGAATAAGATTTACTATTCCCACTCCATAGTAAGGAAGATTAAGGAAAGTGTTGAACTTTGGAGGGGATAGATTGACTATTCCCATGCCAATGTAAGAAGAATCAGGGAAAGTGTTGGACTTTGGAGGCATTAGGTTTACTATTCCCACTCCCACCTAATCAAAACAAGGGGAAGTTTAGAATTTGGAGGGGGTTAGAGTTACTATTCCCACTCCAATCTAAGCAAAATCAGAGAAAGTGCTGAACTTTGCAGTGGTTGGATTTGCACTCTCATTACAATATGAGCAACAGTAGGGAGAGTGTTAGATTTTGGAAAGGTTAGGTTTATTATTTCCACTGCAATCTAAGCAAAATCAGGGAAAGTGTTGGACTTTGGAGGGTTAAGATTTATTATTCACATTCCAACATAAGCAAAAGCAGAGCAATTGTTAGAATTAAATTTACTATTTCCACTACAATCTATGCAACAATAAGTAAAATGTTCTATTTTGGAAGGATTAAATATACCATTCTTATTCATAAACTTAAAAAAAACACTTAAATATGTAACAAAATAAAAATATTTAAACATATTTAAAATATATGCATTATAGACAAATACAATTAAATATAATGGGAAATTACTTTTATATTGCAAAAACAATTGAAATATATAAAACAAATTAAAAATATTTAAAATAAATACACTTCCAATCTACTACCAAAAAACCAACAAACAAATAAATTAAAGAAAAAAACAGCAACAAACAAACAAAATAAAAGAAACATTATGAATACAACAATATTAATATTAAGGTTAGTCATTACATAAAAATATACAATTACAACAAATAATAAATTGGAAAATCATTTTCAAAACTGTATTACTAAATTCAATGATCTACAAATAAACAATTAAATGCAACAAATAATTAGCGTACTACTTAACCAATTAAATAATGTACATAATTATCAACTAATATTTTATTAACACAAAATATCATTATAAATAAAAAAACAATCTTTTATATTTTCAATAATGTCCCATTTCCATCCCCCTACAAACTCAATAACCCACTACTAAATTAAAAATTAATAAATTTAAATTTTGAAAACTTAAATTACAATTTAAAAAAAACAAGCTATACTAAACACTTAAAATAAGAATTAAATAATTAACATAATTATTTACCAATGATTTAATTAACATAACAGCTATTTAAAAATAAAAAACAGTAATTTATATGTATTATAACTTGCCAGCCTAATCCCCTACAAACCCAACATGCTACTAAATTAAAAAATTAAGAATTAAGGGGGTCATTACGATGGCGGGCGGAAACACTACCGCCGTGCCGTCGGAGGTAAAAACCGCTAGTTACCGTCCGCCAGCAACTGCCCGCCCTCCCGCCAAATTAGGATGTGAAAAGTCAGGCAAATACCGCCCGCAAGCCTGCGACGCCGCCCGCCATCAAAGTGCGCCCGTTTACGTAGCGGCGCCAGCCAACGGAGGCACACCGTCCGACGAAATGACTTACCGCCCGGCGTACAAATTACGATGACACAACCAAACAGCCTCACCGGCAAAGAGACACCGCACGAGAACAGGAGGCGGAAACCACATTGTCGACCACAGAAACACCAACCCGGCCTACTCCGACATGAATCCTGCTCTCCAGGCCATCCCAATGCTGTACCTGATGCAGCACCTAGGAGTGAACGCGCAACGACGATGCAGGTAGGCAGACACACAACAAGGGCATGCAAACACCGCACACAATGCAAGGGCGGAAAAACTGTACATGGGCCCCCTAGACACCCCTGTGGGGACAGGACACATCCAACACTGTACCCACACATATCCCACCTGTAAAATATAATCAACCCGCAACATCCTGGGCACCCACTACCCCGGACCAGGAGGTGACGTTCCCGGCACGGCACCGCAGCGCCCCGGCGATGACGCACATGCGCGCAACGCAGAAGCCAACGACAGCGCCACGCATGGGCTGCACACAAACACCGCAGGGTCACAACAACACACCACACACACTAGCCCCACCCTGAAGGCACATGTCACGTGGTCCCCCTGCGTAAATCATGCCCACAACCGACAACTCACAGTTGTCAAAACGTAATCACACAAGTGTGCCGAACAGGGGAGCAAAGTGACGTCGAAAGAGGACACACACCTGTGTGCAAAGCATGGAGAAGCACACAGCAGCTGCTACAGAACAGCACAAACAATGGACATTGACCGCAAAAGGCACGCCAGTCACAACAAACAATACCTATACCATCCTGCACGCAATAACAAGCCATGCAATGTACAAAACAGAGAAACCCTGCTGCCTGAGAACAGGTGTTCACAATCACTACGCCCACACACAAGTCCCAATGTACAGCGGGAAAGAAGTGACCCACCCACACACGGGAGAGCAGATAGCAGTGAATGTCCTTCCATTCCCACACCCAAATCACATTGCAACATAGCCTGCAGGAGAACGGAGCCATTGTAACAACCACAACCCAAACATAGCCATGCTGGGTCAACCATCCACTGGCAGATAACGCCGAACATGAAAGAAAGATAAAACCACAAAATACAATTATACCACTGCTCCTTGTGGCTCAAATGCAAGTAATCAGGAAGGAGTCAGACACCACTGGCCTTGACCATTCATAGGAGCATGTGGGATGAGGGCCTCTGTCCGCCTCCCAAGCCATACACAAAGTCCTGCCGCCTAACATCCATTCAAGAACACCCAGCATCGTCGGAGGTTGCACTCAGCAGACAGCCCAGGCAGCCGGAGCACGCCATCACAGCACCCTGCAGCAAAATGGACGGTGCACCAGTACTATACACCTACGCCAGACAGATGCAGCTGTACAGCAATAGCTTGCTACAGATAGTGGGCTGTGCAAATCTGGCTATGCTGAATGTAAGTTATCGAGTAACTTACCGCATTGAAATGTTCAGCTGCGTCATCCCCGTTTTCTACTGTCAGAGGTGCCCGTACCACTGGCCTGTGGATTTATGTCTCTCCAACCCGGCATGTCCAATTGGGGACCTGGTACACCTGTTCTCACCCCTGGACGCCCACGAAAGGAACTGTTCAGTGTATGGGGGCATGGCGTTTGTGGCTGCAATAGGACACACACTGCAATGGGACCAGTGTGCCTCCGCACAACGTATGCTGGATTACAGTTTCATCGAATGTCACCCGACATGTCCCATCAGGATTCTACAAGGGACAACCTATGAGGAACACGTTGCAACCCACCATCCGCTTCATTGGATGTCAACCACAAATACCACCAATGCGAGGGATGCTCTGCAGGAAGGTTTCGCATACCTGACAACCTGTCAATTCATGGGTCCCCAAATCAATACCCACAATTGAACATTCATGTGCAACACCGTACCTATGCTTGCCGTCCGCACGCAGTGGCCAGTCAGCTGTGCAACAACTATACCATGCACTCGGAAACAAACACCTTACCATCAACTCCACCGTCATGACACCTGACATTTCCGGGACATGCACCCTGTCCATCACCATATCCCGTGTCCCTGCATGAACACGGGGAGGCTGAGGAATGGGACCTGTGTACAGTGACCACATGGCCAACATTGCATGAACCACATTGCTACAATATGCATGCCGCGCACCTGAACACATGCTCCTGTAAGTGCACGCTTATCTGTCTGCTGAATAACTTGAGAACTGTCATCTCACCTTCTTCTGAACTTCCATGCAAGGACATTTGCATGGACAACAAATGCAACACCCTACAACATGTCCCCGGGCATTGAGTCATGTACACCATATCGCAACAACATGTGAGACTATGCTGCATGCATGTAGGCTCATGCTCTGATGTCACCTCTGACGCAGGTGTGTCGGAGTCACTATTGTCGTAAACCTGTACCATGGGACCTAGATGTACTGTGCTCATGATGTCAAGCTGTCTGGTAGGGTAAACCAATACTGTCTGTGTCACAGCCTAGGGCACCTCAGTAATGAGCTAATGTACTGTAGCATAGCAAGGGCAGGGCATTCTTAACTCTGAAGCCTTATTTCCACAATTAACGACTTATCACATCTACCTGTACCCCCTTTTGTATGTGTAATCATGCTAAGTATATCCTCCACATGCATTACGCTGCCAGTAGTGTCCACATCCTGCATCACAGAGGAAGTAAGCTCAAATACATGCCTTAAAGCTAATATCTGACTCTGGAGAATTATTGATCGTAGACAAGTACGAATGAGAGAGGATGAGAGTGTGTGAAGTACACGGGACTCGTGAGATTACCATGTAGTCAAGTGACATTGGATGTCAATGCACATGAGTTGCTGCCACTGTGGACCCAGTAAAATACCACAGGTCGTGGGCCTTGGCATGTCAGAGTCTGACGTGGCCCAACAGATCATCACATCAACACTGACGGCCTGGTCACTACAAAGCACAGTCCTACATATGTGTACAATCACCTTCACAGTCTGACATCACACTCAACAAGCAAATATAGGAGCCACGCCAGTTGCACGCAACATCAATGCATGCCAAAACACACACGATATCAGTGTGGGTGGGCAGGGCTGCACAGTGAGTACGAACCGCTGAAATGTACATACATGCTCAATTGAACAAGGCACAATCTTCACATTCACACACCCTGCAGACCCACAATGGCCAATACATATCAAGTAGGAGTCATCCTGAACTGCAAGGACACACCCACACACTGTGCAACAGACAATACACACATGTGCTCACATTTACAGACCCGAACAAGGATACAAACACTGACCATGCCCCTGGGTAACACATGTGTGTAGTCGACATTGCCAGAGCGCACACACACACACCAACACTACCCCAAAGTCACACCACACACACCACACACACCTACACCTCCCAAATGCACACATTGAAAGTAAGCCATGTGCCCTGGCTCGATGTTCATCACAAGATACACATACACCTACACTGCTGGCCAGCCAGAAAGTAAGCTCACACATACCCGCACACTCTGCACATGCTACCTGTCATCCTGTGGCTAGACACACACCCTGTGCTTTGCATGCACGCAAACATGACACGTACACATTAACACAGAAATACCACCAAATACATGCAGACAATCCGTGTTACAGACACACGTCTTCATCACACACACAAGTAGCAGAGTCTGAAAGAAGTGAAGTCCCAGCCACGTATCATACACATAGGAATGTGAGACCAGACATTGCAATTGTTGAGGTACCATTCACGGCATGTGCCTCACTTAACTATGCACACACAGTAACAACTGCAAACAGCAACTGCACAGACACAACCCACTACAGGAACAACAGCATCCAGTCACAGAATACATAGACAGGTGGCAACAATGTACAACACCAGGGACAGTGGCCAGTCCGATGTGCAGAGTACTGATACGAAAAGCTACGTATGCATTGTGTGTGAGTGTACCCTGCCATGGACAGCAACACTGCCATGGCAGTCACGATAGCCAGCACAGCCACCACTGTGGCACAGGTAGTTGTGTGAGGGTGCCTAACATTCAAACAGGATGCCAGTCCGACTGGGTGCAGTCTGTATGCTACGGGACAGTTGGATGTCCACCCCTGAGAGAGAAGCACAACTGTGGAATACACACATGTGGCATGTGAAGCGGGAGGGCTTCTTGGCACAGGTGGGTCTGTGGCACGGGTCGGTGCACACATGCAGTGTCGATCCAGACTGTGTGGGGACGAACCCGGCGGGGTAGATTACCACTGTTCTGGGTATGTGGAAAGACCAGCTGTCTGGGGATGAATGTGGACTAGTGTGTGCACAACAGGCGGGCACACGATCTATGCTGCATCAGGTGTGGATGTTGGCCCTCCCTCTGGGGACATGCTGGATACTGCTGTGCGTCAGCCAGGCCCTTGCCGAGACATTTACACCCCTGGCCTTCAGGTGTATCCCCTACATCGTCCACCTTCACAGGCTACCCAGGGCATGGGATGGCAGTGGAGCTTGGTGGGTGGGAGGTCATGGCACCCTGCTCCTGGTCACTTCTCGCAGGCAATACATTCTCAGTGTGCAGCAGGGCACAAGTCCCGAACAAGACGTGGGGGGACGCAGACGTCATGACAGGTAGTGACGTCACGGAAGATGGCTTGCACCATCAGACTCATTGCCTCCCCTCGCTCACCCCACTGATGCGATTGCATCATAGGAGCACGCGCGTGAGCAGCAGCTCCAATCTCACCCCAGAGAGGCTAAAGAGTGAATGTGTGGCTCCATTCGCTCCAGTCACCGAGCTCACGGTAAAATAAGTGGTGGGACGCCGTACACCCGCATGGTACCCGGACTCAAGCCCTGGTGTGCAGGCAAAGCTACCTAATGTTTTAGCGAAGTGTGTGAGTTGTGTGACACCCATTGGCGGTGGATGGCTCGGAGGCTCTTCACCATGTGGCCCATATCACACACCATGGGTCCCTTGCCAATGGCAGCGGATGCTATGACATTGCGCGCCGGGTGTGTCGACATGTCGTCTGGGATGGTGTTTGCGGCATGGCCCGCTAGGGCAGCTACAGCTATGTGTGTTGCATGTGGTGTATCCGGACTCCGGAGACAGCCATGCTTTGTCACTGTTGTCCAGGGCACGAGTCGGGGTACCATGCGGCTGTACGGCGTCCCCCCACCTATTTTACCGTGAGCTCGATGACTGGAGCAAATGGAGCCACACATACACTATTTGGCCTCTCTGGGGAGAGATCGGAGCTGCTGCACACGCGCGTGCTCCCATGATGCTCGCATCAGTGGGGTGAGCGAGGGGAGGCAATGAGTCTGATGGTGCAAGCCATCTTCCGTGACGTCACTACCTGTCATGACGTCTGCGTGCTACCACCTCTTCTGTCAGGACTCGTGCCCTGCTGTTGTCAGATGCGCCACTTTCTGGGGGGTAGGGGAAGGTCAGGAATGTCAGACTCACAGTGGCCCAGTTCAAGGACCACCTTGACTGGGGGGACAACTATTGGACATACTGGTGTAGCCTACCCACGCGTTAATGTAGGCCCTCCATGAACTATGTCAACTGCGGAAAGGTGTTGGCATGGGCAATGAAGTCATTGAGGAGAGCTGTCTGACCCACGCACAGATGCCGCACATGCTCAACAGACCTGGCAATGAGTGCGGCAGGGGTCGCAGGGGCAGCTGTGCCTGGTGTGAAAGACACTCTATCCGTCATCCTTGTGCCGACACGTGTTGCACCAGTGGAAGTAGTTGGGAGGGCGGGCATTGGCCTCCGCGTGGCTGCAGAGGAGCTAGACTGCACGTCCCCTGTGCTAGCAAACATGGATACATGACCTCTGTACTCAGATGACGCAGCAATTGTCGTATGGGCCTGTGAGTCATCCAGCACACGTCTGCCCCCTCCAATGCGCCGGTCACATTACTCTCACCCAGCTCCTGTGCAGCTGCACCATCCAATGCCTCACCACTCTTGACCGTCCCCTGTCCCTCAGCACACATGGTAGATGACACATGAGGGAGAGCGAGGTGGCCTCACTCATTTGGCATCCACAGACATGTGCAAGGGAGCCAGCACAGAACATTCCCAAGTGCACATGTTGCATGATACCTGTGCAAATGTATACAGCAACCACAATCAACACGTAATGGCTGGCGTACAGGTAATGAACCCGCCAATAAGTGACACATGTGTTGTGCACATGGAACAACACCCGGACTGTCACCCTACGGCCATAGCCACTCATCGCTGTGTACACACCCACTCTCCTGATGGTGTTAAGGATGACCACTACATAATTAGGCCAAGGACATACCTGCATGGAGCAGAATGTGTCACCACACACACTGACTGCAACATGACAGTCCACAATGGTTATGAGCCCATGCCAGACAACTGTCCATCGCACGAGCACAACTACTGTTGCACAGTGTGCCGGATGTGTGAGTATCAGGAATATGAGGTGAGGCATCGCACACATGTGTTTAGGATGAAATCAGAGTATGCACAGTGCCACAAACATACATGTGAATTGCCACTCCAGCTGACTACAGGCTGTTCCTGAGGCCTACGACTCTGAACGCATTGACTATGCAGTGTGCCCAAATTACATTTGACCCTCAGGAATCGTATATGCATGTATGATGCACCCAGCACAGAGTACACTCACAACCCACTGCATCACACAACTAACATCACATTACCCAGAACATGGGTAGGCTGTGGACACATGCTGCCTCTCGCAGCAAAAGACACAATCCCACAGTACTGTACACCTGCCTGCTGCTGATGCCCCTACAAACGTGCATCCGCCACAGGCTGTGTGACTGTCAATTGCAGACCATTAGTGGTGAAATGCAGCGCCGTGCCAACCTGACAATACGAGGGAGCATCCCCCGATTAGTCGCCGCAACATGGTCACACATCCGGCAGATGACGTCACCCTCTTCATGGGATTGGCTGCACTGTCGGTTACACATACACAGAAGCATCAACGTGGATGCAATGGCTCATCACAAGGCCTTGGGCTGGTGGACTTCCAACTGCAGGGATGGTACACATGAGGGTTGGGATATCACACATACTCTTCTCAGCATCACCCACATCCACCAATAACAGTGGCATGATGCTGACCCATCCTACATGATCAGAGACGTGTAACAGAGCCAAGACGGTATGGGACATGGCATAACAGCATGTGTACACCACACGTGAATGCATGCTGGTGGGAGTGTGTACACAGTACCTGTCCATTTGTTTTGAAAAACTTTAACACCGGGCACAGTGCTGATTTACTCTAGGAAGACCTATAAACTCTAGACTCACAAAAACATAATATACATATGACAACTGACATAAAAAAATATATTTTATTATTATTGATCTTCTTTTTGTTTGTTTTTTAAAGATTAAAAAATATATATATTGATTTACACATACAATTTATACATAAGAACCTTCAATGCATGGACCAATATACATTCCAATAGATATTGTACAAATTAGAACCACATGTCGATGCAAATTACGATATAACCTGAGTAATATGATTAAAACATATATAGAGACACTGGTAATATTCGTTGAATACCAACGCGTTTCGGCAAAGCCTTCTTCAGGATTTTCATACCAGTGGTTACTAAAATAAGGAAGTATAAACAAAATTGTGAGCTAGAGTTTAAACGCACTCTCATTAAATTATTCCATATATACGTCCATTAAAATATTGATAAATCACATTATAGCTTAAGTCTGAGACAACTGAACCTGAATATTGCTGTAAGAAACAATTACAGTATGACACAATTACTTATGACACCAGTGTAGTACTACTATTCAACCAACCAATTACAAAGTGACACAAAAATAACATAAAATTAAAAATAAAATAAAACATGCAACTATCTCATCATGTGTGTTCCTAAGCTATTATACCTAAACTGCTTCCATTGTTGGCTATATTTGGAAGAAGCTTTACTTATAAGGCAAAACAATAACCATATAATTTACATCCGATGAATCCATAGATAGTATTAACTGGAGCCAACCCTCATCCTTAGGGGTTGGGAACTCTAATTGGCAACCCTGTGTAGCTTAAATCAAGAAATGAAGATAAACATGAACACCCATAGATTCTTAAACAGTGTTCTAAGTCTTTAATATAGGAACTACTAGAATTTTCACTATACCTATACGAAATGATCTAATAAATACCTTCATAGATGAAAGTGACTATACGGATCACTAAAATGGTTCTTGAACCATAGGGATAAACATGAAAGGCTTGTACTACCTGAAAATAACATAAAGTAAAAAATGAAAAAATTATTACTAATATAATTACAAGCCAATCACTATATATATTAGAATGTATTGCGACTCTAAACTAATGTTACTTACCTATTCTCTTATAATATCTCCCTTCGACTAGCCCTTGACTGTATCCTGCTAATTTGTTTCGGTCGGAGGCTTAATTAATGTATTTATATTCTGGAAGAACAAAATAATCACAATTAGCTAACTAATGTCCAATGAAACTTGAAATTTATTTAATTACACTCTGCATGTGGACTCCAAAATACTAACCTTCAAATCTGTGACGACTGTCACCAATGGCGTATTCCTATGTGCATGGACTCCCAGTAAGGTAGTATGATTTTAGTATAGTTCTAAGACCCTACATGTAAAGCGGAAATGGTAGATTAAGAAATTGTCCCCAAAACAAAGCCAAAAATGCTATTCATAAGCCATGCTCCTAATACGATAAGATATTACATGAAATGAACCTGCTAACAGAACGTCAATTATCGTAATAGGCATTAACCCCACACAATTAAATAGTTCTAATAATGATATTTTGTTGGGTTCTTATATGGCAACTTATACCCTGAATCTAACTAAAAGGGTAGGTCAAAATACATTGAAATGTAAATAACAAAAATAAATAGAAGACGCTACAACTAAGTGCTCATATGTAGAGCTATTGCACATCACCCCAAATTATTCCAACCATATATTGACCCAAAATTTAATCAGTATATGGCGTATCAAAACTGCCATATGTTAATGGATTTGATGATGATATCCAACGGGGCAAGGCACTGTCTATAGCGTAGTGGACATACAGTATCATTTTATAACCAAAATACGCTTAACGGGTCTACCAATATGGCCTTCCATCTTATTTATGCAACGCAATTGATGTCTGCGTATATATAGCGCTCCTAATCTGCCAAATAATCGCTGATGAATAACATTACGCTCAATATTCGCTATTAAATAATATTGAGCTGGATATTCCAATACCAAAGTGGTACGGCAAAGATTTATATAACTTACCAATACACCAGTATAGAACGCTGCTGCCTCCGACCAGCTATTCGACAAAGGAAGCGTAAGGGCTGATTTCCGGTTTAAATTCACTCCCGTAACTCTCGTCAGTGACGGAATGACGTCATTAATATGCGCTCGCTAATGCTGAGACATATGATGTTAACCAATTCGCCATGATGGAGTTGCTAATACCCGAAAATCTTCGAATTAAAGATAGTAGAAAAGGTAAATACCATATATATACTAACCGGTGAATGTAACCAAGCACTGATATGCTCAATTTCTCTGGGGACACAGCCCATTCACAACTGATGTTTTACAAAAACATCTTACTCAACCTATATATTGTACCACGTGAATCGTGGGTTGAAGCAATTAACCCCTATGCAGATCTGGGCCTCGATAGATATTACGATAAAAATGAAACTAAGGTCCTACATTATGTTAATAGCAAACTTGATTAAATTGAGAGAAAAGGTCATTGAAACGAGTCTAATAAAAGGATTTATTTAATAGCTTGATCCCAAGGTATCTCAAGATTCAGACCTTTAACTGATGTTCCCAGAATAAAAATCCAATAAACCTCTCTCAATTTTCTAGTTTTTTCAGTAGTAATCCCTTCTTTCTGACAGATTTTCTCCACAATATACCACTGCATATCTTCAGGTGCATGGTTCTTTTCTATGTAGTGATTTACCATTGGTGCTGATGTTTTCTTGGTCCTGATCGCTGACCTATGCTCAGTAAGTCTTACATTTAGCGACCTGCCTGTTTCCCCTACATAACCCAATCTACAGGGACATATTATCAAGTAGATAACGTTTGCTGTTTTACAATTGTTAAAGCTGTTAGGTGATATTACTTGATCGTTAAAGTGCAATGTAGTTGCTTCTATAGCTGTTGCACATGACTTACAGTTAGTACATTTAAATGTTCCCACTACTGGATTACTACCAGTGATACTCATTTGCTGAGCAGTACTGATTTTCTTCATGGGGGAATGTACCACATGATCCTTTATATTCTTGTTGCGTCTATACGCAAACATTGGTTTAGGGATCAACCCTGTTTTAGATGTATCCACATTAAGAATTTGCCAACTAGAACAGACTGCCTGTCTGATTCTCTCATTTAGCATGGAATGTCTGGTAACAAAGACCAGTGTGGGGTCCTTTTTATCTTTAGCACTAGTCAGTAAATGCTGACGGTCATAGAAACGGGCTCTTTTATAAGAGTCTCTTACAATCTTTTTTGGATAGCCCATAGCTAGGAACTTCCTTTTCATTACCTCTGCCTTAACATCAAAATCCTTGATATTTGTACAATTACGTCTTAGCCTTAAAAATTCACCAAATGGAATGCTATTTTTTTGAGTCGCCGGATGATAACTGTCATAATGTAATAAGGTATTTCTGGCAGTTGGCTTAACAAATAAGTCAACCACCAAGATACCTGCATCATGTTTTATTAAAACATCCAAATACTCAACCTGATATTTACTTATGTTGTTAGTAAAGTATATATTAGTATCGCATAAATTTATCCATTCCAAAAATTGCTGCAAATTATCATGAGTGTCCTTCCAAATGAGAAAGACATCGTCTATGAATCGCGACCAATTGGTCACAGACTCATAGAACGGGGCTATCTCATTAAAAACATGCTTCTTTTCAAATTGAGACATGTAAATATTTGCCACCGTGGGGGCACAAGATGCCCCCATGCTGACACCTTGATTTTGCTTGTATAGCTGATTATTAAATTCAAAAATGTTATCAGACAGCACTATTTTGAGACACTCAAGGACAAACAAAGATGGACACTTGATGTTATAGGTATGGATGAACCAATGCACAGCTGCTATAGCTCCATCAATGGGTATGTTACTGTAAAGTGCCTGAATATCCATAGTAACCAAAATCTCGGTATCTGGACAAAAGAAATATTTTCCACAAGGTTGATAATATGCCTCGTGTCTTGTACAAAGGCAGGTGTGCGAGATACATGAGGGCATAATATGGCATCGACATATTTAGCTAAAGGCTCTGTGACGAGCCTATAGTAGTAACTATTGGTCGTAATGGGGGATCAGTTACGCTCTTGTGGACCTTAGGTATACCATAAATGCTAGCCATCCTAGGTTTCTCAACATTCAAAAAGGTCCATTCTTTCTCACATATGTCTCCATCTTTTAATGCTCGATTAATGAGCTTGCGTATCTTACTGGCTATATTTTTAGAGGGATCTCTAGTAATTGGAAGATAAAACTGAGTGTCACTCAGCATATCCTCCATTTTTGTCACATATGTGGAGGTCTCATAAATGACAATGCCACCCCCTTTATCACATGCTTTAATGGTCTTATCAGTACAGCTTTTCAGATCCTCCAAAGCTCTATTCTCCTCTCTATTCAAGTTGAAGGGAGTCTTTGGACCATTTTGGTAAGGTTGACAAACTTGTTGTACAACACTTGCTCAAAAATGGCCACTTCTGGTGGTAACTGATCAGCTGTAGGGGTAAAAATAGACTTGGGTGCAAGTCCCGATAAATTTAGTTTATCCCATTGATTTTCTTGATTAGAAAAGAATATCCGAAGTCTAATCTTTCTAAAAAAG
Organism: Calotriton arnoldi; assembly: GCA_963921515.1. Classification (NCBI taxonomy): domain Eukaryota; kingdom Metazoa; phylum Chordata; class Amphibia; order Caudata; family Salamandridae; genus Calotriton; species Calotriton arnoldi. The sequence continues at coordinate 3,085,721 of CAWUFW010000873.1, read as the reverse complement.
GTTTGTAAGTCTCTAAATAGTTCAAATTTATTGAGACCCGAATGAGGAGCAAATGTAAGCCCTTTAGATAGTACTGACATAGTTGTAGAGGATAACACAGAACCACTAAGATTAAATATGGGTAAAGTTTCTACTCCCTCCAATATCTTTTGTTCCGTGTTTCCAAGAATTAATTGAACCCCATTTGTGGATTGGCCTGGAATTGATTGAAATCCATTTGTGGATTGGCCTGGAACCTCGGCTGATATTGGGATCTCCAATTGTCCCATCTGGTGAAGCGCCTCCCTAAAAAAGGTTGTGCACTACGTTGTCTACTGTTATTGACTCTAAACCCCTGAAATCCATTACTTGCAAATTGACCTTCACTATCAGAGTCTGAAGAATCGGAAAATGTAGTAACTTTCTTGCCATAGCTATACTGTCTATTCGCAAATCGATCAAATTGACTACCTTCTGACTGGCTGTAATATTGGTCTGCCAAGTAAGGGTAGGTAGTCTCTTTACTAAAGAATCTTACATCTTTTTTAATTTTTCAATTTTGCGTTTAGTTAGGTATTCTGTATAGGAATGAAGATCTTTTTCAATATCCTCTAACTTTTTTTTAGAATCTTCTAATATACCCGAAGCCTTAATTTTATTCTCAAGATCCAAAATTTCTGACGCCAATTGTGCAATAACCTCTTTTGCTGTTTCGACAATTAGCATCATATAATCCCGTGAACAACGGTTAGATAGCATAGCCCATCGTTCTAAAAATTCTTTTATTTGAATAAAGAGCCCAGGGATATTCCTGACACGTAAGCCCTGGGGAATTACCCCTACCTTCAAATATTCTAGCATATATTGCCCGTGTAGTTCGATACGCTTCATTTTCTTCTTTAATGCTAGTAATGCTATCGCATCTTCATTTTTATCAGTAACACCTAATGTTTGATTTCCAAAATTTAATGAACTGCCTACCATGTTGGCAAATTGTTCGTCAGTAAACCCAAAAGTGGGTAGATTAGACATGTCTACAGAGAAATATGAATTCTCAATCAGCGAACCAACAAACAATAAAAGTGAATAACAAAAAATAATAACACCTTATACCCGTCACCAAGTGTCAACATATACACACATGAATACGATAACTAAAAAGTGATATAAAATGTGAAGCACAACAATTATTCAAATCCAGAATCTCCGACCAGCTAATATGTGATGAAAATAAATGCTACAAAAGCCATAAAGGATACATAATTCAACCCCTCACAGACAGGCTGCGAGATACTTACTCTGGAAAACGTATGGGGCCCCTGAAAAAGGATAAACCCTAACAGGGAATTCAACTGTTTTGAAAAACTTTAACACCGGGCACAGTGCTGATTTACTCTAGGAAGACCTATAAACTCTAGACTCACAAAAACATAATATACATGTGACAACTGACATAAAAAAATATATTTTATTATTATTGATCTTCTTTTTGTTTGTTTTTTAAAGATTAAAAAATATATATATTGATTTACACATACAATTTATACATAAGAACCTTCAATGCATGGACCAATATACATTCCAATAGATATTGTACAAATTAGAACCACATGTCGATGCAAATTACGATATAACCTGAGTAATATGATTAAAACATATATAGAGACACTGGTAATATTCGTTGAATACCAACGCGTTTCGGCAAAGCCTTCTTCAGGATTTTCATACCAGTGGTTACTAAAATAAGGAAGTATAAACAAAATTGTGAGCTAGAGTTTAAATGCACTCTCATTAAATTATTCCATATATACGTCCATTAAAATATTGATACATCACATTATAGCTTAAGTCTGAGACAACTGAACCTGAATATTGCTGTAAGAAACAATTACAGTATGACACAATTACTTATGACACCAGTGTAGTACTACTATTCAACCAACCAATTACAAAGTGACACAAAAATAACATAAAATTAAAAATAAAATAAAACATGCAACTATCTCATCATGTGTGTTCCTAAGCTATTATACCTAAACTGCTTCCACTGTTGGCTATATTTGGAAGAAGCTTTACTTATAAGGCAAAACAATAACCATATAATTTACATCCGATGAATCCATAGATAGTATTAACTGGAGCCAACCCTCATCCTTAGGGGTTGGGAACTCTAATTGGCAACCCTGTGTAGCACTAAATCAAGAAATGAAGATAAACATGAACACCCATAGATTCTTAAACAGTGTTCTAAGTCTTTAATATAGGAACTACTAGAATTTTCACTATACCTATACGAAATGATCTAATCAATACCTTCATAGATGAAAGTGACTATACGGATCACTAAAATGGTTCTTGAACCATAGGGGTAAACATGAAAGGCTTGTACTGCCTAAAAATAACATAAAGTAAAAAATGAAAAAATTATTACTAATATAATTACAAGCCAATCACTATGGGGTCGATTCCGATCTCGGTCGGAGGCGCACCCAATACCATTCGGTCGGGAAAAAAGCCATGCGAAAGCCTGTTTCCCGACCGAACCGTACGCGGGTCCGGCCGAGCGAGTACGATGCGAATTCGCCGACCGACTCGTCCGGGCGTCCCGACAGCTCCGACCGACTCGCTCGGACTCGAACCGCTCCGACCGACTCGGTCGGACCCGATTCGCACCACGCAATGGAGACGTTTTCCGGCCGGGTAAGTACGATGCGCACCTCGACCGCTCCGACCGACTCGCGCCGTCCGACTCGAACTCGCTGTCGGAGCCGTACTTTGGGGGTCCGTGTCGGACCCCCCTGTACGCGTAGCCCCGCGAGTCGCACACAGGGGGGACCCCTGGGTCCCCCCTACCTGTGCGTGTACGCCGCGAAGCGCTTCGCGGCGTACTCGCTGTAGGGGGCGCCCTTGTCCGCCTCGCACCCATTGAGGCAATGGGAGCCCGCGTACGCGTTGTACGACCGGCTCCCATTGAGTTCAATGGGAGTCCGACCGACTCGTGTCCGATAACATACGGCCGCATCGTACTCGTTCGGTCGGACTGCACGGGTCCGATTCGGTCGGAAATCTCTCCGGGTCCGGCTCGGTCGGAGAAATTTCCGGCCCGAATCGGAATCGACCCCAATATATATTAGAATGTATTGCGACTCTAAACTAATGTTACTTACCTATTCTCTTATAATATCTCCCTTCGACTAGCCCTTGACTGTATCCTGCTAATTTGTTTCGGTCGGAGGCTTAATTAATGTATTTATATTCTGGAAGAACAAAATAATCACAATTAGCTAACTAATGTCCAATGAAACTTGAAATTTATTTAATTACACTCTGCATGTGGACTCCAAAATACTAACCTTCAAATCTGTGACGACTGTCACCAATGGCGTATTCCTATGTGCATGGACTCCCAGTAAGGTAGTATGATTTTAGTATAGTTCTAAGACCCTACATGTAAAGCGGAAATGGTAGATTAAGAAATTGTCCCCAAAACAAAGCCAAAAATGCTATTCATAAGCCATGCTCCTAATACGATAAGATATTACATGAAATGAACCTGCTAACCAAACGTCAATTATCGTAATAGGCATTAACCCCACACAATTAAATAGTTCTAATAATGATATTTTGTTGGGTTCTTATATGGCAACTTATACCCTGAATCTAACTAAAAGGGTAGGTCAAAATACATTGAAATGTAAATAACAAAAATAAATAGAAGACGCTACAACTAAGTGCTCATATGTAGAGCTATTGCACATCACCCCAAATTATTCCAACCATATATTGACCCAAAATTTAATCAGTATATGGCGTATCAAAACTGCCATATGTTAATGGATTTGATGATGATATCCAACGGGGCAAGGCACTGTCTATAGCGTAGTGGACATACAGTATCATTTTATAACCAAAATACGCTTAACGGGTCTACCAATATGGCCTTCCATCTTATTTATGCAACGCAATTGATGTCTGCGTATATATAGCGCTCCTAATCTGCCAAATAATCGCTGATGAATAACATTACGCTCAATATTCGCTATTAAATAATATTGAGCTGGATATTCCAATACCAAAGTGGTACGGCAAAGATTTATATAACTTACCAATACACCAGTATAGAACGCTCCTGCCTCCGACCAGCTATTCGACAAAGGAAGCGTAAGGGCTAATTTCCGGTTTAAATTCACTCCCGTAACTCTCGTCAGTGACGGAATGACGTCATTAATATGCGCTCGCTAATGCTGAGACATATGATGTTAACCAATTCGCCATGATGGAGTTGCTAATACCCGAAAATCTTCGAATTAAAGATAGTAGAAAAGGTAATTACCATATATATACTAACCGGTGAATGTAACCAAGCACTGATATGCTCAATTTCTCTGGGGACACAGCCCATTCACAACTGATGTTTTACAAAAACATCTTACTCAACCTATATATTGTACCACGTGAATCGTGGGTTGAAGCAATTAACCCCCTATGCAGATCTGGGCCTCGATAGATATTACGATAAAAATGAAACTAAGGTCCTACATTATGTTAATAGCAAACTTGATTAAATTGAGAGAAAAGGTCATTGAAACGAGTCTAATAAAAGGATTTATTTAATAGCTTGATCCCAAGGTATCTCAAGATTCAGACCTTTAACTGATGTTCCCAGAATAAAAATCCAATAAACCTCTCTCAATTTTCTAGTTTTTTCAGTAGTAATCCCTTCTTTCTGACAGATTTACTCCACAATATACCACTGCATATCTTCAGGTGCACGGTTCTTTTCTATGTAGTGATTTACCATTGGTGCTGATGTTTTCTTGGTCCTGATCGCTGACCTATGCTCAGTAAGTCTTACATTTAGCGACCTGCCTGTTTCCCCTACATAACCCAATCTACAGGGGCATATTATCAAGTAGATAACGTTTGCTGTTTTACAATTGTTAAAGCTGTTAGGTGATATTACTTGATCGTTAAAGTGCAATGTAGTTGCTTCTATAGCTGTTGCACATGACTTACAGTTAGTACATTTAAATGTTCCCACTACTGGATTACTACCAGTGATACTCATTTGCTGAGCAGTACTGATTTTCTTCATGCGGGAATGTACCACATGATCCTTTATATTCTTGTTGCGTCTATACGCAAACATTGGTTTAGGGATCAACCCTGTTTTAGATGTATCCACATTAAGAATTTGCCAACTAGAACAGACTGCCTGTCTGATTCCCTCATTTAGCATGGAATGTCTGGTAACAAAGACCAGTGTGGGGTCCTTTTTATCTTTAGCACTAGTCAGTAAATGCTGACGGTCATAGAAACGGGCTCTTTTATAAGAGTCTCTTACAATCTTTTTTGGATAGCCCCTAGCTAGAAACTTCCTTTTCATTACCTCTGCCTTAACATCAAAATCCTTGGTATTTGTACAATTATGTCTTAGCCTTAAAAATTCACCAAATGGAATGCTATTTTTTTGAGTCGCCGGATGATAACTGTCGTAATGTAATAAGGTATTTCTGGCAGTTGGCTTAACAAATAAGTCAACCACCAAGATACCTGCATCATGTTTTATTAAAACATCCAAATACTCAACCTGATATTTACTTATGTTGTTAGTAAAGTATATATTAGTATCACATAAATTTATCCATTCCAAAAATTGCTGCAAATTATCATGAGTGTCCTTCCAAATGAAAAGACATCGTCTATGAATCGCGACCAATTGGTCACAGACTCATAGAACGGGGCTATCTCATTAAAAACATGCTTCTTTTCAAATTGAGACATGTAAATATTTGCCACCGTGGGGGCACAAGATGCCCCCATGCTGACACCTTGATTTTGCTTGTATAGCTGATTATTAAATTCAAAAATGTTATCAGACAGCACTATTTTGAGACACTCAAGGACAAACAAAGATGGACACTTGATGTTATAGGTATGGATGAACCAATGCACAGCTGCTATAGCTCCATCAATGGGTATGTTACTGTAAAGTGCCTGAATATCCATAGTAACCAAAATCTCGGTATCTGGACAAAAGAAATATTTTCCACAAGGTTGATAATATGCCTCGTGTCTTGTACAAAGGCAGGTGTGCGAGATACATGAGGGCATAATATGGCATCGACATATTTAGCTAAAGGCTCTGTGACCGAGCCTATAGTAGTAACTATTGGTCGTAATGGGGGATCAGTTACGCTCTTGTGGACCTTAGGTATACCATAAATGCTAGCCATCCTAGGTTTCTCAACATTCAAAAAGGTCCATTCTTTCTCACATATGTCTCCATCTTTTAATGCTCGATTAATGAGCTTGTGTATCTTACTGGCTATATTTTTAGAGGGATCTCTAGTAATTTGAAGATAAAACTGAGTGTCACTCAGCATATCCTCCATTTTTGTCACATATGTGGAGGTCTCATAAATGACAATGCCACCCCCTTTATCACATGCTTTAATGGTCTTATCAGTACAGCTTTTCAGATCCTCCAAAGCTCTATACTCCTCTCTATTCAAGTTGAAGGGAGTCTTTGGAACATATTTGGTAAGGTTGACAAACTTGTTGTACAACACTTGCTCAAAAATGGCCACTTCTGGTGGTAACTGATCAGCTGTAGGGGTAAAAATAGACTTGGGTGCAAGTCCCGATAAATTTAGTTTATCCCATTGATTTTCTTGATTAGAAAAGAATATCCGAAGTCTAATCTTTCTAAAAAGGTTTGTAAGTCTCTAAATAGTTCAAATTTATTGAGACCCGAATGAGGAGCAAATGTAAGCCCTTTAGATAGTACTGACATAGTTGTAGAGGATAACACAGAACCACTAAGATTAAATATGGGTAAAGTTTCTACTCCCTCCAATATCTTTTGTTCCGTGTTTCCAAGAATTGATTGAACCCCATTTGTGGATTGGCCTGGAATTGATTGAAATCCATTTGTGGATTGGCCTGGAACCTCGGCTGATATTGGGATCTCCAATTGTCCCATCTGGTGAAGCGCCTCCCTAAAAAAGGTTGTGCACTACGTTGTCTACTGTTATTGACTCTAAACCCCTGAAATCCATTACTTGCAAATTGACCTTCACTATCAGAGTCTGAAGAATCGGAAAATGTAGTAACTTTCTTGCCATAGCTATACTATCTATTAGCAAATCGATCAAATTGACTACCTTCTGACTGGCTGTAATATTGGTCTGCCAAGTAAGGGTAGGTAGTCTCTTTACTAAAGAATCTTACATCTTTTTTTAATTTTTCAATTTTGCGTTTAGTTAGGTATTCTGTATAGGAATGAAGATCTTTTTCAATATCCTCTAACTTTTTTTTAGAATCTTCTAATATACCCGAAGCCTTAATTTTATTCTCAAGATCCAAAATTTCTGACGCCAATTGTGCAATAACCTCTTTTGCTGTTTCGACAATTAGCATCATATAATCCCGTGAACAACGGTTAGATATCATAGCCCATCGTTCTAAAAATTATTTTATTTGAATAAAGAGCCATGGGATATTCCTGACACGTAAGCCCTGGGGAATTACCCCTACCTTCAAATATTCTAGCATATATTGCTCGTGTAGTTCGATACGCTTCATTTTCTTCTTTAATGCTAGTAATGCTATCGCATCTTCATTTTTATCAGTAACACCTAATGTTTGATTTCCAAAATTTAATGAACTGCCTACCATGTTGGCAAATTGTTCGTCAGTAAACCCAAAAGTGGGTAGATTAGACATGTCTACAGAGAAATATGAATTCTCAATCAGCGAACCAACAAACAATAAAAGTGAATAACAAAAAATAATAACACCTTATACCCGTCACCAAGTGTCAACATATACACACATGAATACGATAACAAAAAAGTGATATAAAATGTGAAGCACAACAATTATTTAAATCCAGAATCTCTGACCAGCTAATATGTGATGAAAATAAATGCTACAAAAGCCATAAAGGATACATAATTCAACCCCTCACAGACAGGCTGCGAGATACTTACTCTGGAAAACGTATGGGGCCCCTGAAAAAAGGATAAACCCTAACAGGGAATTCAACTGTTTTGAAAAACTTTAACACCGGGCACAGTGCTGATTTACTCTAGGAAGACCTATAAACTCTAGACTCACAAAAACATAATATACATGTGACAACTGACATAAAAAAATATATTTTATTATTATTGATCTTCTTTTTTGTTTGTTTTTTAAAGATTAAAAATATATATATTGATTTACACATACAATTTATACATAAGAACCTTCAATGCATGGACCAATATACATTCCAATAGATATTGTACAAATTAGAACCACATGTCGATGCAAATTACGATATAACCTGAGTAATATGATTAAAACATATATAGAGACACTGGTAATATTCGTTGAATACCAACGCGTTTCGGCAAAGCCTTCTTCAGGATTTTCATACCAGTGGTTACTAAAATAAGGAAGTATAAACAAAATTGTGAGCTAGAGTTTAAACGCACTCTCATTAAATTATTCCATATATACGTCCATTAAAATATTGATAAATCACATTATAGCTTAAGTCTGAGACAACTGAACCTGAATATTGCTGTAAGAAACAATTACAGTATGACACAATTACTTATGACACCAGTGTAGTACTACTATTCAACCAACCAATTACAAAGTGACACAAAAATAACATAAAATTAAAAATAAAATAAAACATGCAACTATCTCATCATGTGTGTTCCTAAGCTATTATACCTAAACTGCTTCCATTGTTGGCTATATTTGGAAGAAGCTTTACTTATAAGGCAAAACAATAACCATATAATTTACATCCGATGAATCCATAGATAGTATTAACTGGAGCCAACCCTCATCCTTAGGGGTTGGGAACTCTAATTGGCAACCCTGTGTAGCACTAAATCAAGAAATGAAGATAAACATGAACACCCATAGATTCTTAAACAGTGTTCTAAGTCTTTAATATAGGAACTACTAGAATTTTCACTATACCTATACGAAATGATCTAATAAATACCTTCATAGATGAAAGTGACTATACGGATCACTAAAATGGTTCTTGAACCATAGGGGTAAACATGAAAGGCTTGTACTGCCTGAAAATAACATAAAGTAAAAAATGAAAAAATCATTACATTTTGGAAATCAAACATTAGGTGTTACTGATAAAAATGAAGATGCGATAGCATTACTAGCATTAAAGAAGAAAATGAAGCGTATCGAACTACACGGGCAATATATGCTAGAATATTTGAAGGTAGGGGTAATTCCCCAGGGCTTACGTGTCAGGAATATCCCTGGGCTCTTTATTCAAATAAAAGAATTTTTAGAACGATGGGCTATGATATCTAACCGTTGTTCACGGGATTATATGATGCTAATTGTCGAAACAGCAAAAGAGGTTATTGCACAATTGGCGTCAGAAATTTTGGATCTTGAGAATAAAATTAAGGCTTCGGGTATATTAGAAGATTCTAAAAAAAGTTAGAGGATATTGAAAAAGATCTTCATTCCTATACAGAATACCTAACTAAACGCAAAATTGAAAAATTAAAAAAAGATGTAAGATTCTTTAGTAAAGAGACTACCTACCCTTACTTGGCAGACCAATATTACAGCCAGTCAGATGGTAGTCAATTTGATCGATTTGCTAATAGACAGTATAGCTATGGCAAGAAAGTTACTACATTTTCCGATTCTTCAGACTCTGATAGTGAAGGTCAATTTGCAAGTAATGGATTTCAGGGGTTTAGAGTCAATAACAGTAGACAACGTAGCGCACAACCTTTTTTAGGGAGGCGCTTCACCAGACGGGACAATTGGAGATCCCAATATCAGCCGAGGTTCCAGGCCAATCCACATATGGATTGCAATCAATTCCAGGCCAATCCACAAATGGGGTTCAATCAATTCTTGGAAACACGGAACAAAAGATATTGGAGGGAGTAGAAACTTTACCCATATTTAATCTTAGTGGTTCTGTGTTATCCTCTACAACTATGTCAGTACTATCTAAAGGGCTTACATTTGCTCCTCATTCGGGTCTCAATAAATTTGAACTATTTAGAGACTTACAAACCTTTTTAGAAAGATTAGACTTCGGATATTCTTTTCTAATCAAGAAAATCAATGGGATAAACTAAATTTATCGGGACTTGCACCCAAGTCTATTTTTACCCCTACAGCTGATCAGTTACCACCAGAAGTGGCCATTTTTGAGCAAGTGTTGTACAACAAGTTTGTCAACCTTACCAAATATGTTCCAAAGACTCCCTTCAACTTGAATAGAGAGGAGTATAGAGCTTTGGAGGATCTGAAAAGCTGTACTGATAAGACCATTAAAGCATGTGATAAAGGGGGTGGCATTGTCATTTATGAGACCTCCACATATGTGACAAAAATGGAGGATATGCTGAGTGACACTCAGTTTTATCTTCCAATTACTAGCGATCCCTCTAAAAATATAGCCAGTAAGATACGCAAGCTCATTAATCGAGCATTAAAAGATGGAGACATATGTGAGAAAGAATGGACCTTTTTGAATGTTGAGAAACCTAGGATGGCTAGCATTTATGGTATACCTAAGGTCCACAAGAGCGTAACTGATCCCCCATTACGACCAATAGTTACTACTATAGGCTCGGTCACAGAGCCTTTAGCTAAATATGTCGATGCCATATTATGCCCTCATGTATCTCGCACACCTGCCTTTGTACAAGACACGAGGCATATTATCAACCTTGTGGAAAATATTTCTTTTTGTCCAGATACCGAGATTTTGGTTACTATGGATATTCAGGCACTTTACAGTAACATACCCATTGATGGAGCTATAGCAGCTGTGCATTGGTTCATCCATACCTATAACATCAAGTGTCCATCTTTGTTTGTCCTTGAGTGTCTCAAAATAGTGCTGTCTGATAAAATTTTTGAATTTAATAATCAGCTATACAAGCAAAATCAAGGTGTCAGCATGGGGGCATCTTGTGCCCCCACGGTGGCAAATATTTACATGTCTCAATTTGAAAAGAAGCATGTTTTTAATGAGATAGCCCCGTTCTGAGTCTGTGACCAATTGGTCGCGATTCATAGACGATGTCTTTTTCATTTGGAAGGACACTCATAATAATTTGCAGCAATTTTTGGAATGGATAAATTTATGCGATACTAATATATACTTTACTAACAACATAAGTAAATATCAGGTTGAGTATTTGGATGTTTTAATAAAACATGATGCAGGTATCTTGGTGGTTGACTTATTTGTTAAGCCAACTGCCAGAAATACCTTATTACATTACGACAGTTATCATCCGGCGACTCAAAAAATAGCATTCCATTTGGTGAATTTTTAAGGCTAAGACGTAATTGTACAAATATCAAGGATTTTGATGTTAAGGCAGAGGTAATGAAAAGGAAGTTCCTAGCTAGGGGCTATCCATAAAAGATTGTAAGCGACTCTTATGAAAGAGCCCGTTTCTATGGCCGTCAGCATTTACTGACTAGTGCTAAAGATAAAAAGGACCCCACACTGGTCTTTGTTACCAGACATTCCATGCTAAATGAGGGAATCAGACAGGCAGTCTGTTCTAGTTGGCAAATTCTTAATGTGGATACATCTAAAACAGGGTTGATCCCTAAACCAATGTTTGCGTTTAGACGCAACAAGAATATAAAGGATCATGTGGTACATTCCCGCATGAAGAAAATCAGTACTGCTCAGCAAATGAGTATCACTGGTAGTAATCCAGTAGTGGGAACATTTAAATGTACTAACTGTAAGTCATGTGCAACAGCTATAGAAGCAACTACATTGCACTTTAACGATCAAGTAATATCACCTAACAGCTTTAACAATTGTAAAACAGCAAACGTTATCTACTTGATAATATGCCCCTGTAGATTGGGTTATGTAGGGGAAACAGGCAGGTCGCTAAATGTAAGACTTACTGAGCATAGGTCAGCGATCAGGACCAAGAAAACATCAGCACCAATGGTAAATCACTACATAGAAAAGAACCATGCACCTGAAGATATGCAGTGGTATATTGTGGAGAAAATCTGTCAGAAAGAAGGGATTACTACTGAAAAAACTAGAAAATTGAGAGAGGTTTATTGGATTTTTATTCTGGGAACATCAGTTAAAGGTCTGAATCTTGAGATACCTTGGGATCAAGCTATTAAATAAATCCTTTTATTAGACTCGTTTCAATGACCTTTTCTCTCAATTTAATCAAGTTTGCTATTAACATAATGTAGGACCTTAGTTTCATTTTTATCGTAATATCTATCGAGGCCCAGATCTGCATAGGGGGTTAATTGCTTCAACCCACGATTCACGTGGTACAATATATAGGTTGAGTAAGATGTTTTTGTAAAACATCAGTTGTGAATGGGCTGTGTCCCCAGAGAAATTGAGCATATCAGTGCTTGGTTACATTCACCGGTTAGTATATATATGGTAATTACCTTTTCTACTATCTTTAATTCGAAGATTTTCGGGTATTAGCAACTCCATCATGGCGAATTGGTTAACATCATATGTCTCAGCATTAGCGAGCGCATATTAATGACGTCATTCCGTCACTGACGAGAGTTACGGGAGTGAATTTAAACCGGAAATCAGCCCTTACGCTTCCTTTGTCGAATAGCTGGTCGGAGGCAGGAGCATTCTATACTGGTGTATTGGTAAGTTATATAAATCTTTGCCGTACCACTTTGGTATTGGAATATCCAGCTCAATATTATTTAATAGCGAATATTGAGCGTAATGTTATTCATCAGCGATTATTTGGCAGATTAGGAACGCTATATATACGCAGACATCAATTGCGTTGCATAAATAAGATGGAAGGCCATATTGGTAGACCCGTTAAGCGTATTTTGGTTATAAAATGATACTGTATGTCCACTACGCTATAGACAGTGCCTTGCCCCGTTGGATATCATCATCAAATCCATTAACATATGGCAGTTTTGATACGCCATATACTGATTAAATTTTGGGTCAATATATGGTTGGAATAATTTGGGGTGATGTGCAATAGCTCTACATATGAGCACTTAGTTGTAGCGTCTTCTATTTATTTTTGCTATTTACATTTCAATGTATTTTGACCTACCCTTTTAGTTAGATTCAGGGTATAAGTTGCCATATAAGAACCCAACAAAATATCATTATTAGAACTATTTAATTGTGTGGGGTTAATGCCTATTATGATAATTGACGTTCTGTTAGCAGGTTCATTTCATGTAATATCTTATCGTATTAGGAGCATGGCTTATGAATAGCATTTTTGGCTTTGTTTTGGGGACAATTTCTTAATCTACCATTTCCGCTTTACATGTAGGGTCTTAGAACTATACTAAAATCATACTACCTTACTGGGAGTCCATGCACATAGGAATACGCCATTGGTGACAGTCGCCACAGATTTGAAGGTTAGTATTTTGGAGTCCACATGCAGAGTGTAATTAAATAAATTTCAAGTTTCATTGGACATTAGTTAGCTAATTGTGATTATTTTGTTCTTCCAGAATATAAATACATTAATTAAGCCTCCGACCGAAACAAATTAGCAGGATACAGTCAAGGGCTAGTCGAAGGGAGATATTATAAGAGAATAGGTAAGTAACATTAGTTTAGAGTCGCAATACATTCTAATATATATAGTGATTGGCTTGTAATTATATTAGTAATAATTTTTTCATTTTTTACTATATGTTATTTTCAGGCAGTACAAGCCTTTCATGTTTACCCCTATGGTTCAAGAACCATTTTAGTGATCCGTATAGTCACTTTCATCTATGAAGGTGTTTATTAGATCATTTCGTATAGGTATAGTGAAAATTCTAGTAGTTCCTATATTAAAGACTTAGAACACTGTTTAAGAATCTATGGGTGTTCATGTTTATCTTCATTTCTTGATTTAGTGCTACACAGGGTTGCCAATTAGAGTTCCCAACCCCTAAGGATGAGGGTTGGCTCCAGTTAATACTATCTATGGATTCATCGGATGTAAATTATATGGTTATTGTTTTGCCTTATAAGTAAAGCTTCTTCCAAATATAGCCAACAATGGAAGCAGTTTAGGTATAATAGCTTAGGAACACACATGATGAGATAGTTGCATGTTTTATTTTATTTTTAATTTTATGTTATTTTTGTGTCACTTTGTAATTGGTTGGTTGAATAGTAGTACTACACTGGTGTCATAAGTAATTGTGTCATACTGTAATTGTTTCTTACAGCAATATTCAGGTTCAGTTGTCTCAGACTTAAGCTATAATGTGATTTATCAATATTTTAATGGACGTATATATGGAATAATTTAATGAGAGTGCGTTTAAACTCTAGCTCACAATTTTGTTTATACTTCCTTATTTTAGTAACCACTGGTATGAAAATCCTGAAGAAGGCTTTGCCGAAACGCGTTGGTATTCAACGAATATTACCAGTGTCTCTATATATGTTTTAATCATATTACTCAGGTTATATCGTAATTTGCATCGACATGTGGTTCTAATTTGTACAATATCTATTGGAATGTATATTGGTCCATGCATTGAAGGTTCTTATGTATAAATTGTATGTGTAAATCAATATATATATTTTTTAATCTTTAAAAAACAAACAAAAAGAAGATCAATAATAATAAAATATATTTTTTTATGTCAGTTGTCACATGTATATTATGTTTTTGTGAGTCTAGAGTTTATAGGTCTTCCTAGAGTAAATCAGCACTGTGCCCGGTGTTAAAGTTTTTCAAAACAGTTGAATTCCCTGTTAGGGTTTATCCTTTTTTCAGGGGCCCCATACGTTTTCCAGAGTAAGTATCTCGCAGCCTGTCTGTGAGGGGTTGAATTATGTATCCTTTATGGCTTTTGTAGCATTTATTTTCATCACATATTAGCTGGTCGGAGATTCTGGATTTGAATAATTGTTGTGCTTCACATTTTATATCACTTTTTTGTTATCGTATTCATGTGTGTATATGTTGACACTTGGTGACGGGTATAAGGTGTTATTATTTTTTGTTATTCACTTTTATTGTTTGTTGGTTCGCTGATTGAGAATTCATATTTCTCTGTAGACATGTCTAATCTACCCACTTTTGGGTTTACTGACGAACAATTTGCCAACATGGTAGGCAGTTCATTAAATTTTGGAAATCAAACATTAGGTGTTACTGATAAAAATGAAGATGCGATAGCATTACTAGCATTAAAGAAGAAAATGAAGCGTATCGAACTACACGGGCAATATATGCTAGAATATTTGAAGGTAGGGGTAATTCCCCAGGGCTTACGTGTCAGGAATATCCCTGGGCTCTTTATTCAAATAAAAGAATTTTTAGAACGATGGGCTATGATATCTAACCGTTGTTCACGGGATTATATGATGCTAATTGTCGAAACAGCAAAAGAGGTTATTGCACAATTGGCGTCAGAAATTTTGGATCTTGAGAATAAAATTAAGGCTTCGGGTATATTAGAAGATTCTAATAAAAAGTTAGAGGATATTGAAAAAGATCTTCATTCCTATACAGAATACCTAACTAAACGCAAAATTGAAAAATTAAAAAATGATGTAAGATTCTTTAGTAAAGAGACTACCTAACCTTACTTGGCAGACCAATATTACAGCCAGTCAGAAGGTAGTCAATTTGATCGATTTGCTAATAGACAGTATAGCTATGGCAAGAAAGTTACTACATTTTCCGATTCTTCAGACTCTGATAGTGAAGGTCAATTTGCAAGTAATGGATTTCAGGGGTTTAGAGTCAATAACAGTAGACAACGTAGTGCACAACCTTTTTTAGGGAGGCGCTTCACCAGACGGGACAATTGGAGATCCCAATATCAGCCGAGGTTCCAGGACAATCCACAAATGGATTTCAATCAATTCCAGGCCAATCCACAAATGGGGTTCAATCAATTCTTGGAAACACGGAACAAAAGATATTGGAGGGAGTAGAAACTTTACCCATATTTAATCTTAGTGGTTCTGTGTTATCCTCTACAACTATGTCAGTACTATCTAAAGGGCTTACATTTGCTCCTCATTCGGGTCTCAATAAATTTGAACTATTTAGAGACTTACAAACCTTTTTAGAAAGATTAGACTTCGGATATTCTTTTCTAATCAAGAAAATCAATGGGATAAACTAAATTTATCGGGACTTGCACCCAAGTCTATTTTTACCCCTACAGCTGATCAGTTACCACCAGAAGTGGCCATTTTTGAGCAAGTGTTGTACAACAAGTTTGTCAACCTTACCAAATATGTTCCAAAGACTCCCTTCAACTTGAATAGAGAGGAGTATAGAGCTTTGGAGGATCTGAAAAGCTGTACTGATAAGACCATTAAAGCATGTGATAAAGGGGTGGCATTGTCATTTATGAGACCTCCACATATGTGACAAAAATGGAGGATATGCTGAGTGACACTCAGTTTTATCTTCCAATTACTAGAGATCCCTCTAAAAATATAGCCAGTAAGATACGCAAGCTCATTAATCGAGCATTAAAAGATGGAGACATATGTGAGAAAGAATGGACCTTTTTGAATGTTGAGAAACCTAGGATGGCTAGCATTTATGGTATACCTAAGGTCCACAAGAGCGTAACTGATCCCCCATTACGACCAATAGTTACTACTATAGGCTCGGTCACAGAGCCTTTAGCTAAATATGTGGATGCCATATTATGCCCTCATGTATCTCGCACACCTGCCTTTGTACAAGACACGAGGCATATTATCAACCTTGTGGAAAATATTTCTTTTTGTCCAGATAACGAGATTTTGGTTACTATGGATATTCAGGCACTTTACAGTAACATACCCATTGATGGAGCTATAGCAGCTGTGCATTGGTTCATCCATACCTATAACATCAAGTGTCCATCTTTGTTTGTCCTTGAGTGTCTCAAAATAGTGCTGTCTGATAAAATTTTTGAATTTAATAATCAGCTATACAAGCAAAATCAAGGTGTCAGCATGGGGGCATCTTGTGCCCCCACGGTGGCAAATATTTACATGTCTCAATTTGAAAAGAAGCATGTTTTTAATGAGATAGCCCCGTTCTATGAGTCTGTGACCAATTGGTCGCGATTCATAGACGATGTCTTTTTCATTTGGAAGGACACTCATGATAATTTGCAGCAATTTTTGGAATGGATAAATTTATGCGATACTAATATATACTTTACTAACAACATAAGTAAATATCAGGTTGAGTATTTGGATGTTTTAATAAAACATGATGCAGGTATCTTGGTGGTTGACTTATTTGTTAAGCCAACTGCCAGAAATACCTTATTACATTACGACAGTTATCATCCGGCGACTCAAAAAAATAGCATTCCATTTGGTGAATTTTTAAGGCTAAGACGTAATTGTACAAATATCAAGGATTTTGATGTTAAGGCAGAGGTAATGAAAAGGAAGTTCCTAGCTAGGGGCTATCCAAAAAGATTGTAAGAGACTCTTATAAAAGAGCCCGTTTCTATGACCGTCAGCATTTACTGACTAGTGCTAAAGATAAAAGGACCCCACACTGGTCTTTGTTACCAGACATTCCATGCTAAATGAGAGAATCAGACAGGCAGTCTGTTCTAGTTGGCAAATTCTTAATGTGGATACATCTAAAACAGGGTTGATCCCTAAACCAATGTTTGCGTATAGACGCAACAAGAATATAAAGGATCATGTGGTACATTCCCGCATGAAGAAAATCAGTACTGCTCAGCAAATGAGTATCACTGGTAGTAATCCAGTAGTGGGAACATTTAAATGTACTAACTGTAAGTCATGTGCAACAGCTATAGAAGCAACTACATTGCACTTTAACGATCAAGTAATATCACCTAACAGCTTTAACAATTGTAAAACAGCAAACGTTATCTACTTGATAATATGCCCCTGTAGATTGGGTTATGTAGGGGAAACAGGCAGGTCGCTAAATGTAAGACTTACTGAGCATAGGTCAGCGATCAGGACCAAGAAAACATCAGCACCAATGGTAAATCACTACATAGAAAAGAACCATGCACCTGAAGATATGCAGTGGTATATTGTGGAGAAAATCTGTCAGAAAGAAGGGATTACTACTGAAAAAACTAGAAAATTGAGAGAGGTTTATTGGATTTTTATTCTGGGAACATCAGTTAAAGGTCTGAATCTTGAGATACCTTGGGATCAAGCTATAAAATAAATCCTTTTATTAGACTCGTTTCAATGACCTTTTCTCTCAATTTAATCAAGTTTGCTATTAACATAATGTAGGACCTTAGTTTCATTTTTATCGTAATATCTATTGAGGCCCAGATCTGCATAGGGGGGTAATTGCTTCAACCCACGATTCACGTGGTACAATATATAGGTTGAGTAAGATGTTTTTGTAAAACATCAGTTGTGAATGGGCTGTGTCCCCAGAGAAATTGAGCATATCAGTGCTTGGTTACATTCACCGGTTAGTATATATATGGTAATTACCTTTTCTACTATCTTTAATTCGAAGATTTTCGGGTATTAGCAACTCCATCATGGCGAATTGGTTAACATCATATGTCTCAGCATTAGCGAGCGCATATTAATGACGTCATTCCGTCACTGACGAGAGTTACGGGAGTGAATTTAAACCGGAAATCAGCCCTTACGCTTCCTTTGTCGAATAGCTGGTCGGAGGCAGGAGCGTTCTATACTGGTGTATTGGTAAGTTATATAAATCTTTGCCGTACCACTTTAGTATTGGAATATCCAGCTCAATATTATTTAATAGCGAATATTGAGCGTAATGTTATTCATCAGCGATTATTTGGCAGATTAGGAGCGCTATATATACGCAGACATCAATTGCGTTGCATAAATAAGATGGAAGGCCATATTGGTAGACCCGTTAAGCGTATTTTGGTTATAAAATGATACTGTATGTCCACTACGCTATAGACAGTGCCTTGCCCCGTTGGATATCATCATCAAATCCATTAACATATGGCAGTTTTGATACGCCATATACTGATTAAATTTTGGGTCAATATATGGTTGGAATAATTTGGGGTGATGTGCAATAGCTCTACATATGAGCACTTAGTTGTAGCGTCTTCTATTTATTTTTGTTATTTACATTTCAATGTATTTTGACCTACCCTTTTAGTTATATTCAGGGTATAAGTTGCCATATAAGAACCCAACAAAATATCATTATTAGAACTATTTAATTGTGTGGGGTTAACGCCTATTACGATAATTGACGTTCTGTTAGCAGGTTCATTTCATGTAATATCTTATCGTATTAGGAGCATGGCTTATGAATAGCATTTTTGGCTTTGTTTTGGGGACAATTTCTTAATCTACCATTTCCGCTTTACATGTAGGGTCTTAGAACTATACTAAAATCATACTACCTTACTGGGAGTCCATGCACATAGGAATACGCCATTGGTGACAGTCGTCACAGATTTAAAGGTTAGTATTTTGGAGTCCACATGCAGAGTGTAATTAAATAAATTTCAAGTTTCATTGGACATTAGTTAGCTAATTGTGATTATTTTGTTCTTCCAGAATATAAATACATTAATTAAGCCTCCGACCGAAACAAATTAGCAGGATACAGTCAAGGGCTAGTCGAAGGGAGATATTATAAGAGAATAGGTAAGTAACATTAGTTTAGAGTCGCAATACATTCTAATATATATAGTGATTGGCTTGTTATTATATTAGTAATAATTTTTTCATTTTTTACTTTATGTTATTTTCAGGCAGTACAAGCCTTTCATGTTTACCCCTATGGTTCAAGAACCATTTTAGTGATCCGTATAGTCACTTTCATCTATGAAGGTATTTATTAGATCATTTCGTATAGGTATAGTGAAAATTCTAGTAGTTCCTATATTAAAGACTTAGAACACTGTTTAAGAATCTATGGGTGTTCATGTTTATCTTCATTTCTTGATTTAGTGCTACACAGGGTTGCCAATTAGAGTTCCCAACCCCTAAGGATGAGGGTTGGCTCCAGTTAATACTATCTATGGATTCATCGGATGTAAATTATATGGTTATTGTTTTGCCTTATAAGTAAAGCTTCTTCCAAATATAGCCAACAATGGAAGCAGTTTAGGTATAATAGCTTAGGAACACACATGATGAGATAGTTGCATGTTTTATTTTATTTTTAATTTTATGTTATTTTTGTGTCACTTTGTAATTGGTTGGTTGAATAGTAGTACTACACTGGTGTCATAAGTAATTGTGTCATACTGTAATTGTTTCTTACAGCAATATTCAGGTTCAGTTGTCTCAGACTTAAGCTATAATGTGATTTATCAATATTTTAATGGACGTATATATGGAATAATTTAATGAGAGTGCGTTTAAACTCTAGCTCACAATTTTGTTTATACTTCCTTATTTTCTTAACCACTGGTATGAAAATCCTGAAGAAGGCTTTGCCGAAACGCGTTGGTATTCAACGAATATTACCAGTGTCTCTATATATGTTTTAATCATATTACTCAGGTTATATCGTAATTTGCATCGACATGTGGTTCTAATTTGTACAATATCTATTGGAATGTATATTGGTCCATGCATTGAAGGTTCTTATGTATAAATTGTATGTGTAAATCAATATATATATTTTTTAATCTTTAAAAAACAAACAAAAAGAAGATCAATAATAATAAAATATATTTTTTTATGTCAGTTGTCACATGTATATTATGTTTTTGTGAGTCTAGAGTTTATAGGTCTTCCTAGAGTAAATCAGCACTGTGCCCGGTGTTAAAGTTTTTCAAAACAGTTGAATTCCCTGTTAGGGTTTATCCTTTTTTCAGGGGCCCCATACGTTTTCCAGACACAGTACCTGTCCATCCCATTCAATTCAGGATGCCAGCACTTTGAGCAATGTGTAGTCTGCCCACATCTACTGTCCATTGTCAGGTAGACCGACACATAGCTCACAAGGCTACACATCTTTGTGGGTGGACTCACTGTGTCCAACACTGCGCAGCCCTCAACGTACTCGCCCTGTGAATGGCTCACCCCGCAATGGAGGTCACATTCAGT
Organism: Calotriton arnoldi; assembly: GCA_963921515.1. NCBI lineage: Eukaryota > Metazoa > Chordata > Amphibia > Caudata > Salamandridae > Calotriton > Calotriton arnoldi. The sequence goes on along the minus strand of CAWUFW010000873.1, from coordinate 3,064,681 downwards.
GCCACCATCTCTCACACACATCCCTATCACAAGGCCTAGAGTGCTCAATCGACAGGGCTGAGTTAGCGCATTTCCTGAGAGTTGTGAGATAATGACACATGTAACTCACTGTACAGTCAGTGTAGTTTCCTTCTAGGATTGGGCGGTCAATGTGCAGCCCAGGTCTGCCGAGACTGAGAAGGCCAGCAGGGAGCCAGCCAGCCATTCACACAAGCAATAGCTGCCCAGAATCATGCATTGCCAAGTGTCTGCGTCACTGGGTGTCTGACATGAAAATGCCATGTACCACCACTCGGGAGGGACATGCATGGAGAAACACCAGAGAGCCTACATGCCCCTTCCACCTGTTGTTAGCATGGTAAGCGGTTCATGTTGGAACCCCACAGGCTCAGACTCATAGTGCTGCGGATGAACGACATGTGTGTCCCCCACATGCACTCCCACACACACTGTAGTTGTCTGACACACACATGACTTTTGCCGGTATTCGCCTTGGGCAGTGTGCGTGGAGCTCGGAATCCAGGAACTGCAGCTCCTCGCCGGTGAGTGGACCTGGACATATTATCAGAGTCGTCGACATTAAGGTGGACAGGTGGCAGCAGGTGTTGTTGAGGGGTGGCAGTCAGCAGTCCCTGGAAGCTGTGGTAAAGCCTGTCACCCTCCCGCACTGATATAGCCCCCTTGGGGCTGTTTCTGCGTGTCCAAGCTGCTGCGATTGGTGTACCGCTCAGCCTGTGTACGTTGTGTTGTTGGTGTGTGCCATACTCACCCAGCCTCGGAAGCGGTGTCAGGCACAGCAGCTAGGTATATTGCCGTGGTGTTGCCGCTACCCACATATGCAGTCTGAATCCATCATCATGCCTATCAAGCTAATATGGCCTTAATCCCCATGTGCATGCTCATAGCAATGGTATGTGTCAGTGGTCCTTGCTATTGGTAAGGGGACCTGTGTAAGAGTAATGTTGCTGTGCTGTCCCTACTTGTCAGCTGTTCGTTGATACTATTGCTTTGTCAGTGAACTTTGTTTTGTGTATGTGTAAATGCCATGTTGTGTGTTGCATTGACATGTGTCCACTTCCATCTGTCCTAGGAGGAGACCAAACATACATCGCCCCTACCAATTGCTGGCAGACATGGAGGATGTGGAGGTCATAAGGAAGTTCCGTCTGGACCGGCCCACCCTGCATCGCCTATGTGCCATGTTGGAACCCCACCTTCGTCTTCGCAGGGTGTATCCTACTGCATTCACCCCCACGGCCAAGGTGATGGCAGCACTGCATTTCTTCGCAACCGGTTCATTCCAACACACGGTGGGGAGTGGAGGTGGGATGTCCCAGCCCATGTTCAGCAAGGTGCTACGGGATGTCCTGTCAGCTATGATGCTGTACAGGAACCGGTACATCCGATTCCCCAGGGCCCGTGATTTGCCTGCGGTGAAGGGTGCTTTCTATGCACTCGGACGCATCCCCCAGGTTGTTGGTGCAATTGATTGCACCCATGTTGGCCTTGTTGCACCACAGGCCATGGAGCACATCTTCCGTAACCGGAAACATTTCCACTCCCTGAATGTGCAAGTGGTGTTCCTGGCGGACATGATAATCACACACGTGTGTGCGAAGTTTCCCGGTTCCACCCATGACTCGCACATCATGCGCCACAGCATCCTCCCACGTCTGATGACCAATCTGCAACCGGACCGTGCAAGGATTGTTGGTGACTCTGCATATCCTAATGGGCCTTGGCTGTTGAGTCCACTACGCAATCCTCGTACACCAGCTGATGTCAGGTACAATGAGGCACATGGGAGGACCAGACGTGTGGTGGAGCGGACATTTGGACTCCTGAAGTCCAGATTCAGGTGCCTGGACCACACCGGGGGTGCACTGGCATACTCCCCACAGAAGGTGTGCCAGATTGTTGTGGCATGCTGCATGCTGCACAACCTCGCTATTCGCAGGTGGATCCCCCTGATAGTGGATGACGGTGATCAGCAAGGGCCCCCGCCTGCAGGCCAAGCCGTGTCCAGTGACGAGGACAGTGGAGAGGAGGAAGCAGTGAATGAGCGTCAGCAGCTCATCGCCCGCTACTTCACTTGACGGTGAGTGACCATGTACGACGGCTGATGTCGCTGTAGTTGTGTATGTGTATGTGTGCATTGTCAGGGCGGCCTATTGTTCACTGAGTGCTGTGTGGCAATGGTCCATGTCCAGAGTAGTATGCCACTGAGAGTGGCTGTGACATTGTGCCCTGTTGCTCTGTGAGATGTGTGTACATTGCTTAGGCCTGATGACAAGTACTGTGTGATGAGTGTGTGACACACACAGTCAATGGACTCTTGTTCTGTTTGTCACCCCTAGGTCCCTACAGCCTCTCCTGGCCTATCGACAGAACACACTACAGATGAATTTCTGAACATGCTGACGTTTGTGCACCATTGATAATAAACATAGCAGATGACATAGGATGTGATACAGGTGTATTTATTTTAAAGGTGACATGTGATTGTGGGAAAGGTGATCAAGAAGGTGGTGCATGCTGTACAATGAGTTGACGGTCCTGTCCGCGTGATGGTCAAGGTGTACCCATGTTGTCCTGGGTCCGCAGTCCAACAGACATTTGCCACTCGACTGGCAGTGTGGGGTAGCATGGTAGTCCAAGTGAATGCAGGGGTTGGCCACCATGGCTGTCTGACTCACTGGCGTTTGGAGCGTGCGAAGTCCTCCCTGGACATCTGTTTCCTCTTCGGACGGCCCCTTCCACATTTGAGAGGAGGGGGTTGTGTTTGTGGACTGCTGGTGGTGGCTGAGGATTGCCCACTCGCTGTGGACGCAGGGGAACTGGATGTTGCACGTCCCTGCGCCCCAGCAGGTGGTGGCGTAGGTGGTGTGGTTGGCCTTGAGTGGGCCCTCACCTCCACCACTAGCTGGCCCATGAGGTCCACAAGTCGGCCCATGTGGGCGTCCATGGACCTCAACACCCCAAGGACTTCCCTCATGTCGGAAGCTGACCTGGCCCATTGTCCCTGGGCCTCTTCATAGGCCCCAAGGACTCTGGCTATTTGCGGCAGGGCTTGGCTCCCAGGCTCTGTTGGCCTTGGCCTGACCCTGCTCCTCCCACCTGGACTGCTTCCACCGACCTGCCCACTCGCCACATTGGTCACCCGGGGCCTCCTCCTGGCTCCCAGGGTAGATGTTGAGGTTTGTGCCACCTCTTGGGATGGCTGAGTGGTCAGGGAGGCCGTGGTGGTGGTGATGGTGGTGGTGGTGGTGGTGGTTACGGCAGTGGTGTTGGCCGCAATGACCGTGGCAGCAGGGGCCTGGGACTGGTCATCAGCCCTGTGAGATGGGTTGGTGGGTAGGAGGGGTCCTGGGGTGCTGTTGTGCCCTGCCACGCCAGATGTGCCAGGTTGGGAGTCCTCGTCCGTAGAGGTGTCAAGGCTTTCCACATCCGTGAGTCCGTGTGGGGGGCTTGTGGGCTGGCTGTGATGGCTGGTGTCTCCATCCGCAGCATCATGCTGTTCGTCACCTGTGGGGCGGAGACGAAAAGTTATTGTGTTGCACCTTGCAAGGTTTGTGTTAGATGTCTGACATGCACAGTTTGTGCACAGTTGTGCACTGATTTGCCGGATGCGTGTGTATGTCTCTACAATGTGTGTGCGTGATCAAGGCAATGGAATAGTGTGATGGGTGCATCTGGCATGGGACGGATTTGTAATGCCAATTGGTGTGTGTTGCAGTACCCCTACATTTTGTGGCTTTGGTGGGAATGGGGTACAGCCCCATGGACGGTTTAGTGTTGAAATATGTTTATGGGGTTCACATGCAACGCTTGGAAACGCAGATGGCAAAAGGGGTATTGCCCCATGAACGCTTTGGTGTTGAAATATGGTACTGTGGTCCATATAGTGACATATGGGTGCAGAAGGGGACATGTGTTTTGGCCACACGACACTACAGAGACAAAGGTGTGTGTATGTCTGACTTAGCCAGCATATCTGCTCACTGTTGTCATTTATGGGCATTCCAAAGCAAGCATTGTGGTGAGTGAGTAATAGTTGTATGCCACACGACGTATTGCAGATGGTACAATTCCTTGGTGTGCGTGCTACTCTCACCCATGTGCAGCAATGTAGTGCTCTTGGGGTGTTGACTACATTTTGTATGTTGTTACTCACAGTGTGACGAGCGCTTCAGACACAGCAGACACATTATTGGTCATCGCCAGGACTCTTTGCTGTACTACTGTCTATGGGGCAACTGTTTAGATGATATACCTTTCATGACACTGGGGCTGGATGATGAGATGGATGAGATTTTGAATGTGCATTGTGTAGCTGTGTGGTTCATGGGTTCAGTGGTGTATGTGACATTACTGGGGTTCCACTATGTTTCATTTGGACGAGATAGACTTACATGGGTGATGTTGTACTATGTCAAGGGTAGAAGCAGACACGACTACATGGACAAGACTTGGATGGTGTTGCTGATGTGTGTGATGACTGGCACAGTGCACGCCATGTGGGTCAGTGCTCCAGTTAGACTTGTGCATGCTGACGTGACTCGTTATGTGTTACTGCATTTGAGATGGCTCATGTGGGATATGACTCTGTAATTGATGTCCGGGTGCACATTGGTCACATGTTTGTGACAGGGAGCAGTGCTACCTGTTCCTCTGCTAAGTGACATGTCCCACATGTTAGTCGTAGTACAGTCCTCATGCCTACGGACACCCCGCCCTGTACAGTGGTCTACCTAATTGTTTGTTTTTGAGGGTGAAATGTAATGGCTACCACATGGTTATGAGAGGGAGGGGTGCTCCATCTTGCTGGTATGTGGGTGTGGGGGCCGTGTTGTGAGTCGTGGTGATGGTTTACCATCCACAGACAGCCCTCCATGTAGGGTAACATATCTACCTGTCGGGTGTAGGTGTGCACGTCAATGGCTGACACATGGGTGTGGGGAGTGCTCCATCTTGCTGCGCTGTAGGAGTGGGGGCCAGGGGGGGGTACTTCTGCAGTCCCCCCTCCGATACACGGGCCTTGTGGTAAGGCTGCTCACCTGTTACTTGTTGGTTAGTGCAGCTATGGCTGACACATGGGTGTGGGTGTGGGGAGTGCTCCTTCCGGCACATCTGGGGTACAGAGGGACCTGGTGGGAGTTGTGGTGCTGGCTGACTGTACACATGCCCCCATGGTTTTCTTTGTTGGTGCCTATGGGCTGAGTGTGTGTGAGTGTCTGTTGCATATGTGAGGGATGTCTTGTGAATTGTGTACTGGACATGAGGGTGTTCGGCCCTCGGAGCTATGGCATTGTGTTAGTGCATTACTGTACATGGCGGTGTGCTGGTATACATTTGTTTGTACTTACCAGCCTCCACTCTCCCTGGTATTCCGATGAGACTCTCCGGATGTAGTATGCCTCGCACCTTCTCCTCCCACGCCTTGAAGGTCATGAATGGCGCGGGAGTTCCGCTGCCAGTCCTGTCAGCCAGCTCACGGTTCTTGGCCTCCTTCTTCCTGACCACGCTTTTCATGTCCTGCTACCTCTTGGTTATTTCCCCCCGGTTGCGTGGTACGTTCCCAACTGCATTCACCTGGTCTACGATCCTTTTCCACATCCTGTTTCTGGTGGCTACTGGTTTCTGTTGGACCTGGTTCCCATAGATTTGTGGGTACACCTTGATGACCTCGTCGACCATGACCGTCAACTCTGTGGCAGTGAACTTGGGCATTCGTTGTGTTGCCATGGTGCGTAGTGTAGTTTATGTGGTGCTGGTGTGGTGTGTTTGGTGTGTGATGTGCAGGGGGTTTGTGGTGCCGGTGTTTAGGTGGTGGTGGTGGTGGTGGTTGTGGTGATGGATGTGATGTGTGTGTGCGTGTGGTATACTGCTTTCCTCTGTGGCTCTCCGTGTTCTCTGCTGTGGTGTTGGCTTTGTCGTGGTGCAAGGGTTTGTGGTCTGTGAGGGGGCTGCTTTTGTACTCACCTATGTGGGTGTGTCATGATGGTCTGTCGTTTTCAGGTGTGTTGGGCGTGGTGTCCTGGGATTTATTCTAATTATATTTTTTGGCAGGGGGATGTGTCTTTGGGATGGGTTCTGTGTCTGTGTATTTTGGCGTCGTTTACTGTGTGGATTTGTTGGCCGTGTTGTGTGTATTTGTTTGTCCCGCCACTGATTTCCGTGCACGGACGTGGCCGCCAGGCCTTCTGCCTTGTCAGTTATTCATTTCTGTTGTTCACCGTTGCGGGCGGGAAATGTGTTGGTTTCCCGCCCTCATGTCGGGGGGATCATAATTTGACGGCCGGTGTGTAGTCCGTCCGCGCGGTCGTATTTGGCTTTTTCGGGCGGTATTGCGTCCGTGGCGGACGGATTGTCTTGGACTCTGACATGGACGGGCGGTATTCTGTTATTTTTTTCCGCTGCGGGCGGTGGTTGCTTCGCGTCATCATAATTGCTCGTTCGGTATTTCCATGTTGCAGGCAAGCGGTATTTTCAGCCTATGGCGGTTGGCGTTTTTTTTTACCGCCGGTTATCGTAATGGACCCCTAAATGTAAACATTGTTTAATTACATATTGAAAATTACAAACATTATTAAAACAATAAAGAATTATTATATTAATGCTAATTCCCCAAAAATAATATTTAACGCAATTAGATTAAAGTAAACAATATTATATACAATAGCTTCAAAAACGATATTATAAACCTAAAAAACTATATGCTTACATTCTTTATTCAGTCCCACAATATATTAGACTTGACGATATTTGTGACAGGATATTCTTGTAGCACAATATTTTTTCCACAATATTTGTTCATCCAACTGCCACACTTTGTCAAACCACAACTAAGAACACATGGCTGACGACTAGGTTCACAGCTGGCCTGGGGAAAGGGGGATGATACAAGAGAGAGAAAAACAGAGACATCAGATATTGTCAGATTGCCTGGTTGAACGGCTGGCCTTAATCTACACTGCAGGAGCTGGATATCTACAATCAAAAGCAGATCTTTAGTATGGTTAGACAGGATCTTCGAGTTTAACTTCTGATATTGTACACATATTTCTGTTGACACTCCCTGTCTTATCCGCTCTCTGTTCTGAAATGAAACTAGATTTTTCTTCTGAGCTGAAATGCAATTGAAGATGATATAGTAACTGAATCACATTCAGGGTTATAATGTATAGTTTTCTAAAGAGAACTACCTTCAATATTAGGAAATGCTTTTGTTGATTCTTTTATAATTCAATGTAACAAGTTGAGAAAATGTGGTGATGCTTGTAAGAGTTTTTTCTGAGATTACAGGATTGAAGTTACCCAAAATCACCTAAATTAACCACTTTCTTGGGTTCCAGAGTAGTGTGTTACCCACCATAAAACACTTGAAAACCTCGTCAGGGGTAGTAAGCGCTATATTAATGCAATTACAATGCAATACAGTTCAGTTCAGTTAAAATCACTTTATTTCGTCCACCAGGGCCATAAAACTACAGACAATTTAAAATACATATAATAAATAAAACATACTTAAGAAATTCACAGATGGGACGAGTCAAGAGATAAAAGTACATACATCATTACAAATATTGTATAAAAAAGAGAAAAATACATTAATTCATGATTATATTCATTGTTTAAAAAGTGTAAAAGTGTACACAACTGCTTGTAATAAGAAAAGACACCATTATATCAGGCTATTATCAAAACGACTATAAAAACAATTGCAAAGTAACAGTACACAGATAGAATCAAGTAACATGGCGGCAAAGAGCTTTGCTACGAAGCACCCACATAGCTCCCAGGAATTTGGAGATGGAAGTGGCTATTTCTAGGTGGGGATCCGATCTAAGAATACAGAGGGCTTCCTGGTGGGTATGTACTCCTAATAGCCTGCATACAGGTGCGAGCCAAGTAAGATGAGGGGATGTATAACCTGGACAGACAATCAATATATGGGAAATGCTCTCTTTCTGAAAATTGCAGGTAGGACAGCAAGTGTCTCCTTTGCCAACCCATCCAGATGTAAACACTCTGAGGGATAAGGCGCCTATCTGAAACTGAAAATATAATTTTCTACGGAGTGGAACAGACACTAGATCCCAGAATGGCTCAAACCCATGTGTGGACTTGCTATCAATAAAGTCACTGTTCAATTTGAAGCTAGCTGCTCTCTGAGATTCCTGAGCCACCACCAGTGACCAATATTTCTTTTTCAACATGGCCTTGGATGGAAAGACAGTTGAGGCCGGGTGATCCCACAAGTCATGCAGTCCTAACGAGTACAATGCTGACTTCACATTTGAGAGCCAGGGAACTTTGTTAAATTGGTCAGCCTTCATGACATTCTTTACATATTCCACATAGTGGGCAAGCTCAGGGGTGGTCCAAAGGTGTCTTCAATACAAATAGGGGCCGTAAACAAATTTTACACAATGCCCCTGTAACTCCCATATCGCTAAACAATGGATATAACAGGGTACTAGGTGGAACAGATGCAAGATTCCTAAGGAATTTATTATTGGTTCTTATAAGGTCGTCATGTTTAGAAAACCCCAATAGTTCAGCCCCATATAGAGCTGAACTCAAAGCCTTGGCATCATAGATCTTAAGTACCAGTGAAATAGGTTTGGTATGGGACAGAGAAAATTCCTTGAGTATCACATCCGAAATCTGTTTAAGTTTGGTGGTTGCCTTATTGATATGAAGTTAGCAGGACATGCCCTCTGTGAATGTGACCCCTATATATGAAAAAGAATCAAACCTCTTGAGGGGAACTTCCCCCAAGCATAGGCTGCCCTTAAAGGATCTGTGTTGATTAAAGATCATCACCTTCATTTTAAGAGTGTTCATCTCCAATCCACATGCGACACAGAACTCATTAAAACGAGTCAGAAGTTTCTGAAGCCCGCACAAAGTCTTGGAGACCAACAAGGTGTCATCCACGAAAAGAAGAACCGTAATTTTGGTACCAGCCAGAGATGGAGCATCAGCTTCCACTTGAGACAAGAAGGAGACAATGTCATTAATAAAAAGTGAGAACAAAGTAGGAGCCAGGATACAGCACTGGCGAACACCTTTGCAAACTGGTACCCTTTCAGTCAAATAGGCCTAACCCCCCCTCCGCCCCCAGCAGATACGCTCATAATTGACCTTAAGCAGGCAAATTAAAAGCAATAAAATATGGGGGGGCATTGCCTAGTCAGCATAGGCACTCAAAAGGCCAGTTCGAGGAATCAAATCAAAAGCCGATTTTGAGTCGACGAGGGTGACTTAAAGGCTACCTCTACCAATCAAAACAGTTCTCCAGTAAATGAACACAAAGGGGAAAACATGGTCAATGGTTGAGATGGGTACTCTTGCTCTTGGTTCTGTCACCAGGCTTAGCAATCTTTGTTGCAACATTATCAAGACAGGTAGTAAATGTGTAGTTCACATGATCTCAGATTGTTTCTGGTTCATCAGTAGGTTTTTAGCTTCCTTTTTTACATACCTTAAGAAGAAGGGCATCTTTTTGTGACATCTGAGTTGTCCACCAGCATAAACATCAGTGCACAGAGAATGATCATCTCCATGGATTTTTGAAGGGATATAGCTCTCAGTAGTTCCAGGTCATCTTGTCAATGGAGCAGATTTCAGTGGAGTAAACCCTGCGATAGGTTATACCGTAGTTGCCCCAATCCACACTATGGTTTCTACTTGTCTCCAGGTCATTTAGGTGGATTTCGTTTGTTCATGCCAGGGCAAACGATCTAAGTTCCTCTGGGAAAGTAAAATCACTGAAATAGGGCTACTAGAGTATTTCTTTTCAATGTAAAGTGACAGTGCCATCTTGGGGTGGACATAAGAACTAAGGATCTTGGGTTGGAGTATACCTAATGAACGCAAAACCTGCTTTTGATTTTGTTGACAATAACCCTAGGGATAGCTATATGCTCTTGTGGGAGTGTCACCCCTCAATATTCAAGCTTGACAGTTCTGATGAAGGAGAGGAACCATTCTCCATCAAAATCTCTCTCCAGCAGACATCGGCTTCTTTTGAATGCACATGCCAGTGAAGCTTTCCTGCTTGAATAGACACTTCGGAATGACCACATAGCTCCACCAGTATTGAATGTCTGCGCACAAACCAAATCCTAAAGTCTGCTTTAAAAAATGGCAGTGCACAGGATCCAGGGTATTTGGGCATGGTCTAAGGTCCCATAGTTAAACCTTGTACTGTGTTTCATTGGCAACTACATCTATCTTTGTTGCTTTGTCTGCGGTAAAGGTAGGCCATAAATTATAATAAGACATTTAGTTGGAAATATTTCATGGTTTTCCTCTGCAGTGGGACTTTCTCCAGAAGAAACAGCTTTTTCCTGGAAGCTACACATTGTAAGCTAAACCATAACTATGGATGTCGGTCTGTTTGTCTCAATGGAGTTGAATTTTCAGTGGGCACCTTCTGCTCAAGGAGTTTCTCTAAAGCTCCTGTTGTTCTGGCTAAGACGACAAAGTCATCTGCATGGAGCAAGTTAGCGATGCTCATCACCACAATAACAGGGATGTTCTCTGTGAGTTCTTGGAGTACGGCAGGGATCATAGGTCTTTATATTGAAGCGGGTAAGAGCGAGAAGGCAGCCCTGCTTTAAATCTCTGTTGGTTGTGAGTTTTCTTTTCTGGTGGCTCCTGGCCTTACTTGGATCACTGAGTATTTTCAGAGCTCAAAGAGGAGATTTACCAGTCAGAATCAAAACCTTTCTTACTCCATTTTGCCAAAAGTATAATCCTGCACATACAGCACAAGTATCTTGTAAAATTCTCACAACTACTTGAAAAAAAGTTAATCGTTGTATAAGTGTAAGCGGTTCTTCCAAATGGATAGAAATACCGATTCGTAGTTCTAATTTTAAAAAGATACTCTCTGAGCCAAGAGCAGGTAAGCCATATGCACATTCCTCACTGCTTGGCTTCATTTTGCTTCCCCCTTTTCCCTGAATGATCCGCTTCATCATCAGCAACAACCTCCAAATCCAACTTAAAGATGCTTGTGGATGGTATGTCCTCTGCTAAGCCGACTTTTTCCTGTTGAGTCACGGTCTGACTCAGCAGCTTGCATCGGGGCAGATGATGCCAACCTGCTAGTTGTAAGGAATTCTATTCCCAGAAGTGCCATGGAATGAAGCAAGAGACAGTGCCAGCAGCAGCTGACATTCTTATTAAACTCAGTTCCACTGAGTGCATTTAATTTAATTTTTTTATGCTGGTGGTTACTTAGACCAGTCTTTTGAATCAACGTCCATTCAGCAGCAGTTCTGATTGGTCACTTATGTATGAACTTCGTCTGATTGAGGATGAAGGAACTCATCACTTGCATACGGAACTGTGCAATTCCTTATAATGTCAGCTGTTGGTACCATACAATGGCAGTGCCATGTATTAGCAGTTCATAGCAGCCTAAAATGATAAATAATACTAGCATTTAAATCAAAGGAGCTTGTGTTCATCGCCACTCTACAAAGTCATTCAACTTTACGTTTTCAATCTATTGAGTAATAGTCACAAATATTTACAACCACATCACTGTTCATGGAAGTGCTGAAACGTGCGTCACTTATAATCAGAAACTTCCTAGCAGAAAGTAGGGGAGAGGATGTAGCCTAACTGCTAGGGCGGTCGCTCTCTAATCTGGGGACCCGGTTTCGAGTCTCGCCAATGACGCTCAACATCCTGTGATTCTTGGCAAGTCACTTAGCTCCCTGTGCGTACAAAAAATGAATGTGTCCTTGTGTAAAGCAACTGGTGCTCACATAAAGCGCTCTGATACCTGATACCTTCGGGTCACGTTCGCGTATACAAAACTCTGAAAAAAATAAAAGTTAGCAAGTTAAAGCAGCTCAGAGGTGTGCCACTTTCAGCAGCAGCTGATGATAGAAGATGCAACCAGGTATTCCATTTGTCACGGTCTCCCATTGTGAAACACACAACCGCGCCGAATGGGTTGTTTTCCTGTTCAGCACAGGCTTCCTCCACAGAAGTGAAGAGCACATCCTGACAGTGTTTCTCAGCTGCATGTCAGGCCTCACAAGGACGGGAGCTCATTATTCCCCCTGCCTTCCCTTACCTTCAAGAATGAATGCTGAAAGTATCATGCGAATGCTGCTGTAACTAACACCCGAGGGTGGCCTCATTACTGTTTCTTCTTAATGGCGTACCTAGGCAAGAGGAGATGTCTTTTGAAACACTGCAAAACTCAGCATGGACGCCCTCTGTAGTTCTGGTCTCCAAGACATGCTAAAACAGAGCATTGCTATGACAGTTTAGCAGGTAACTGGCAGCCACACTTTAATGTATTTCATACAAAGACGTTTCTCCTCTCTGGAGGTTTAAACGATACCAAACACTTAAATATCTATGCAGCCCACACTTGGAAGCACTCTTCGGTCCTGTCACCATGTCCTGTGATACAATGCTGAAGAACACGAAGGAACGGCGAGCTAACTTATAATCCCAATAACAGACGTGCAGAAAACGAGGGACCCGCCATAACCCAATGCTTTCTCTAAGATACAGTGATAAGAACATAATTTTTATTGTTCTAAAACTTAATATATGGGCTACAGTACACCTGCCAAACATTGTAAGGTTACTAGAAGTCAGTGAAGAGTTCTGTCACCCTGTCGACGAAGACAACCAACACACTGAACCCTCACCAACCACCCCCAACGCCCGGAAACCAGCGATTGACGACTGGACAGCCCTCACCACCGAAGACACACTGAAGACAATGAAGTCAATCCACTCAGGGGCCCGCCCCCACCACATCTTCAACAGAGCCGCCGACACCATCGCACCCATGCTCCGCCACACCATTAACCGCTCCCTGGCGACCGTCTTGTTCCCCGACGACTGGAAACACACCGAGGTCAACCCCCTCCTAAAGAAACCCTCAGCGGACCCCACCGACCTCAAAAACTACAGACCCATCTCCCTGCTCCCGTTCCCAGCGAAAGTCATCGAGAAAGCCATCAACAGCCAACTCGCCACATTCATTGAAGAACACAACATCCTCGACTCCTCCCAATCCGGCTTCAGAAAAAACCACAGTACGGAAACCGCTCTCCTCGCCGCAACAGACGACATCCGCACCCTACTGGACAAAGGGGAAACAGTAGCCCTCATCCTCCTCGACCTATCAGCGGTGTTCGACACAGTCTCCCACCGTACCCTAATACGCAGACTCTACGACGCAGGAATGCAGGACAAGGCCCTCGACTGGATCCGCTCCTTCCTCTCCGGCAGGACGCAGCGGGTCAGACTCCCCCCTTTCCTCTCGGGCCCCACACCTACCACCTGTGGAGTCCCATAGGGCTCCTCCCTCAGCCCGACGCTCTTCAACGTCTACATGGCTCCACTCGCCCCCATCGTCAGAACCTACGGACTCAACATCGTGTCATACGCAGACGACACCCAACTCATCCTCTCCCTATCCAACGAGCCCAACACTGCCAGACGCAACTTTCGAGAAGGCATGGAAGCCATCGCCAAATGGATGAAAAACAGCTGCCTACAACTAAACACCAACAAAACAGAAGTACTCATCATGGGCCAAAACCCCGACGCCTGGAGTGACACCTGGTGGCCCCCCGCCCTCGGAAACCCGCCAACCCCCACGGACCACGCACGCAACCTGGGAATCATCCTGGACTCCGAGCTCAAAATGGACCGCCAGATCAACTCCGTCTCGTCTTCCTGCTTCCACACCCTCCGCCTCCTTCGTAAGACCTTCAAATGGATCCCCCTCGAACACCGAAAGACCGTCACTCACGCCCTGGTCACCAGCAGACTCGACTACGGCAACGCACTCTACGCCAGAATAAACAAAAACCTCACCCGCAAGCTACAGAACATCCAGAACGCCGCCGCAAGACTGGTTCTCAACCTGCCAAAACACTGCCACATCTCCCAGCACCTGCGCACACTCCACTGGCTTCCCGTCGAGGCGAGAATCACCTTCAAGATGCTCACCCACGCACACAAGGCCCTCCACGGCACCGGACCAGCATACCTGAACAGCCGACTCAAATTCCACGCACCCCAAAGGACCCTACGATCAGCCCAGCTCTCCTACGCCGTGGTCCCCTGCACCAGAAAGACCAGATCGGGAGGCCGCTCCTTCTCCTTCCTCGAGGCCAAAGCATGGAACGCCCTTCCGCTGCACCTCAGACAGACAACATCGCTCCCCATCTTCGCAAGAAACCTCAAAACCTGGCTCTTCGACAGACCCCCTCCTTGATGGAATGGAACCTGCACCCCCCCCACACCCCTAGCGCCTTGAGACCCTTACGGGTGAGTAGTCGCGCGTTAACAAACCCCTGATTGATTGATTGATTGATTGATTGATTGATAGAGGAACAAGGCTAAAGACCAAAGTCATGCCAGTCCGAAGTGACTTGCAACATTCTTTCATCGTAGTGCCAAACTCTAAACCATGTCTGGTTTAGAGTTTGGCAGACCTGGTACTCTATCACAAACGTGGCGAATATCCTTTCCGCCTTATTATATATTCTGTCAAACACAACAGATCAGAGCTAAATTTGAGCCAGTGGTTTCCAGTGCTCAGCACCGGCACTTAATTGTCAGCACAGGCGCATATGACAGTCTGCCACTTGGTGGCACTGTCTGCCTAATTTAGGTATGAGCACAAGAAAGCTGATCATTAATTCAATATACATTAACAATGACTGATACCTGCCACCCAAGTCATTCTTACAGCTTTGCGGGCCTGGAATAATATGAATTGTCACACTTGTAAGAGTGAGACGGTTAGTAGTTGTGTTGGTACTGTTACTGGCAGAGCTGGCAGGGAGTATGGATGGTGCAAGCTGCAGTGTCCTCCTGACTAGGGCCCTGGCACTTATTCTTTTACAAATTAAGCAAGGCAGCAGAATAATGAAGGAAAGGAGGGAGAGCCTACACATCGAGCACCATACACGAAGGTGCTCCAGAGGCTTGGCCTGCCCAGCAGACCCTGATGCCTGAGATCCGATATCTGATTCGATACCTGCCGGAAGTGAAGCATGCATTGAGCTAGGATCAGGGCCATTGCACGCTTTCCAGTTAACTGGGGGGTCATCAATAGCTTTTTTGTATGTTTGTTCATGTGTAAGGATGTCTGCCTATTTACGTGCTCAGTGGTGGTGGGAACAGGGCAAGCTTTTGGGGTGAACTATGGCACAAAGGCTTCCCTTATATATAGTGACCGTCTCTGACGTCATAGTTTTATGCCTCTGGCACTATGATGACCCTGTTATATATGTGACTCTCCTTGGCACAATCACAGTGACCTTGGTGTAATGGTGGCTTTCATCATCATCATCATTTACTTTATTTCGACCATAAGATCATAAAAGTACACACAGCATGGTAGAAAATACAGTTAAAAGTGATCGATATGAAGTAAAGGTAAAAAATACAGATAAAATACAATGATAAAATAAGAATAAGAAAAACGAGCGGGCCGTCATATAGTCCGGATAGAGTGATCATATGTTGCTTCAATAGGATTTAATCTAAAGTAATGGTGGCTTTCATTTTTGTACACACTGTAGAAGAAGTGGAAAAACTGTACTCAACACCCTGAACATATCGAATACTTCCATCGATTACACTTTGAAATGAATATTTTTTGTTGTTATGTATTCTGGCCTACACCGGGGAGAGGGCTATGTTAAGTGTATATGTTTTCTGTAAGAATTTTAAAGGCAACATCAACCATATATGCTATCTGAAGCACTAATTTCATTTATCTCGGTTAACTCTGCAACCTTTTGCTTGGTGCACGGTTTATTAAGCGCACAGTTCTTCTCTTTTATGTAGCATTTCTGGCACGTTTTAACAGCAGGTTATTAAGATGTGTCTTCTTTGGCATGTATTTCCATATCCCATTTGATAATTAAGCAGTAGTGAATAATTGGGGAATGTAATCCACTCTGATTGGCACTACATTCGACTCAGCAGAAAAACATGAGCCCTTAAGTCCTATCAGTTCCAGCAAAATGGGATTTCTTCAGAATTGGGTCAGAAAGTTATTTCTTTGCCGCTGTGATATTATGTGGTCTGCAGGACATGAGTCTGAATCCTTGAAAGACCATCTCATCATACACTGTGTAATAATGAAACTTGTTCTTTAAAGTAGTTCGAGGTAGTATGCAGTGAAGGGGCCCATTATAAACATAAGGTCTATTTATACGTTTTTTTGCGAAGAGTCTTAGTTGAATCTGTTTTGTTTGGCCAGGATTTTTTGCCTCTGCAGGATGACAATTCATGGTTGCTTTGCTGTAAACAATACACAACCAATCAGCGATAGCCTGACCTTTTCTTTGATCCGAGGTTCAGGAACAGTATTTGAATTTAGCACAAGGCTATGCTTTTATGAGGTCAGCATTCAGTTCTGCAGCCTACTTATCTGTTTTCTGAGTTTTTTTTGGGGGGGGGGGATATAGCGGGAACTCGACCCAAAGGTATCAAAGCGCTTTACATGAGCACCAGTTGCGTTACAGACAAACATATTAATTTTGTAGGCACGGGGAGATTAAGTGATTTGCCCAGAATCACAGGATGTTGAGCGTCCCTGCCGAGACTCGAACCCCTGTCCCCAGCTTTGAGGACGACCGCCCTAGCTGTTAGGTTTCATCCTCTCCCCTTTGCTTCTTGCAATTCGTTCAATACGTTTTAGAGTCATTTCAGTTTGTCCTGTAATTTGTAGGCTCCTTCCTCTTCCAAAGCGTGCTCATAAAATGTTTGCTGTCAAATCTGATTGAAGGAGATGGGGGCATGATGTGCCACTCTTTCACCTGAAAGCCATCCTAATAGCCTGTCAGCAGAAGGTGCAATTCAGTGAGACATGAGAAAACTGAGGGAGGGAACTGGCATTTGTGGCACTGCAAACACAAGTTACTTAAGAATGTCTGTTTTTTCTGAACTGTTTCAATCCTACAACAACTGCTATGGGCTGGTCCCACAGATCAGTGCATGGGCTGTTTTGGGATATTTGTGGGACTGTTTTATGGTTTAGTGGGTCAGTTTACTGTTTATTTCTCTGATATTATCAAAAACGTTGCCTGCAGCAACCACAAATGCATGCAGTCTCCCATACCTCGTAAAACACTAATCAGCTTGTCTTTGAAAATTTCAAACTGCCCTGATTGGCAAATGTGGGACATTTTTAGGTCTCGCTTACCCACTGCATGCGCTGTGCTGCGAGACCTGTTGTTTGCAACTCAGTTGGCTTACAACTCGCCCACAGCATACCATATTTGACTGCTTAGCTCCCGTAGGCTTGCCTTCCTTTCTTGTGTTATCTCCTCCCTGGATCATGGACCAAGTATATATTCTTCCTCTTCTTTTTGCAGCGCATTCTTTTGTTAATAGGTATTTCGGTATTATTCCTGGACATGCAATGAGTTTTCCAACTTTTAACACAGGCATACAGCTTCTTATTCATGTTGCCATTCTACTCTACTCCACTCCACACAATGCCATTCTACTCCTCTCTACTCTGTGCCACTCTATGCCTCTCCACTTTACACAATGCCACTCTATGGCACTGTATGCCACTCTACTCTATGCAACTCTAATCCACTCCACTTTATTTTACGCCACTCCATTCTACTCCATGAAAATCCACACTACTCAACACCATTCTTTGTCACCTCATCTACCCCACTCTATGCCAACCCACCCTATGCCACCCCACTTTATGCTACTCTAATCTACACCATTCTATTTTGTGCCACTCTACGCTACTGCATGCCACTCTAGGCCACTCTACTCTAAGTTGCTCCACACAATACCACTCTATGCCACTCTACTCCATGCCTCTTCATGCCAATCTACTCTACACCACTCCACTCAATGGCACATCTCTCTACTCTGCACCACTCTATGCCAATCTAATCTATGCCACTGCACTCTTTGCCACTCCACTCCAATCTATGCCTTTCTATGCTACTCCATGCCACTCCACCAATGCCCCTCTACTCTACTCTACGCCACTGTGCTCTATGCCACTCTACTCTACCCCACTCCACTCCTCGCTACACCATTTCACTCTGTCACTCCACCCTATGCCACTCCACTCTATGCATCTCCACTCTATGCCGCTTCCCTCCACTAGACTACATGCTTCTCTATGCCTCTCCACTCTATGCCACTCCAGTCTATGCCACTCTACTCTACACTCCTCCATTCTATATCACTCCACTCTACACTGCTTCACTCTAATACAATCTACACTACTCTATGCCACTCCTTGCACTCTGCACCACTCCACTCTACCACACTCTCCTCCATGCCTCGCCACTAACTTTTTGCCATGTTGAACAGCAGCCACAATGCTGTACAGCCAGGCTAGCATACATTGGCAGCACCAGTAGCTCTCACATAGGCAAGACCTATTGACTGTGCCAGCGCTTGTTTAGCTATCTTATTGGCTAATGGGGGCAACTTTTAATTTGGATGCCAGCCCTATTTTCTGCCCAGTCTGACAATGGGTATATATGGTTCATGAATCGAACAAAATAACAGATCAGTACATTGTTTTGGGATATTTCCAGATGCAAACCTAGGGCCTCATTTTCAAGGTTTTGGCACAGGGCACTGCTGCAAGGAATTTTGCTATGCTGCGCTGCCTTGCATCAGAAGAAAATAGCATGAATTCGCTGTACCTATGAGATACGGAGCATTCCTGTGCTTTTCCCCTGGGCTGGTGCACAATGGGCTGCCATGTGCCAACTCAGGCACCATTGCGCCATGGTGCAAGGGTGTCTGCGTTGTAGGGGTGAGTGTTTTTGTGCAGGAAGGGACACCTTCCTGAACAAAAACAATCACAAGAGTCGTTTTCCTCTTTCCATGTGTGCTGCAGAATGCAGCACACATGGAAAGAGGAAAACATGAGTAGAC
This sequence comes from Calotriton arnoldi, assembly GCA_963921515.1. Classification (NCBI taxonomy): domain Eukaryota; kingdom Metazoa; phylum Chordata; class Amphibia; order Caudata; family Salamandridae; genus Calotriton; species Calotriton arnoldi. The sequence goes on along the minus strand of CAWUFW010000873.1, from coordinate 3,045,739 downwards.
ATAAGGATATATCTCCTTGTTGCACCTCCCTAACGCCACCCCTGGGGTGGCATTAAAAATGGACGAATTCCCAGTGTGAGGTTTCTCTACCAAAGACGGGACTCAGTAAATATGTTGTTCCTTAATATGCGTTTATTGAGAAGTTTTAACAACTCCTTTTAGTGTTCTTTTCCTTTCTTGTCTCCTTCTTTTTTTTTTCCACAGGACCTTCTGGGTAGTCCCTTTGAGACGTCTTCCTGGCCTCCGCCGCCCCTCGGACAAACAAAAAGGCTCAGATGAGTGTTTTATATCGGTGAGTAACTTCTTTTCTTTAATTTAGGGAGGGAGTGAGGGAGTTGCAAAAAAAGTAAAAAAAAAAAAACTCATCACACCCGGTTTCACCCGTGTCAAGGCGTGAAGTGAAGAAAGCAAAATAAAAACAAAACAACAAGAAAAGGAACTAAGGAACAACACTTCTGTCTATAGTTCTCTCTTGCTACTACTGTTCTTTTACACTCCTCCCTCTCCACCCCCCCCCAGTTTTTATCTATCTTCTTTCCCTTTAAAGTAGCCCCGTATGCGCTCACGCACCTGGAAGAGCCACGTCCCTCTGGGGCCGTGGCGGGGCGTCGCTCGTATATTCTCTGGTGTCGAGCCTCCGGTTTCTTCGGGTCTCTCGACCGCGGCTGGAATCGCTATACTTTCACTGCCGTAGTGGCCTCGGTCTCCTGGCTCCGTTGGGGTTTCAATCTGTGGTAGTCTCCTTTTTCGGTTCCCAGTTATCCCAGCGATCTCCCATCCACGCTGCCTCTTCATCTGATGCGGTTCCTCCTTCTGACTCGGCGCCTGGCGTATGTAGGCGGTCCGTAAATACTGGTTGACCCCTGACGTCAGCAGCCCCAGGTCCTTGGAGATTCTGTTTAAATGGACCGTCCCTGAACGATTCCTTCTCGGTCTCCAGCTGCTGTATGTCACACCGCGCAATGGATAGGGGCTGTGAATAAAGGAGGGGAGATATACATGAGGGGAACAGATTTTCTCTCTCATTATCTTCAGTTCTCTCGATCGGGTCAGGTACTTCCTGACACATCCCTCCCCCAGTCTTTTCCCGATCGGGGAAATGAGGGAGACGTGAAAGGAAGTCTGCTATTTTGTTCTCGGAGCCTTTACGGTGTTTAACCTCAAAAGTATAAGGCTGTAAGGACAAAAACCAACGTAACACACTGGGGTTATTGCTTTTAATGTGGCTTATCCACAATAGGGGTGCGTGGTCTGTATAGAGGGTAAATCGGGATCCCTCCAGATAATATCGCAACTTGTCTATAGCCCATTTAAAGGCGAGACATTCCTTTTCAACCCCGAAATACTTTTTCTCCCTAGGGAACAATTTACAGCTGATAAAGAGCACAGGAAGCTCTACTCCATCTTTTGTTCGTTGGGAGAGAACGGCTCCTAGGCCTGCTTCAGAAGCATCCGTTTGCAGAATGAATGGTTCCTTGAAGTTAGGTGAAATGAGTACAGGACTGGTGGTTAAGGCTTGTTTGAGATCGTGAAATGCCTTCTTGGCATTTTTTGAGGGATTTAGTGAGGCTTTGCTTTCTACCTCTTTCTTTAATAAATCAGTTAATGGAGCTGCAATCTCAGAATAGTTAGGTATAAATCGGCGATAGTAACCCAATAAACATAAGAAGAACCTAACACCCTTCTTGGTAGTGGGGAAGGGGGTGTCTAGGATTGCTTTGACCTTCTCCTGCTGGGGCACAATAACTCCATCCCCCAGAAGATAACTCAGATATCTGACTTTTGTTAAATCCCACCTTGGACTTCTTAGTATTGACATGGAGTCCTGCAGTGTTGAGGGCTTGAAATACTTCTTTGCAATGGACTAGGTGTTGTTCCCAGCTAGGACTAAAAATTATGATATCGTCTATATAGGCTGATGAATAGGCTTGGTGATGATAGAGTACCTCATTCATGAGCCTCTGGAAAGTTGCTGGGGCTCCATGTAATCCAAAAGGTAATACAGTAAATTCGTATAGACCAGTAGGGGTGCTAAAGGCGATTTTCTCCTGGTCTTCTCGTCTGAGAGGGACCTGCTAATAGACCTTTGTAAGGTCGAGCGTAGATATGTATTGGGCCTCCCCTAATTTTTCGATTAATTCATCGACTCTGGGCAGCGGGTAGGAGTCAAATTTGGAAATAGCATTGACTGCTCGGAAGTCTATACAAAAACGGATCGACCCATCCGGTTTTGGTACTATCACAATAGGGGAGCACCAGTTGCTGTGAGAAGGTTTTATGACCCCCAACTGCAACATATTATCTATTTCTGCTGCTACTGCATCTCGTCTGGCTGCTGGGATTCTATACGGATGCTGTTTTATTACTTTCCCTGGGGGAGTAACAATGGCATGCTCAACCAGAGATGTCCTACCAGGGAGGTCGGAGAAAATAGAAGAAAAGGAGCATAGGAGTACCTGACGAGACGCTTTTTGATCTTGTGTTAAAGTCTCATTTATATTCAATTGGTTTACTGAGGAAAGCGGGGGTGGTGAGTCTGGAAGAGTTAAGTGGGTGGCCTTGGGGTGGGGCCCCAACCATTTTTTTAGAAGGTTTCTGTGGTATATCTGGGTCTTTTTTTGTGAAATGTGTAACTGATAGATAGTAAGACCTATCTTTTCTATGATTTCATAGGGACCCTTCCATTCTGCTTGTTTGTGGGGTATGGAGGATGGTAGGAAAACCAGTGCCCAGTAATGAACTTTTAATTGACGCCACTTTTTTCCTTTATCGTAATATGCTTGTTGTTTTCTTTGGGCTTTTTCTAAATTAGCATGGGCAAAATCTCGTAACTTTTGAATACGTGTTCTTAGCCTCTGTGTATATTCTAAAAGGCTCTGTGTGTCTTCTTGTTTTTCTTGTTCCCATGCTTCCTTTGTCATTTCTAATAAAGTTCGGGGTTGCCTTCCATAAATAAGTTCGAAGGGAGAACAACCCAGACTACTCTGAACTTGACTCCTAATGACAAAGAGAGCAAGGGGTAGTAACAAGTCCCATTCCCTTCCTTCTGTTGATAACATTTTTTAAGGGTAGGTTTAAGGGTGGCGTTATACCTTTCACATAAGCCATCCGTCTGAGGATGGTATGCAGAAGTCCTTATTTGTGTGATATTCAAGGTTTTACACACTTGTTTCATAAGGCGAGAAACAAAGGGAGTTCCCTGGTCTGTCAGAATTTCTCTGGGAAAACCCACTCTAGAGAACAACTCTAGTAATTTCTCACTGATATTCCTGATATTAGGTGTTCTTAAAGGGAATGCTTCTGGATATCTGGTTGCATAGTCAACTATGACTAATATATATAGGAATCCCTTTTTTGACTTAGGAAGGGGACCCACTAAATCCATACTTATTCTTTCAAAGGGTTTGCCAATAATCGGTAGAGGCTGTAGTGGAACGGAAGGGGGCTTATAGGGATTCTTTTTCTGGCATATCTCACATTCCCTACAATACTTATTTATATAGGCAAATATTCCGGGCCAATAAAAATACCTTAATACAGTTTGGGTTGTCTTTAAGGTACCACTATGGCCTGCCAAAAGGTGCGAATGAGCAAAGAATAAAATCTGTTCCCGAAATTTTTGGGGAACCACCAACTGTGGAGGATCGTTTTGTTTCCCTACCCGATACAGCAGTTCGTCCTTGACCAGGAAGTGGGGATAGGTGAGCGGAGATGAGGGATTCTTTGCTTGTTGCCAGGCGCTCTGGAGGGTGGGATCCTGAGTTTGAGCATAACGAAAGGACCTATCAGAAAGTCACGGCGCCTGAGTAAGCAGGGTTGAGGTCGGGGAGGGAGTATCTTTTAGTGTCTTCCTGAGAAGGGTGAGAAACTCAGGGTTGTCCGTGCCCAGAATAAGTGGTTCTGGAAGGTTATCCAGTATCCCCACTTTGGCCTGTAAAGAAATTCAATTAGTTAGAGTAATGGGGACTACGGCTATGGGGTATACCTTTACATCCCCATGGACACAACGTATAGGGATTTGTTCTTCTGAACGGATTTGGGACTTCTCCACTAACGTACCCTGTACAACAGATTGCCTACACCCTGAGTCTCATAAGGCCATAACCTTTTTCCCATTAAGTACAAGACTTACATAGAAGCAGGAACCTAATTCTTCTGTGTACAGTATGGTTCTAGGGACGCAGCTAACATCCATTGGTTCCTCAGTGGATTTCTTTTGAGGACAAAATTTAGCTATATGAACCCACTCTTCACACTCATAACATTGGGGTCCTTTGAATGGGTTAACATCAACTTTAGGGATTCGGTCCTTTATTGGTTCCTGAGGAGATTTGGCGCTTCTCCTTTCGTTCCTCATACGTCCTGTGACGGTTCGTGAGGATTTGTCAGGTTCATATACAAGAGGTTTGGGCTCGAGCAAAAGAGGTTGCCATCTCCACAGCTTGTTCTATTGAGAGGTGAGTTTTCTGCCTAAGCCATCGTTGGGTAGGTAGTGGAAGGGCCTCTAGGAACTGCTCCAAGTAAATGAGAGCCATTATTTACTCCTTGCTGTTTGTCTGGGGTTTTAGCCATTTATCTGCAGCCGCTTTCAACTTAAAGAATAATGTCTTAGGGGTGTCTCCAGGGTTGCCACGTTCCTTTCTGAACCTCACCCTATAGACTTCTGGGTCCATACCCAGATGGTCCAATATGACCTCTTTTATTTCTTTATAGGAGGAGTTTCCCATTGGATTAGCCACCTGATATGCCGCCTGTGCTTCCCCGGTGAGTAAGGGGGCTAAAAACAAGAAAAGGAACTAAGTAATGACACTTTTGTCTATAGTTCTCTCTTGCTACTACTGTTCTTTTACACTCCTCCCTCTCCACCCCCCCAGTTTTAATCTATCTTCTTTCCCTTTAAAGTAGCCCCGTATGCACTCACGCACCTGGAAGAGCCACGTCCCTACGGGGCTGTGGCGGGGCGTCGCTCGTATATTCTCTGGTGTCGAGCCTCCGGTTTCTTCGGGTCTCTCGACCGTGGCTGGAATCGCTATACTTTCACTGCCTTAGTGGCCTCGGTCTCCTGGCTCCGTTGGGGTTCCGATTTCTGTGGTAGTCTCCTTTTTCGGTTCCCGGTTTTCCCAACGATGTCCCATCCAAGCTGCCTCTTGGTCTGATGCTGTTCCTCCTTCCGTCTCGGCGCCTGGCGTAAGTAGGCGGTCCGTAAATACAGGATGACCACTGACGTCAGCAGTCCCAGGTCCTCGGAGATTCCGTTTAAAGGGACCGCCCCTGAACGATTCCTCCTCGGTCTCCAGCTGCTGTATGTCATGCCGCGCAATGGATAGGGGCTGTGAATAAAGGAGGGGAGACATACTTGAGGGGAACAGATTTTCTCTCTCATTTTCTTCTGTTCTCTCGATCGGGTCAGGTACTTCCTGACACCCAGGTGTAAGATTCCTCCTAAATCTGGGAATGCTTCAGATTCCATGGGTGTTGCATGGGAACACCCACATCAACACCCATGAAACGCCCCTTTCACGCAGTGTTCTGCGTGAAAGAGCCACATATTTACAAGGCCATGAAAAGCCACACAAAGTGGCTTTGCGTGGCCTTGTGAATATGCTGCGCATATTGCGCCACCAGAGCGTCAAAAAAGTGATGCTCCGCTGGCGCAAAAGAGCTGCTAGTGGCCTCGTAAATGAGGCCCTTTGTGTTTATCATACAGAATTTAGGGTTGGAAACTGCAAAGTTCCTTTTTGTAATAAGCGAACAGTCTACGGGGATTCCCATTCAACTTGAAGTGGTTAGTGACCAGGTAGGGGTACTGATGTGGTGCTGATACCATTTCAGAAAAGCAGGTTATTACAAAAAAATCAAGACCACCTTCTACCACCAATCGTAATAATTCCTTCACTTCCCTAGCACGTAACAGCACCCAGAGAAGAAAAGAGTAAAGGTTGGTTTGGTTTTCAGGTCAGGTACATCCTGTTTTTTTTTTATTCTGACCAAGACACTGTGAATGTGACAAAGAACATGGCCACTGACATCGGTGAACAAGTAATGAAAGTTGTTCTAGTAATAAATAAACATAGTGAGAGAGCAATATAAATCAGTCACAAGACTTTGGAGCATTACAAAAATGTTTGGTGCAGACGGGTGGGCCTTTCAGGAGAAGAGAAGGAGTAGATTGCAGACTCCCTTTTGAATGGATAATCATAATTTGAATCAATGAAAAAATAGATGCTAATATGTAGTCCTCTCTCCATACTAAAGGCAATTTAAAGGGTTAAACGACATCAGAACTGAGAATGAAGGACTGACAGCAAATTACTTGGTACTGGTCAACCTCATATCTCAAACACTGTTAAGGGCAATGTGTAACTAAAAGGAATCTGTCAAAATATACTCATATTCTGTATCATCAGTTCGAGAAGTATTTACTTTATCTCTTCACACACAATTGTCATTGATTAAGAAACATCTGATCGCAGTGTCAGCAGCCAAATTATCCAACACACAATTGGAAAAACCGAATGTCCTGGAATATCACATGCATTCAAAACAAAGCTTTAGACCCTGATTACACAAGTATGCGTGTGAACATCAAGTCACTAACTTTCAGGAGACCAGGTCATTGAATCTAGTCCATAAAGAAGGGTTTCTTACGTTTTAATATGCTGCTAAACTAGGAAAAGGAAGTCAGCTGGTGGACGTCCATTATATTATCAAATTCTCTAAATGGTTTGGGAAGTAAAAGACTTATTTAGAGTTGGGCAGATGCACCCAAAACACAATATGGAGAGTTCATTGATGTCAGCTGCACGCTAAGAGGGCAGACAGGATGAACTCCAATTTGTGGCAGATGTCCTGCTCCATACTCTAAATAAGGCCATACATCTTTAAATGGTCAGGCAATCACTTATTCACCAGGAAGGTAGGCCTCAACAAAAACTCAAACTGCGCATAAAGACAAGAATTTGATGTTATTAAGAGTGCACACACAACATCTGAAAGATGGAGAGGGGGTAGGAACGATTGTATAAGATAATTTATTGTGATCATGGGTGACTTTAATGAGAGATTTTAGAACATGCATATTAACATTACTGGCCACAGGGATTCTAACATTTCCCTTGGTGTTCCTGCAGCTGAATTCATCTTCCCAATCAAAGAAGCTGACTCATGTGCAAATGATATATTTCAGAGAGGATTGTAGCTTTAATAGCAGCGTTCTCTCAAGGCGCTGCAACATTTAAGACACTTGTATGGAAGCAGAATGATTTCCTACTGAATGATATCTGGAGCATTGGGAGAGCTTGTGGTGTTCCACACTGACCAGAGAACTGAAACTGATCACAGCTCCTTAGTCTTAGCATTGTAGATCTTTGGGAGGGAGGGAGTGGGTTACTACTATCATAATTATTTAATTGCCGATCTAGGCTTATGGTGTGATCTAGGGTTACGGTGGATAGATGAGTTTTTTGTAATACGTTAGAATTAATTTTTCAGTTTTTTATATTATACATTAAGGGTATTTTGAAATTCATTTTAGATCCTCAAATTGCAGACTCTATCGCTGATCTTAGTGTCTATGATCCTTTCTAACACAAAGCTTATTGGGCCTTAAATGAAGCCGTGAGGAAGGCTAGAGCAGTTTCCTACTATTCGAGATTAAAGTGATTAATATTAGTGTGATGATGAGACTAATCTACAAATCATTCTGGTAGTTCATAGTTAAATATAAAAAGCCTGTTGCTGCAGGAAACACCATTGTGCAGCAAAACGATAGCACGAACTTCATAGAGCTGAGGGAGAAGAAGATCCAAAAATGTTTGCTAGTCTCCAGAGCAGCGTTTGCCACCACTATTAATAATGTGTGAAGATTTCTGTATTATCCACTATTGCTCTTTGTAGATGAAAAAACAGGATGGCCTGCTAACACACTAGTTTATGGAGGTAGGTTTATTGGCTCAAGCCCATATTTTACACCAAAGAAAGAATATAGTGCCCTTGCTCTTAAAAAAAAAAAATAGAGAAGGCCATGATTTAGAATAAATACCTGTATATTTCTTTGAAAAAAAAAGTATTTTATTAATTCAGGTCTTTAAACTATACTCAATGTGGGCAGGATTCCATCCACAGGGGGAGGGAACATCAGAATTTACAAAGAGAGAGAAAGTCTAATCACCAGTCACCCTGCTGGACATAAAGGGGCCGATTCCGATTCGGGCCGGAAAACGTACCGACCGACTCGGATCCGGAATTTTATCCGACCGACACGTACCGGTGCAGCCCGACACGCAAAGTACGATGAAATGCGTGCAAAATCCGACCGACTCGTACGGAACACAATACGAACGACCGAACCGCGCGGAAAAAAGCTATCCGGCCGGAAAACCGCGCGAATCGAACTGACCGACCCGCACCTGGAAGGAACCCGAATGAAACGTACCCGCGAACGCCGAGCCGCGCAGTTCGATGCATCGCGTGGAAAACACGACCGAGTCGCACGGAGCTCAAGCCGTACGACCAACACGCATACAAAACAGCGATCCGAAGCAATCCAATACACCGCGACCGACGCGTACGCAGCACATAAGACAGCACAAACACAGCGTGAACGACTCGGAGAAGCCCGCACGAGACAACTGCAGGGTCCAACTCGGTCAGAAGAACGTCTCCTACATGCACAAAAAGTACAAAGGGAAAAACACAAAAAAAAAGGCCAAACAAGCAATTACAAAGCCAATAAATACTGGGGGGGGAAACAGGGAACAAAGACACACCCACAACTCCACCCATATAAAGGACACAAATCCCTACCATGATCCTTTGCAAATTCAAATTACCTGCCAGCACAGAACACCAACAGACAGCAACCACTCACACACTCACAGCTCATCCATCACACAAGCCACACACCATCAGCACCTCAACAAATAGCACCCTCACATACACCCAGCAAAACACACACTCACACACCCTCACTTGCACACCAACACACACATCACTCACCACCACCACCCATCACCATGCCCCCCAAGAAGAATCCAAAGTTCCTAGACAGTGAATTGGAAGTCCTGGTAGATGAGATCCTCAGGGTAGAGCCACAGCTGTTTGGTACACAGGTCCAACAGACACCCATGTCGCAGAAAACCAAGATGTGGGAGAGGATCGTCGACAGGGTGAACGCACAATCACCATGTTTGTGCACAAAGGAAGACATCCAGAACAGGTGGTATGATGTGCGCAGGAGGGTCAGGGACCTACTGAAGAAGGATTACATCTTGAGCCAACACACCGGCAGTGGCCCTCCTGCCAAACCACTATACCTCAGGCCCTGGGAGGAGAAGGTGCGGGCCATCCTACCACCAGTGAGCGTATATGGACTAGAAAACATCCCAGAGCCTGGTGAGTACACAACCAATATACCCAATATTGTGTGACAATACACACACATCACTGTCAAGGAGATAGGCAAACCATGCACCCTTAGCAAATCCACAGCAACAAAACCAGAATCATCCCAAGATGTGTATGTCAGTCAGATAAACACAATACATGCCATCTCATAGTGATATGTAACTGTGTCATGACATGTACAAACCCTACAACAAATAAAGCTAGGCAGTGGCACAAATCTAACCAACAAACACTGTCAGATATGTAGCCACCACTACAACACCACCACACAGGGAATCCCACAGAAAGGAAGGAATCCTGTGTATGCTGGTCAAGTCAGTGTAGCCAATAGCATCCTGGGAGTTGTAGTCACAGATATTGCCCACCATCACAATACGCCCATCAACACCACTCTGAACCATGCTCACATCACAGGGAGTGGAAAACAACTAACAAGATGGCTGACACTGGCTACTGCTGTGGGGAGCACAAGGCCCTGCTGGGAACTGTGCACCAACAAACAGCAGGACACCACTGCCTGACATCCTGAAAGCCAACTTGCACTCCCTGCAATGGAAGCACGTTCCATGGTGGGATATCTGGCTGGTTGGGAAGGAGGACTGACAGCTATGACCATAGTTACCAGCAGCTCTTCCCACACACACCCCTAACACAAACTACACACACCTCACCTGGGAAAATGCATTGCCTCACACTAAAATTAATTATCCCACAAAGAACCACCACCCTGGGTCATGCTGTGGGAAGCACAGTGACACACATGGGACTTGTAGCCAAACAAACGCCAGGACAACACTGTCAGCCATCCTGTCAGCACAGGCACACTACCCCACAGGGAAGCAGAGTCAGAAGGAAGGAAGTATGGGCAAGCTGGGAAGGGGGTGGAGGCAATAGCATGATGGGAGTGGTAGTCACAGCTCAACATCCCCCACCCACATGGCCCGGCAAGCTCACACTGAAGCATGCACACCTCACAGAGAGTGGAAAGCCCCATCAAAGATGTCTGACACTGGTGCTCTGTTGTGGGGAGCACAAGGCCATGCTGGGAACTGGCCACCAACCAACAGCAGGACACCACTGTCAGCCATCTTGCCATTGCTGTCACACCCACACACAGTGAAGTACACTCAAAAGGAAGGAAGTATGGGCATGCTGGGAAGGGGGGTGGAGGCAATAGCATGATGGGAGTGGTAGTCACAGCTCAACATCCCCCACCCACATGGCCCAGCAAGCTCAAACTGAAGCATGCACACCTCACAGAGAGTGGAAAGCCCCATCAAAGATGTCTGACACTGGTGCTCTGTTGTGGGGAGCACAATGCCCTGTTAGGAACTGGGCACAAACAAACAACAGGACACCACTGTCAGCCATCTTGCCATTGCTGTCACACTCACACACAGTGAAGTCCACTCAAAAGGAAGGAAGTATGGGCATGCTGGGAACGGGGGTGGAGGCAATAGCATGATGGGAGTGGTAGTCACAGCTCAACATCCCCCACCCACATGGCCCAGCAAGCTCACACTGAAGCATGCACACCTCACAGAGAGTGGAAAGCCCCATCAAAGATGTCTGACACTGGTGCTCTGTTGTGTGGAGCACAATGCCCTGATGGGAACTGGCCACCAACCAACAGCAGGACACCACGACTGACATCCTGAGAGTCAACCTGCACCCACTGCAAGGGTGGCATGCTTCATGGTGGGATAACTGGGCTGGAGGGAGAAGGATGTCCGGATGTCAACCAAATACCACCAAAGCTGGCCATGCACACACCTCAACATTCACATTGAAATGCCTCATGTTGTCAGGACAATGCGCTACACCAATATCAACAGCTGACTGTGACAACTTAGGACAATGCAATGTACAGGCCCGCATCCAGAGGTACAGTCACAACTGTCAGGTGTTTGAACCATTGATGCCTGTAGAAACATTACATACATTGTGTGTCTCTTCCAAATACAGGTGATGATGGGGACACAGCAGCAGACGCTGAGGAGTCCCTGTCCCAGGCTCCGGGGGACACTGAGCTCACTGGTGTGGAACAGCCTCTGCCCACCTCGGATGACGAAGACCTACCTGGCACCTCCGCAGTGAGTCATCATGCAGCACCAGCAGGACCACCAGCTGCACCCCCTGCGCCCACCCCTCCAACAACTGCCAACACACAGACCACCCCTGCCGACACGGACAGACCAAGGACCACCACCACCACCAGCACACGGACCCCGGCCCAACGTGGAGGTACGGACACCAACACCAGCAACAACCCCCAAGGGGGCCCAGGGTCACCTGTGCGTACCACCGCAGGTCCTTCACGTGTCGCCAGGGGTGGTGGGAGGGGTGGTAGACATAGGTCGCTGCTTGCAGAGGGGTCTGGACTGCATGATGACCCACAACTGGTACGCATAGCTGATGCGTACCAGACTAGCACCGGAGAGTTCAGCCAGGTAGTGGGGATCCTCAGGGACATTCAACAGCAGCAGGCTGCCCATCATGCCCGCTTGGACTTACACATGTCCCACATGGAGTCCAAGTGGGACACATTGCAAGAACAGACGGCAGTGCATAGGGACATATTACAATGCCTCCGCCAGATTTGCACCAACATGTCAACACCTCCCTGTGTGCCCACAAGATCTGGTGCTGCAACAACTGCAACTGCCACAGGGAGGGAGGATGACTCTGGCGGAGAGTCCCCTGCACCGCAGCAGCCTGCACTTGAGGGTCCCCCCCCAAAGAAGAGGGGTCATCCGAGGAAGGACAACTGAGAGGCTGATGGCCAGGCACAACCCCCAGTAAGCCAATACCTGTTCTGGAAAATCACCTTTGTGCGCAAACTCTTCACCCTGTTGAATGCAACACAACTCTCCCACATGACATGGGGAGCTCAAGTTGGACCAATGTATCAGATGACTGTGGACTTTACTCAGGACATTACTGCTATCAGGACTTCCAAATCATCTAGGAACTTTGGATTACAATCACAATGTACAGCACCCACCATCCTGTGCACTATACTCACACATGTATGTCAATAAACTCACTAATACACCATACTTGCCTCTGTTGTGATTCCAACGTTGTTTCTGAAGTGGCGATGATGATCTGTGAAATGACACTGTGCATGCTAACTGCTACAGCAAGTACAACACCGGCATGTGAGTCATGGCGACATGACACATATGAGGGAGACACACCACCAGGGCTACACAACACATACACACCAGGGCCATCTGACTCATCGCCTACACTGATGTTGCCAGGAAATACGTTGCATTGCACAGACCCAACACCTATTCACAGTCTGTGTTAACTAGCCCACTGGTGCAGTAAGAAAATGTCAGTCAGATGTGTGACCACAGACAACGCACATCACAAAGTGCAGCACAGGTTTATTACACATTTGCAACATGTTGTAACCACTACAGATGCAAGGTAATCCCACCTGGCAGTGGGCACACAGTCAACAAGTGTAGAAGAAAGTAAGTCCATGGGTGTGGCGCACATCACCTGTAGGGAAACGACAGCTACCACCATGGAAGTTGATTCACGGTGTCGGGGGATCACAGTTGACCAAACAACTCTGAAAGTACCCTGTGAAGGACAGAAATGACACACAGTCAAAAGCACTGAAGAACAGGACAGAACTGCAATACTCATGCCCAATACATGTCACAAGATACCCACCAAGAACCAAGTTAGCATGTCAACACTGTTGTGGAGTACAGACTACCTGTAAGGACACATCGCTGCACGCATACAGTCAAGTAGCACATGGACACACTCAAACAGCACCAGAGCACCACCAACACATATCATGCAAACTCACATCATTGACATAACATCCCTGGATACTCACATTCAGCTGAAGAAGTTGGTGATGAGCTGTGTGCGGACATCACCCTCATCATCATCATCACTGGCATCGTGGTCCAGCCCAGGATCCTCCACAGGTGGCGGATGTTGGTTATCGTCATCCAGGATGAGAGGCAACTCCTTCCGCACTGCCAGGTTGTGTAGCATGCAGCAGACAATGACAATCTTGCACACCTTTGCTGGGGCATATGGGAGGGCCCCTCCTGTCTTATCTAGGCAGCGGAAGCGGCTCTTCAGGAGACCAAATGTCCGCTCAATCACTCTCCTGGTCCGACCATGTGCCTCATTGTAGCGCATCTGGGCTGGTGTCACAGGGTTCCTGAGGGGCGTCAGCAACCACGGCATGTTGGGGTATCCGGAGTCACCTACATACAGACAATTGCACATTAGCTGAGTTGGAAAAGAGGGTGGAACACTACATTGCAGAACACACACAATGGTACAAAGTCAGTACACACCAACAAGCCAGGCACGCTGGTTCCGCATCTGTGACATCATCCTCGGGATGCGACTACTCCTCATCACGTAGGCATTGTGTGCAGAACCGGGGAAACGGGCACAGAGGTGTGAGATGCTCATATCTGCAAGACATACCACCAGTGCATTGACCGAATGGTAGTGTTTGCGGTTCCGGTATGTCTGCTATTGGGCCTGTGGTGGTACCAAAGCCACATGTGTTCCATCAATGGAGCCAATGACATGCGGCATCCTCCCCAGGGCATAGAAGTCACTCTTCATGTCAGTGAGTTGTTGACGTTTGGGGAAATAGATGTACTGGTTCAGGTATCCCAACATTGCCTCCAAAACATCGCGTAGCACACGGCTGAACATGGTCTGTGACATCCCACCAGCAGACACCACAGTGTGTTGAAAGGTACCGGTGGCAAAGAAGTGTAGGGCTGCCATCACCTTCACCTTGGGGGTCAGCGCTGTAGGGTATGTCCGGCCAGGTTGCAAATGTGGGGCCAACCGCACCGTCAATTCCTCAATCAGTGGCCTGGTGAAGCGGTACCGTCGGATGCAGTCCCGTTCAACCATTGTTGCAAGGTCAGGAAATGGCCGATGGACAGCTGGTGCCCTGCAATGCATAGGTGAAGAAAGAAAGATTGTCAGTCACCCCACATATGTGGCATAGACCAGACTCAATATCACATGATACATCATTACAAGACACAAGTACATGATGCGTGTGCCGTTCCGTAAGGACAATAATGGCACCTACATGGCTAACATCTAACATCACAGTTCAACATGTGTCCTCAACAAGTCCCAGGTTGTGCTATGGGATATCATTAGGCTGTGTCACAGTACCCATGTACTGCTGTCACGTTCCAAACACACACCACAGTGACATGTGAGGACAGATGTGCCCCAGGCATCACAGCTCATCGACAGGTAGATTCCCAGGGACCCTGTATTGCCACATGGACACTGGCATGACATGGTGCATCATGAATACACCACAGCTAAACAACCATGACCCCCACAGGTAGTGGTCCCTGTTGCCTCGGCAGGACAGACATGGACGTCTGTGACACACACACGCACAACATCAAAGTCCATGCACAAACAACGTGGATGTGAAGACTGTCTCCCATTGTGCACATGGAATCAGAGACATTGTAAACACAACATGCACACAGACTGTGGAGGGCCATCACAATTGTGGCAATGGGTCACCCTGGGACGTACATACCGTCCCACATGGGACTCAGGGGGGTATGTGACATGACATACACATACACAGCCGTGAAATGTGACCATGCCACATGCCCTGAAATGAACAGTTGCACACCACAGTGTTCATGTGCACAACACACCAAGGATTCTGTCCCCATGAACACGTGCACAGCCTGGGAGTTGCTGCCCCCAAGTGCCAGCCAAAAAACAACATGTTGACCCCCATACACGGAACAGGTAATGCAGCCTTACATGCCTTAGGACACAGTGTGGACAGGCTGTGGTGTTGTAGGTGTGCCCCTCACTCCCTGGGAAGTATATGTGGCTGGCATATGTTCACCTGTGACAGGCATGGTGACATATGCCAGTGACTTGTACAGGGACGCGTTGTACAGCAATGGACCGATTGGTGCGCACGCATTGGCCATTGCATAAAATGTGAGCGGGTACGCGTTGTATTCGCAATACGCGTTGTACAGCAATGGACCGATCGGTGCGCACACATTGGCCATTGCATACAATGTGAGCGGGTACGCGTTGTATTCGCAATACGCGTTGTACAGCAATGGACCGATCGGTGCGCACACATTGGCCATTGCATACAATGTGAGCAGGTACGCGTTGTACAGCAATGGACCGATCGGTGCGCACGCATTGGCCATTGCATACAATGTGAGCAGGTACGCGTTGTACAGCAATGGACCGATCGGTGCGCACGCATTGGCCATTGCATACAATGTGAGCGGGTACGCGTTGTATTCGCAATACGCGTTGTACAGCAATGGACCGATCGGTGCGCACACATTGGCCATTGCATACAATGTGAGCAGGTACGCGTTGTACAGCAATGGACCGATCGGTGCGCACGCATTGGCCATTGCATACAATGTGAGCAGGTACGCGTTGTACAGCAATGGACCGATCGCTGCGCACGCATTGGCCATTGCATACAATGTGAGCGGGTACGCGTTGTATTCGCAATACGCGTTGTACAGCAGTGGACCGATCGGTGCGCACACATTGGCCATTGCATACAATGTGAGCGGGTACGCATTGTATTCGCAATACGCGTTGTACAGCAATGGACCGATCGGTGCGCACACATTGGCCATTGCATACAATGTGAGCAGGTACGCGTTGTACAGCAATGAACCGATCGGTGCGCACGCATTGGCCATTGCATACAATGTGAGCGGGTACGCGTTGTATTCGCAATACGCGTTGTACAGCAATGGACCGATCGGTGCGCACACATTGGCCATTGCATACAATGTGAGCAGGTACGCGTTGTACAGCAATGAACCGATCGGTGCGCACACATTGGCCATTGCATACAATGTGAGTGGGTACGCGTTGTACAGCAATGGACCGATCGGTACGCACACATTGGCTATGGCCTGGCCTGGCAACGGACGCATTTTCAAATCTTTAACGAGTCTGATGCTGTGAATTCAATTGGTCACCCACAACAATGTTGCAAATTCATGGGTGTCATGAAGTTGAAATTTTGAAGGATGCCGTGGGCGTGTGTAAGTGGTGCAATTCCATGGATTGGCCAGATTCAGAAGATGCAAACGACTTGGACCTATCACTTTGGACACATGGGACAGTATCTGTCTCTGCAGCACACATATAATGCTGGCTGTTCCCCTGAGAGCTCACTTGCCTGCACTACATGCTCCAGGACGACATCTGCCACCACCACTGCTGCTGTATCTGCACCCTCTGGATCCTGCAATGGCACTGAGGAGAACCAGGCCCTGCTGGACAGCCTCCTTCCACAGTACAGCAAGCTGTATGGGAAAGCAGGGGAGCAGGTGAGTGTGCTGTCCACTGCCTTACTAAATGTGCATGTTGTCTGACTAGCAAGACTTACAGTCTGCACGCCACTGGCTAGCAGGCTCACTGAGTAGTTGTCACCCCCCCATAGTGTGTAGTTACATGCACTGAACAGGTATAGTGCAGTGACAGTGCATTTAAACAAGGTTTTACTTCCCAGGCAATGATACCATGTAGTAACTGCTGGCAAATTGTCCATAGACATCGTTGCACTGCCTGTGTACATCATGTGCCCCTGTGATTGAGACATGTATATCCAACTGTGTAATGCACGGATATGTTGAATGTGTAGTAATGGCATTTTCACTTTGTCATCCTCACAGGTTGATGCCCACCAGAAGCAGCAGATATGGCTGACCATCGTCCGGGCAGTGAGATCCGTGGGGGTCTACAAGCGCCGGAACCGCAACTTCCAGAAGATGTGGCAGGACCTTCGGGGTTGGACCCGGAGGATCGCACGGGTCCAGCTGAAGCTGTCGCCTCCTCGCAGGAGGGGTGGACACCGGACCCTAACCCCCCACATGCTCAGGATCCTGGCGGTGGTGTTCCCTGATCTGGATGGGCAGCTGAAGGCCAGAGAGCAGCAAGGAGGGGGTGAGTCCATGACTGCATTGTGAACTTTGTCTGCCATGCTATGTGCCCTCCTCTGGCCTGGTTAAACTTCCACAGTACATCAGTCATGTGGTCCAGGACCCATGTCCCTCAATTGTGCACTGCCCACTCCTCATCTGATACCCAGGTGTGGCCCTTACAGTCAGGGAATTGTGTCACTTGGGTACTGTGTCCTTGCATTTTTCTCAGCTCAAGGTGGGGGACAGCATTTGTTCCCCTAACTCTGTGGTGGGCATCATGGGTGGGTCCATTGCTTACACAATGCCTGTGTTCTGACATGTAATCTGCGTGTTACTTTGATATGTGGTCCAATTGCTGAGCAGATCCACCACATCTGCCTGGGGTATCTGGCACACACCCATGCTGCGGGTGGGAACAATGTTTGGGCCCCAGGAGTGTGTATATTACGTGTGTCACACATACTTAGCCACCTGCCTACTGTCCAGGGCTCATCCCTCATTCACGTGGGGCAGGACAGTCATGCCTACTCCAGGCCATACAATACACTCTGTACTCCCACTCACGTGTATCAGCTGACACGTTGTGCTCAGTGATATGTCCCCTCAGGTGTCTGCCTCTGTGTCAGTGTGCTGTGACTTCGTTGTCAGGGGTGTTTCTCGGTTGGGGCTCAGCATGCCACCGGAGATGTGACATAGGAGACGATACTTGTGTGACACATAGGTGTTTGATCACCTGACCGTGCAGACTGGGGTATGCGAATGTGAAGTTCAGGCAGCTGTTTCCCATTCACAGCAGATTGTGAGGTGCTCAGGTTCAGAGGGTTGTGTTACAGGTCTCCCATATGTCCAATTGGTATGACGTGGACAGATAAGGGTTCAGATGATGTGGTGTGTGGGGGATGTACATGTGCACTTGTTCAGCTCCAGGACTTGCATTCCCCATGACCTACTATAGTGACACAGTGCAGACTGTTGTTGTCTGGCTGCCCTGCCCATGTGACTGGAGACAGTGATGTATGACTTAGCAGGCATGCCTGTGCCATGGCATGAAACTTCCTATGAGTGATCCTGCAGGGGAGTGACATGTGCTACATGCACACCATTGTGGCAATGACTATCAGGACATGGGTGCATCATGGTGTCTGTCGCTGGTATGCATCACATGCATTTCAAAATTGACTCTGGGCATCCCTTCATCCGGACACCTGTACTGACTCAGTGGCAAGAGTTGTGATGTGTGCATGTTCACATGCTTCACCGTGTTCTCTGCACTGTCCAACTACTGTGTAGGTGGTGCATGTGTCCACACTGGGGTATTGCCATCCGACAGACACCAGACAGATGGGTGCAAGGCCAGGAGAGATGTGAGTGCCATGGTTGACCATCAGACTGACAATTGGCTTCCCCTACTCTGGGCACTTTTAGCAATGTTCAACTAAGGATGCCAGGGCTTGCTCTGTAATGTGCTGTACTTACTGTGGTGTGTGAGTTCGGTGCAGGTGACTGATGTCTGTCTGTTTCCCTATTGTTTGCAGATACATCCACGGCCACAGGAGGGGACAGCTCCACGGACCAGGAGGAGCCGCAGAGCCAGACTGGGTCAGCAGCCGAGGAGTGGTCGGAGGGACCCAGTGGCACGGAGGGCGAGGGGAGCCACACCGAGGAGTCCTCAGCACCATCCACCTCAGCTGAGGACCACAGCAGCTCGGAGGATAACTCCCTTGTGGAGGCGGGTGTCAGCAGCCACCACACCACAGCTAGTGTTGCTGTCCCCGCCACCACCACCACCGCCCTCCCATCGGCTCCCATTCCCGAGGTCCGTGGAGGCTCCCATGTTCGGGAGCGTGTCTCCTTCGTGCCAGGCACCACACCCCCTGCCCCTGTGTCCCCTGCTGCCCTGAGTGAGGAGTCTGTGTATCTCCTTCGCCAGCTCCATGTAGGGCAGACAGCGATGCTGAGTGTCCTCCATGCACACACCACTCTGTTGACTCAGCTGGTGTCGTTCATGGAGGGCATCTCATCGGGCATGTCTGCCCTACAGAGGGGCAATAGGTACATGGACTCCTCCCTGACGGCAGCAGTGTCCCTCCTCCAACAGTCCCTCACCCCTCCTACCTCTGCCCCATCCACACTCCCCAGCACCTTACCTGTCCCAAGCACACACACACCGGCACAGGCACACACCAGCACAGACACAGGCAGCACACAGACACACACGCCAAAATCCACACGCACGCACAGTCAGGGGACTGAAACCACACTCACAGGGGATGGGGCCCAGGCACACACACACGCATCCACGAGCACTGCGCAGTCCTCAGTTACCTCTCCCTCCAAGGCCCCTTCCCTTGCCTCACCTGCAACCCCAAAGACACAGCAGGTCTTCCTCAGTGACCTCGGCCTCTTCCCCTCCGATCCAGCTGATACAGCATTCAGGGGAAGAGGAAGCCCACCCACACGGAGGGGAGTGCCCCTCGCCCCCGGACACCCTCCCCCAGGCGCAGACCGACTGACGCCCCCATCCGCAAGTCCCCCAGGACCCGGAAGAGCAAGACCCCGCCGCCACCCTGCAGCTCAAGCACCAAGTCTCCTTCCTCCATCCCTCAGGCCCCCACTCCACAGGTGCCCCCACCACACCCTGCCCCAGGTTCCCCCACCCACAAATACACCATCCCCAAAAAGATCCAGCCTTCTTCCCCTGCCACTTGCTCTTCCGGCACCACACCCCCCGCTGCGCATGTCTGTGCCACTGGTGTGGAGACGGTGTCCTCCCCCTCTGTCCTGCCCACCTTACCTGAACCCCATTCTCCTCCCCTGGAGGTAGGCACTGCAGTGGAGTCCACTACCACCCTGTCTGACTTGGGCACTGCAGTGGGGAACCTGTCCACTCCATCTGCACGGCCCACTGCAGTCGTGCCGGCACCCACGCATTTAAGTCATGACCCCCAGTTGTGCCGGCACACACCATGTCAGACACCTCCACTGCAGTTGTCAGTGGCTCTCCAGCACCCACCACCCCTTCCCTGCCTCCTTCTGGTGAGCCCTGATCCTGTCCCTGCGGTGCCTGGCCTGCCCCCCCCCGTATGCCCCTCCAAGGGGATTGTCCCTGGTGTGTAGCAGTGCAGGCATGCGTAGGGTGACATCTGCCACTGTCACCCTGTTTTGACTTTCAGAATGGACTGGCCATTGGCCTTTGTTTCTTTTTTTCTGGACTTTAACTTTTGAACCCACATATGCTGAATAAAGCTACTTTCTGTTCTCTAGTGGTTTTGCTTCTGATGTACATGATGTTGATGATGCTAACCGTGCCCTTGCTGCAGTGATGGTGATTTTTGGTCTCATGAAAATGAAGTGTTACTGTGCA